>JAJJWX010001825.1:0-26105 GCA_023529315.1 Papaver bracteatum | reverse complement strand
TCCCATGCGAGTTAGGTAAACAAATACATAAAATCCATGGATATATCTACCCAAATAGTTTTCAGGGATATCAATGGTTGAATTAGTCAAAGCGGTGAAATATGATCTCATATTTATTGTTAAGCATATGCAGTGTCTATTTCATGTAATTCTTAATATTATTCCTCATTCCCTTCCAGTAGAATAACTTTGACAATCTCTTAATTGTCTTCAAATACCCTGAATGTCCAGCTACCGGTGATGAGTGAAACTCTTGCAACAACAATTCTCTCCATCGGGATTCATGACTTAATACCCACAGTTGATGATACTTCAACATCCCATCTTCTACAATATATTTTTTCTCATTAAAGCTAGACTGGTGTATCTTCGCTACATGCTTTTGCAACCATGGGTCAGATCTCAATTTCCTCATCAAGTCTTCCATCCAAGTACAACTAGCATATGTTATAACATTACATTCTGGGTTCTAGTTCATCCTTGATAATGCATCAGTTTTGCTATTTTCCATCCTTTTTTATATTTAATTTCATAATCATATCCCATTAATTTCCCCAACCACTTCTGTTGTGAGGAAGTAGTGGCTCTAGCTTCCAAGAAATGTTTTAAAATTTTCTAATCAATATAGATAGTAAAACGCTTACCTAAAATGTATGGTCTCCATTTATATACTGCATATACTATCGCAAGCAACTCCTTTTCATAAGTTGATAAGGTGAGATGGCGAGG
Organism: Papaver bracteatum; assembly: GCA_023529315.1. NCBI lineage: Eukaryota > Viridiplantae > Streptophyta > Magnoliopsida > Ranunculales > Papaveraceae > Papaver > Papaver bracteatum. The sequence continues at coordinate 25,376 of JAJJWX010001825.1, read as the reverse complement.
TCCGAGGACTTTACTTGTATAAGGGATTGGCTTTTGGTTCTGCATTAATACTGCTCCAAGTCCATGTCCACTTGCATCTGTTTCAATGATAAAATTTTGATCAAAGTTGGGAAGTGCTAATACCGGTGTTGTCGTCATGGCCTTTTTTAAGGCTTCGAATGCATTCTCGGCTTCCTCTAACCAAATGAAGTTGTTTTTCTTTAACATCTGAGTAAGGGGATATGATATACTTCCGTAGTTCTTAACGAATTTTCGGTAATACCCAATTAATCCCAAAAACCCACGGACACCTTTTACTGATTTAGGTTTAGGCCAACTCAACATGCTCTCAATTTTGGAAGGATCGGCGGCAACTCCGTTTGCAGTAATGATTTGTCCGAGATACTCCATCTCTTCATTACCAAACGAACACTTACTAAGCTTTACCACCAGTTAATTCTCTAATAAAATTTGAAATGCAATCTGTAGGTGTTTAAGGTGATCCTCCCATGATCGACTATAAATTAATATACCGTCAAAGAAAACCAAAATAAGCTTGCGCAAATGAGATCAAAATATCTCATTCATCAGGTGTTGAAAAGTCGATGGTGCATTAGTTAAGCCGAAAGGCATCACTAAAAATTCATAGTGTCCATCATGAGTGCGAAAAGCTATCTTGAGTATGTCTTTATCAACCATGCGAATTTGATGATAACCCGAACGCAAGTCTAACTTGGAAAAATAGCGACGCCAATGCAATTCGTCAAGAAGTTCGTCAATAACAGGGATGGGAAACTTATCTTTGATTGTCACTTGATTAAGAGAACGATAGTCGATGCACATCCGCCACGTTCCATCTTTCTTCTTGACCAAGAGGACTGGTGATGAGAAAGGGCTTGTGCTTGGTATAATTAAGCCTGCATCCAAAAGTTCCCTAACTAGTCTCTCAATTTCCGACTTTTGACAGTGTGCATAGCGATAGGGACGTACATTCACCGGTGTAGTTCCTGGTAGTAGTAGAATACTATGGTCGTGAGATCGTACTGGTGGTATCTTGGTGGGAGTTGCTAATACTGGGGAATAGCAATCAATTAATTGTTTGATCTCTTTAGGTATTACTAACGTAACACTTGGCTCCATACCTTGGACCTGCAATATTAAACCTTGTGCTCCTCCTCTGATTAGCTTCTTCATAGTGCATATAGATGCAAACTGGGTAAGTTGATATTTATTTCCAAGCAGCTGTATGTTCTGATTGTTGACATTAAATTCCATCGTTAAATTTTTAAAATCCCACAAAATTGGACCCAGCGTTTCTAGCCCTTGAGCACCTAGTACCATGTCGCAACCACCTAATCCTAACACATGAAAATCACTAATAAAAGGGGTACTTTGAACACGAAACTCCATCTGTGTGCACCGTCCTAAACATGGGATTCGACTCCCATTAGCGATCATAACCTCAAACTTTTCATCTTTAACCATATCAATGCCCATATTTTTTGGTATAGATGGGTCTAAAAAATTATGAGTACTTCCTGAATCCATAAGAATTGTGACTTTCGCCTTCTTAATCTCACCCATTATACGCATAGTGTGTGGCGATGTCGATCCTGCCAATGCATGCATGGATATCTCAGCTGTGGGTTTTCCTTCTGTATCTTGTATCTCATATTCAATTTCTTCGTCGATGTCTTCTTCACCGTCAATGAGAAACAAAGTTTTTGATTTACATCGATGTCCTCGAAACCATCTTTCATCGCAGTTATAGCATAATTGCTTCTTCCGTCTCTCTTCCGCCTCTTCTGTGGTAAGCCATTTAATTGGAGGGACAAGATTAGTTTTGGTTGTTGGTGTTGTGGTTGTAGGATTAGGTCTCATTGCAGGTCTGGAAGCTTGTCGTCATAGGTTAACTTTTTCGTCTTGAAAATGAGCTAGGCCGATAGTATCAACTAAGGACCCCGAACTTAATGCTTGTACTTCTAATCTGACTTCAAGTTTCAATCCACCCACATAACAACTAACCAAAAAGTTCTCTGGAAGATCACTTACCTGGTTTGACAGTCGTTCAAATTCCTCTTGATAGTCTCTAATGGAATTAAAATTAGCTTGATTGATCTTGGCTAAAGCTGCAGCTGGGTCATCATATTTGGTGCGTCCAAATATTTTCAAAAAAGATGAAGAGAAGCCTACCCAGTTAGGGTTAGGTGATATTTTTTGCATCCACTTGTACCATTGTAACGCGTCCCATCAAGATTAATACCGCCAATTTCACTTTTGTTTTGCAACAAGATTCCATAAAATTGAAAGTACAATTCAGCGCGATATAACCAACCTTCAGGATCCGTACCATCAAATCGCGGAAAAATCACCTTCTCATCATTCCTAGGCATGTTATGAGCTTCACCGTTTGATGCCAAGTCCTTCTCCAGCAACCTTTCCAATTGTTCCGTCAATCTGTGGCTTGATGTAGCCATGGCAGTAACTTGAGCTGTTAATTGTTCCATGAGTTTTCTTTTCTGCGCACGAGTTTGGGTCATACAAGGAGCGAAACCGCTCTGATACCAATGATAAGAATTTGATTCTTATCACGGCCAGCAGAAGCGAAATCGTTTGTAGACTAAAGAAAGAATTGATAAACAAATAACTTGATTTTCTGAATGAATAACAAACGACCTGATGAAGTCCTTAAATAGACAAAAACATAAGAGACTCCTAGCCAAACTCCTATTCCTAACGTTATTAGATCTTGGGGCTAAAAAAACTCCGTAGAGAAAAACCTTCCAAGACTCCTAAATAAACAAAATAGTAAAAATAAATCCTACTAGAATTCTATTTATGTTCCAACTCTCATTAGGAGAAGGTTTATGCAGCTGTGCCGAAACTATCTTCTGTCTCAGTAGAACTGAGTTCTATCACAACACCCTAACTGAGTTTGGACGGTGCATATGATGCTGCAAGTGCAAGCGACCATGAGCAAGTTAGAAGGTTAGAGACTTGATTTAAAAAGTATTCTATCTTTAGTAATATCTCTACAAGAATATGTGCAGTGTGAGGAAAAGACATTTTATGTTGGGAGTGATGCGTATGCAGGTGTGAAGTTGTTGCCATGGATTGTTTAGGGGTCCTCAACTCCCAATATTATTTGCCTACCATTTCCGAGGTAAATCTGAATAGATGTTTTAGTTTTGTCAATTAGTGCTTTTGTGGTGAAATTGGGTTTGTTGGGTTGGTTTTTCTTAAGCAAATCCAGGGAAGTCATCACCTTCCCACGCATAATAACAATTAATCGTTTTTTTTTTAATAATATATATATGCATGCTTAAAAGGAAAAAAAAAAAAAAGAAGTCTACTCAATTGGATAGTGACCTGCCAGATGAAAATTTTCTGGATAGTGACCAGTCATCTACTCAATTGGATAGTCTTCAAAAAAAGGGAAAAAAAGTGCATCAAAAGAAGTGGCAACTCAAAACAAACTTGTAAGTGGTTTTATTCAAAGAGAATAGTGCAGAGAATTCAGCTAGGAGCTATGACTTAAAGAAAGGAGGAATCACTGTTGGTTTGGGTGTAATAAAAATAGGTGGTAACTTCTTTTTCAATTTTTTGATCTTACGAATAGGTTTGATCTTAGGAATAGGATTACCATGTAGAATTTTATGTGTTAGATTTGCAATGTTGTACGCAAGACAGCAGCCACTGTCAACAATGATGACAACATTTGGATTCACCGGATTTATGAAGAGGTCTTGTATTTCACATGATCTATAACCCTTGAGTTCGACATTCTTGTGCACAGTTCTCCTACAGAATAATCCTCCATTAGCGTAGTCATCTTGATCAACCAGCCATACACTGAGAAAAGCCTTATGATCTCTTGTCTGTTCGATTTGGCCACAATAGAAGATGGGCCCTTCTGACTCCCCAAAGAAACTGTAGAAACGCTTACCATCATCATCTCTGTATGCGTGACTCTTCGTTGGAAGAGCCATTGACCTGCATCGAGCCCTACCATTTTCTAGAGTACTGAAACCTAATAAAATCCTCCCGTGATAAGTTCGGTCTACTTGAGCCGTCCAATACAAGACACCATGCCGAATAACCATTTCAGAAAAAACATGCCCCACATAAGGCCCCGATATTTCTTTAGGCCATTGAAACGTTTTCCATTCACCGGTGTTAGAAGAAAAGATTTGGAAGCTGAAGTTACCCGACTTATCATTATAGACATTAACAACCTTGTAGTTACATATAGAATATTGACTTAGCCACACAGATTCACATACCAATTTGCTGCAGCAATGAATATCTTCTTTAGAACAACCATTATGTGGTCTAGGAGGAAGGGAGATCCATTGTTTTGTCAAGGGATTACATATGCATAAGAACGTATTACTGTCCTCATGTGAATAACCGTCATAACTTAAACCATATGGTGAATAAAGTACTAAACCATTGCATGAATCTAAGATGCATACTTTTTCTAACGTTTGCTCGTTGAATGGTTTTGTATCTAAAAGGAAATCAAAGGATAAACCACCATCATGACAGTTGAAGAATTCGTGGGTATCTTGATTTAGATAGAGTTGGAGTTGTAGATCTGAGGGATAATACATGAAGATCCATGGGATTGTACTAGTGAGAATGTTGGATATTTTGTTGATGAAAGACGGGTCAGATAAAAGACAATTCCATAACTTTGATACGCACCTGAATTTAAAAACCGTTTTTAACGATGGAAGACGAAAGAAGATCTCGTACAACACCTCCGTTGGAAAATCAACACTATACTCTTTACTCATGCTTGATGATGACGACATGTCCATAACAAGTTTCTCTGAAAAGAATAAGAATCAAACTCTAGTTTGTGACCTTTAGAATTCTTAGGGTTTTTCGCCGTGGAGAAGAGAAGCGAGTATATAACGAAGTACTAGGTATACCTTTTTTATTTTGTAGATATATATATAAGGTTAGTCAGGCCGGTTAGTCGGGGCAATCCACTGAATGTTGGATTGGATTCGGATATCCGCCATATATTGGATTGGACCCAAACCAATGGATCATGTCCGCTGCTCACCCCTAGATATATGGTGGGCTGATGCGTCGTCTATCGAGGAGGCAACAGGTGCAAACTTTGTAATGTGAAAACTATTGTTGAACCATTTTTGCTAATCCAAAAAACGCTAAAAGGGTTCAAAAAACTAATTGGAATTTGCTCTTACTTGAGTTTTTATTCCTTCTACCAGTATATGTCTTGAATTCAATCTTGCAATTTCTATAATTTTAGTCCTTCCGCTTTAAAATTTGGAACCATGACTTAATTCTATTCCGAAGCTTTCTTGTTTATACACCAAAAAAAAGGAGTAAGGACTGCGTTCACCTTTTTTGACCCTAATTCTTTGAGAAATCAAACCGAGAGTCATTGCTACGGTAGTGCAATATCCTACTTTACAGACGCTTAGTTGTTGCATATCAGCGCAGCCATCCACCTGGTAGCACACTTTTGCAGCAAAATTAGCAGCACTCAGTATCGCATCTTTAAGAATTTTCATTAAGAAAGCTTTTAGAAAAGCAAAAGAAATAAGAAGGGAGAAAAAACCCCAAGGCTAAGCCAAACAACTGAAAGACCTAGCAACAAAAATGAAAACAAAAAACGCACAGTTTGTAAGGAGCTGGGCAATAATCAATCTTGTTTCCCCACATAAAAGAAGCATTTCGCCTGTCAAGTGAAATTGGCTAATGGCCATGCATTTCCCCCGGTAGTTGCGTAAGATTTATATCTTCTGTTTTTTGTTAAAGTTTGCTGATGTCGATCGTCAGCTTTTTTACTCTAGCTACAAATTGAGGTGTTCATTCTACCAAGTGTCGTATAAAAGAAATCAAAGTGTGTATCGATGGATTCTAATGAACAAAAAGCTGGAAATCGACCAGTAGCGACCGCGAGGTGGGCTCTTGGCTGGTCGGTTTTATGGTCTGGTGCTCTACCTTTGGTTCTATGAAACACATAACAAAAACAATTCTAAAGCGGTTTCACTTTCGTAAGAAAATCTCACATGTCTATGTAAAGAAAGAAGAAAAAAGATTGCAACCAAAGAGGAGACAAGTGAAAGGAAGCTAAATCTTTGGTCCTTTCATGGTCGGCTGCAAATGGGTCTAGAGTTCATCTTAATTTTGCCAATTCGGTTTCAAATTGGGATGCTTTCTTTGCTGTACGGTAGTTTCATCTTTCTTTCTTTCCTTTTCTCTACCTCTGGTAGATTGATCTAAAAAAAAAGTGAAAGGAAACTGATAAGTCGATTTCGTTTAAAGAGATATTGCACAAATGGCGTGTTTGGACGGTGATAAGGGAATCCTCTCTCAGGAATCTTATTCTCTGAATAAGGGGGGAATCCTTAACTCACAACCCCCATGGGTTTTGAGTTCAGTTACTTTTTGGGAATCATATTCCTATTCCCCTTTTATCTCTAATTTGCCAAACATGCCGTAAATTCCATGAGATGAATTATCAAGTGCAGGAATTACTGTTGGCTTGGGTGTGATCAAAACTGGTCGTATCTTGTCTTATTTTATCACAGGAATAGTACAACCATGTAGAGTTTCATGTGTTATTGTAACGTTGTACGCAAGACAGCAGCCCTGGTCGACAATAATGATAACATTTGGATCCACCGGATTTACATAGATGACCTCTATTTTTGATGATCTATAACCTTCGAGTTCGATATTCTTGTACACAATTTTCCATTAGAATAATCCTCCATTAGCGTGGTCATGTTGATCAATCAGCCACACACTTAGAAAAGCCTTATAGTCCGTTCTTTGTTCGATTTGGCCACAATAGAAGATGGACCCTTCTGACTAGAGGTGTAAATTGGGTTGTGCCAGCACGAGCACAGCACGCTAAAATTTGAGCACAGCCCAGCCCAGGAGCACGTTAGTTAAATGGGACGTGCTGGGTTTGACTAATTGGCAAAGTAGCACAGCACAACACGTGGCCCAGCCCAGCACATCACGTTAAGAAAGCACGTTATAACATGTACAAATACACCATATAACAAGGCATAATACATCACATTTTTTGTATATTTCACAAAAGAATCACTATTCTAGCTAGTTTTTAACATTGTATGCTAGCTTATTTATAACAACACATATAATACCTTAACATTTAAAAAATATATTTCAATATCATTGTTATAATGTCGTCACTATATTTAACCTGGCGAGATTGGGGTATACCCAGATTAATTGGGGTATACCCAATTTTAAAGGGACACTTTTTGTGGGTTTTAGGGGGAGTCCTAATGGGTAAGTTACAAAACTACCCTTACCCATTAATAATCTTAATTACCCTAAATCAGTTTTTATTCTCTTCATTTCATCTTCCTCTTTTCTTCTTCTCCTCCCCACCATACCGACCCCCACCACCACCACCATCAAAAAACCTCGATGATCAATTCGTTAAATGGTCGATTCCAAAACTCCGATTAATATTCATCAATGGATCCGCCGAGGGCTAATAAGATGAAGCAAACAAATAGAAAGCGCAATGAATTCAATCCCGAAATTGCAAAAATAGTTCAACAAAAAGTGAAGAAAAAAATCGTCGAAGAAGGAGAAATCGTCCACTAAAGAGAAGAAATTATTTGATTAAGAAAGTAAGGGACTACTTAAACTCATTCTAGTACTTCGATTTCATGTTTGCATGTCAAATTAGGTCAGAAAATTCGAGATTTTTAATTGGCGGTCATGACGAATCGACAAGGTATTTTGTTATCGACCTTGCCTGATTATCATAGTTAGGGTTTGTCCGTGATCTATAAGGTTGAAGAACTTACTTTGACTATATAGTTTCAGAATCGCTACTAGCAGAGAGGCGCAGGTTATTCAACTATATACCTTGTCGGCGTCGGGTTTTAACGGGTTTGGCATCTAATTGTTTTTTACCACCGCGGATGCTTCTTTGAATGTTTCACGATGCCTAGAATTTTTGAATCCTAAGGGTATTTATATAAAACCATGCGGCGGTTTGTCGGCCGTGATGTATGTGTAATGAACCTTGCCGACCTGTATAGTGAAAATTTGTTGTTTCTACTGTGTACATTTTTTTGGGAGCCGGAAGGATATTTTAATGATACCCTTCCGGCTATGGCTTAGCCGACACGCATATTTTAGTGGACCCTTCCGGCCATGTTTCCTCCGGATAGGTTATATTTTGTAAACCCTGCTGGCCTGTAATGTTTTTTTTCTAAATTATTCTTGTTTAGGGTGGAGAAGGCAAAGAAGAAAGATCTGAAAGCTATTAGTCCTCCTTCAAGACCTCCTCGTGTTCGTGGAAAACTCTTGACTTCACAACATCAGGGGGTATTCGTTGTGCCGGGAACGACAAAGATCCATGCTGACCGTAAAATTAGCCCAAGATATAGTCTACGTGTTCTTCAACCGAGACAATGCCACGGGTCATAAGGTAAAGCTTATTCAAAGTGGACCATGTAGGTTGAACATTGATCTAAGGTTATTCAAAGCGTATCTTGCAGCATGAGAATGTTCCTAAGACCTTATTCAAACCATGACCTTGCCGGTCCTTGTGCATTTTCAAAACCAAATTTTTTTGATCGAAATCGAAATCATAAGATAGATAAAAGGTTTAATTTACTGAATTCATAATTTCAAAATTTTAATCTAAACTCAATTAATTAACCTAATCAGAATTTTAGTGTTAATTAACCAAGGACATTTTAGCCATTTAGAAAATACAAGGTTAAGGGGTGGCTTGACTTTACTTCATAATGACCCTATTTCGTCTTATTAGGTATACCCCAATTAATCTGGGTATACCCCAATCAAGCCAGGATATTTAACTAGAACATTAATTTACATGACAATAATCCAATTTTATATTTGATGGGATATTTCTTTTTATTGAATAAACTTGTTAATTTTACTTGAATTAATTTCAAATGATATGTTGTCTAATTAAATTCTTGTGATAATGTCCGACTTAAGGTATACATTAAGTGATTTCAAAAAATTTATAGCACGTGTGCTAGCACGGCACAACACGTTTATTCGTGTGCTGTGCTTAGCTTTTGACTAGTAAAGCACAGCACGTTTAGATCGTTGGCACAGCACAGCACGGCACATGGCACGTGAAGCACGCAACTTCTTGTGTCGGGTTGTGCCGGGCCGGCACGTTTTACACCTCTACTTCTGACCCCCCAAAGAAACTATAGAAAAACTTACCATCATATTCTGCGTATGGCGGACCAATTTTCATAGGAAGATCCATTGACCAGCATCGGTTCCTACCGTTTTCATTGTTTTCTATGGTACTATAACCTAAAAACATCCATTCACCAGTTTGTGATTGGGCCGTCCAATTCAATACATCATGACGGATAACCATTTCATCAAAACGTTCATGTGATAAATCTATTGAAACATGTTTTTGGGCATACCAAAAAATTACCGGGCCATAGTTCTCTTGGTCTAGGAAACGTTTTCCAATAGCCGGTATCAGAGGAAAAAAACTTGGAAGGTGAGGTTATCGCCCATAATATTAGCATAGACATAAACCACCTTATAGTAGTTACATATAGAATATTGACCAATTTGGTGCAGTAATGATAATATTTTTTAGAACCATTATGTGGTCTAGGAGGGAGGGAGACCCATTGTTTTGTCAGGGGATTGCATATGCATAAGTACGTGTTATGATTCTGATCTGTTGAATGAAGATTCTGATAATTCACACGATATGGTGAATAAAGTTCTAAACCATTGCTACATGAATCTAAGATGCATACTTTTTCTAACTTTTGCTCGTTGAATGGTTTTGTATCTAAAAGGAATTCAAAAGATAAACCACCATCACGACGGTTAATGAATTTGTGAGTATCTTGATTTAGATAGAGTTGGACTTGTAGGTTTGACGGATCATACATGAAGATCCATGGGATTTTACTAATAAGAACGTTGGATATTTTTTTGATGAAAGATGGTTCAGATAACAGAGAATTCCAATACTTTGATACGCACCTGAATTTATGCACCGGTTTTAATGATGGAAGACGAAAGAAAATCTCGTACAATACCTCCGTTGGCAAATCAACACCATACTCTTTACTCATGCTTGATGATGACGACATATCCACAACAAGTTGCTCTGAGAAAAGAATAAGAATCAGACTAGGTAGTAGGTACATTCTATTAGGGTTTTTCCTCTTGGAGAAGAGAGGCTGGAGTAAAGAAGATCACGTTTTTATTTATACAACAAGGTATCACAACTTTTTTGTAGTTTTAACTAGGTATCACGCCGGCCTGCGGGCGGCGCTCAACCTCTTATCTATTTATTTAAGTTTCGTTTATTGGAGTTTACTTAATTTTTTCTTATTGTTCATTTATTTGGTCGGTCGATCAGTATCTTCTCATGCAATTTAAGTATGTGGTCATTGCAGAACGGTCCCAATATTTAGCTGGTTGTATAATGTTATAGTGTGTTAGTTAGTTGTGTCACAATAGCATGTTTAATTAGTTTGATCATAATATCCAGAAAGCCGAGCCCTACGGCCCCGGCGGTGGAGAAAAAGTTAAAAGCAAATATAGATCCCATATATTTAGTTGATCGTATCATATTATAGTGTGTTAGTTAGTTGGCTCACAGTAGAGTTTTATTTAGTTGGATCGTAGTAAATTTAAAGCAAGGATCTACTACTCAAAGGGAGAAAATTTAAAAGCGATATAGTGCCCAAATATTTAATTGGTCGTGTCAAATTATAATGTGTTCATTAGTCGTCTCACAATTGAGTGTTTTATTATTTGAATCATAGTAGCCGGAAAGTTCGGGACCCTACGACCCTGCGGTGGAGAAAATTTAAAAGCGAGATATAGTGCCCAAATATTTAGTTGGTCGTCATATTATAGTGTGTTAGTTAGTCAGTCACAAAGAGAGTGTTTAATTAGTTGGATCATAATAGATGGAAAGTCGGGACCTATACGGCCCTAAGGGTCGAAAAATTTAAAAGAAAAATATAGTGCCCAAATATTTATTTGGTCGAGTCAAATTATATTGTGTTCATTAGTCGGCTCACAATTGAGTGTTTAATTAGTTGGATCATAGTAGCACGCCGGGACCTACGCTTACCAAGGAGAAAATTTCAAAGAAGATATCTTTTAAAAATATTTAGTTGGTCGTGTCATATTAAATTGTGTTCATTAGTCTTCTCACGATAGAGTGTTTAATTAGTTGGATCATAGTATCCGTAAACCGACCTACGCTCCCGTATGGAGAAAATTTCAAAGAGATATCTTGTCCAAATATTTAATTGGTCGTGTCATATTATATTGTGTTATTTAGTCGGGCCACAACAGAGTGTTTAATTAGTTGGATCATAGTAGATTGAAATCCGACCTACGTTCTACAACGAGAAAATTTAAAAGAAAAATATAGTGCCCAAATATTTAGTTGGTCGAGTTGAATTATATTGTGTTCATTAGTCACCTCACAATTGAGTGCTTATTTAGTTGGATCATAGTAGTTAAAGTACGGGACCTCGGCCCGGCAAGGAGAAAATTTTAAAGCGGATATATCTGTCCAAATATTTAGTTGGTCGTGTCATATTATATTGTGTTATTTAGTCGGGTCACAAATTTATGTTTAATTAGTTGGATCATAGTAGCTGGAAAAGCGGGACCTCACGCCTGAAAAGAAGAAAATTTAAAAGCGTATATAGTGCCCAAATATTTAGTTAGTCGGTCATATTATATTGTGTTAGTTAGTCGGGTCACAACAGAGTGTTTAATTAGTTGGATCATAGAAGCTGGAAAGCCGGGACCTACGTCCCGGCAGTATAGAAATTTAAAAACAAATATAGTGCCCACATATTTAGTTGATTTTGTCATATTATATTGTGTTAGTTAGTCAGGTCACAGTAGCGTGTTTAATTAGTTGGATGCATTAGTAAGAACCAACTACAAACATTCATGGTATTACAAACTGATCGAAACAACTAAATTAACATCACGTCTCACCGAAATGCCATTCATGGTATTATAAATCGATGGAAACAATCAATTAACATCACGTCTCAAGAAATGCCGATGTTGCAAAATGATTGAATGAAACATAGTGAAATGATTTTCAAAATTTATGAATATTTGGCTATTGAAACCAAGCTAATAAAGAGTGACCCCTTAGACATTGAAGCTATTAAAACCATTTCAAAAACCTGCGTGTTCTAGTTTGCTGCGCTGACAACCAATTACCAAAAAAGAAAAGATAAACTTACAAAAAGATGTTTTATATTTTTATGTCATCGGCAAAAATTTTGGGGTGCAAACATTCAGAACTCTAAGTTTTAAATCAATCTCTATTTCGCTGCTCACACTTGTATTCTTCTTATCTCTCTCTGAAAAACCAATGATATAGCGATCTATCAAATTTTACCCCGTAGGAGAATCCCATAGAAATTAAGCAACCATTTGATTGATGCAGTTTGATTTACGGACCTACACCAAAACACTCCAGATTAGTGACATCAGGAAATTACGCGTAACCATGTAACTACATGCTTACAAATCCAATCACATTTAGTTTATTTGAATAAAGGTAGGTAATATATATGAAGGACCCATAAAATATCAATAAGAAAAGGTATAAAATCTACCAAAAACTATAAGAGTGATTTACATAGACTTGTAGTAGCAACGACGAAGGATGAAATGCTAATTAGTTTACCATAAATCTGCAAAAATGAACCAAGGCAGGTGTAAGTGGTCATTGTTGGAACGTGAACCACTGAGCAAAGAAAAATTTACCTCTTGCATTCTCGTATTTTCCCTTAAGCTCTTCATTTCAATGAGTTTTTGGTAGATTTGAAAAAAATCGACGGACACCTTTGTCCCGGACATAAGGACATATTATAGTCCTAAATATTTAGTTGGTCGTGTCATATTATATTGTGTCATATTATAGTGTGTTAGTTAGTCGTCTCACGGTAGAGTGTTTAATTAGTAAGATCAAAATTGCCGGAAAGCCGGGACCTACGGAACCAGCGGTCGAGAAAATTTAAAAACAGATATAGTCCTAAATATTTAGCTGGTCATGTCATATTATATTGTTTTAGTTAGTCGGCTCACAGTAGAGTGTTAAATTAGTTGGATCATAGTAGCCGGAAAGCCGGGACATACGGCCCATGCGGTGGAGAAAATTTAAAAGCAGATATAGTTCCCAAATATTTAGTTGATCGTGTCATATTATATTGTGTTCATTAGTTGGCTCACAATAGAGTGTTTAATTAGTTGGATCATAGTAGCCGGAAAGCTGGGACCTCGGTGGAGAAAATTTAAAAGCAGATGTAGTGCCCAAATATATAGTTGGTCGTATCATATTATAGTGTGTTAGTTAGTCGGCTCACAGTAGAGTGTTTAATTAGTTGGATCATAGTAGTTTAAAGCCGACCTCGGTCCCCTGCGGTCGAGAAAATTTAAAAGCAAATATAGTCCTAAATATTTAGTTGGTCGTGTCATATTATATTGTGTTATATAGTCGGGTCACAGTAGAGTGTTTAATTAGTTGGATCATAGTAGCCGGAAAGCCGGGACCTAGGGCCCCGGCGGTCGAGAAAATTTAAAAACAGATATAGTCCTAAATATTTAGTTGGTCGTGCCATATTATATTGTGTTCATTAGTCGGCTCACAATATAGGGTTTAATTAGTTGGATCATAGTATCCGGAAATCCGGGACCTACGGCCTCGGCGGTGGAGAAAATTTAAAAGAAGATATAGTGCCTAAATATTTAGTTGGTCGTGTTATATCATAGTATGTTATTTAGTCGGGTGAGCGTGTTTAATTAGTTGGATCATAGTAGCCGGAAGGGGCCGGGGCCTACGGCCCCGGTCGTGGAGAAATTTTAAAGGAAAAAGTAGTGCCCACATTTAAATTAGTGTGTTAATTAGTCCTGTCTATAATAGTCGGGAGCATATTTAATTAGCCGTGTCATATTATAGTGTATTAGTTAGTCGCTCAACCTCTTGTCGATTTTCGAAAAGTTGTTTTAAACTTATATCGCTTACAATATAATTTATCTATTCAATATCTAAAGTTTATATTAATTAAAAATTTAATACCTAAACAATAATAGATTTGAACATTAACTGAAAATAGTCGGGAGAAAAACCTTTTTAGAGTTTTGTTTATTGTTTGGTCGGTTGGTCCGTATCTTCCCATATAATTTTTGTCTGTGGTCATAGCAGAACGGTCCTAATATTTAGTTAGTCGTGTCATATTATAGTGTGCTAGTTAGTCAAGTCACAGTAGGGTGATTAATTACTTGGACCATAGTAGCCGGATAGCCGGGGCCTATGGCCCCGGCGGCGGAGAAAATTTAAAGGAAGATGTAGTGCCCACTATAACATTAGTGTGTTAGTTCGTCCTGTCTATAATAGTTGGGAGCATATTTAGTTAGTCAGGTCATAGTAGAACGGTCCCAATACTTAGTTGTTCATGTCATATTATAGTGTGTTTAAATAGTTGGATCATAGTAGCCAGATAAACACTCTTATATAATAGCCGAACGGTCCCAATATTTATTTAGTGTGTCATATTATAGTTCCTAAGTTAGTCGTGTCCCAGTAGCGTGTTTAATTAGTTGGACCATAGTAGCCGGATGGGGCCGGGGCCTACGGCCCCGGCGGTGGAGAAAATTTAAAGGCAGATGTAGTGCCCACATTTAAATTAGTTTGTTAGTTGGTCCTGTCTATAATAGTCGGGAGCATATTTAGCTATTCGGGTCATAGCAGAATGGTCCCAATATTTAGGTGGTCGTGTCATATTATAATGTGTCAGTTAGTCGGGTCATAGTAGCGTGTTTAATTAGTTGGATCATAATAGCCGGATACGGCCGGGCAGTGGAGCAAATTTAAAGACAGATATATTACCCACATATTTAGTTGTTTGGATCATAATAGCCAGAAGGGGCCGGGGCCGGTGGAGAATATTTAAAGACAAATATAGTGCCCACGTTTAAATTAGTGTGTTGGTTGGTCCTGTCTATAATAGTCGGAAGCATATTTAGTTAGTAGGGAGCATATTTAATTAATCGGTTTAATATTTATTTGGTCGTGTCATATTATAGTTTGTAAGCTTGTCGGGTCCCAGTAGCGTGTTTAATTAGTTGGACCATAGTAGCCGGATATGGCGTTGGAGAAAATTTAAAGGAATTTCATGTCATATTATAGTGTGTTTAATTAGTTAGATCATAGTAGCCAGATAAACACTCTTATATAATAGACGAACGGTCGATTTCGAAAATTTGATCTAACCACTTGTCGATTTTCCATGTTCGGCTGGGGATCAACCATTTTAGAGTTTTGTTTATTGTTCATTTGTTCGGTACATTTGTCGTTTTTCGAAAATATCTCCCCCTAATATATAGCATGTTTAATTAGTTGGATCATAGTATCCGGATAGGGAGCCGGGGGAGAAATTTAAAGGCAAGTGTAGTGCCTAAATATTAAGTTGGTCGTACCATGTTATAGTGTATTAGTAAGTCTGGTCACAGTAGACTTTTTAATTAGTTGGACCCTAGTATCCAGATAAGGGGCCGGGGCCCTACATCCCTGGCGATGGAGAAAATTTAAAGGCAGGTGTAGTGCCAAAATATTTAGTTGGTCATACCGTATTATAGTGTGTTAGTTAGTCGGGTCATAGTAGCGTTTTTAATTAGTCGAACCCTAGTATCCGGATAGGTGCCCAGGGCCTACGGCACCGGCGGTGGAGATAATTTAAAGGCAGGTGTAGTGCCCACATTATTGTATCATAATTTAAAGGAAGATATAGTGATCAATATTAGTTAGTCGGGTCATAGCAGAACAGTCCCAATATTTAGTTGGTCGTATCATATTATAGTGTATTAGTTGGTCGGGTCATATTAGCGTGTTTAATTATTGTAGTCGGAAGGGGCCGGGGCCTACGGCCCCGGCGGTGGATAAAATTTAAAGGCAGATGTAGCGCGCACATTTAAATTAGTGTGTTAGTTGGTTCTGTCTATAATAGTGAGGAGCATATATAGTTAGTCGGGAGCATATTTAATTAGCCGGTCTCAATATTTAGTTGGTCGTGTATATTTTAGTGTGTTAGTTAGGCGGGTCATAATAGCATGTTTAATTAGTTGAATCATAGTAGCCGGAAGGGGCCGGGCCCATGCACTATCGACTGCACTATCGATGTTACCTGCAAACCACAAAAATTAAATCAATCCACAAACAAAACAAAAAAAGGACAAAAAACCAATCTAACATCCATACCTGCTTTCAAAACATAATCCTTTATACCCTATAAATCTTTGATACCCATATTTTGTTTTTGTGAATTTCGTCGAATTGTAGTGATCAATTGTTGTTGATGGAGGTGTTGGGGTTCCGTCCGATTGATTCTCAACATATTATATGTTGGTGTGGTACTTCGTTATTGATGAAAACTTGAAGACAGCGGAGATTCAATTCAAAAAGATGAAGGAGGTGCAAAAATCAATCGATAATGCAATCACGACAAAATCAAAAGGAACTGTAATTTAATTTAATTAGTACATAAATCAGTTTTCTTTCTCTTAAAAAAAGGCTCAAATTTAAACTGAATGAGATTAAAGAATGTATTGATGAAAGTATATTCACAAAATCAATTGATGTCAAAGAAGATGTTGAATATAAATTGGCGATTGAAATGGCAACAATTCAGAAAAACAATACATATCAACAACAACACAACAAAGAAAATATGGTTGGTGATGAAAAGAGAATCTCTCATCAATTCACGTGATGCTGATAAGAAGGCAAGGAGAAATTAAACACAAACAAAAACAATTTAACCCTTAATAACATAGATTAAGCAATACAAAAAGAAAAGGGTTTTCAACAAATCTTACCTTATAAAATGAAATATTTTGATGAATCTGGCTGGGCAGAACCAAAAACAAAATCCAAATAAGCAAATCAATCAATAAACCCAATTCAGGAATTTTACAAAACAAACCCTAAAAGTTAAAAGTTTGTGTAAACATACGAATCAGAAAACCCACCCGATCTCCAAATCAACCTATTGTGAACTCCAATAAGAAAAAGAAAAAAAAAAGTAAACTTCATCAATCAATCAGAAAATAAGAACATGAGATAAGCTAAAGATTGAGAGAACAAACCCAGAATCGGCTAAATTAAACCCAAAGCTGTAGGGTAATTATCCCATGAAAATTTTACTCCAATAATGGGAGATTGAGATTCCTATTAGCTTCGTCTCGATAGGGTTTTTTCTTACTGTGAATCAAAATTAATCTCTGCAACAGGGGGCCCGACGGTGGAGAAAATTTAAAGGAAGATGTAGCGCACACATTTAAATTAGTGTGTTAGTTGGTTCTGTCTATAATAGTGAGGGGCGTATTTAGTTAGTCGGGAGCATATTTAATTAGCCGGTCTCTATATTTATTTGGTCGTGTCATATTTTAGTGTGTTAGTTAGCCGGGTCACAATAGCATGTTTAATTAGTTGGATCATAGTAGCCGGAAGGGGCCAGGGCATACGTCCCTGGCGGTGAATTTTTTTTAAAGGCAGATGTAGTGTGTATATTTAAATTAGTGTGTTCTTTGGTCTTGTCTATAATAATCGTGAGCATATTTAGTTAGTCAAGAGCATATTTAATTAGTTGGACATTTATAGTGTGTTAGTTAGTCGGGTCATAGTTGCGTGTTTAATTAGTTGGATCATAATAGCCGGATGGGGCCGGTGCCTGTGGCCCTGGCGGTGGAGAAAATTTAAAGGCAGATGTAGTGCGTATATTTAAATTAGTGTGTTCTTTGGTCATGTCTATAATAGTCAGGAGCATATTTAATTAGTCGGTCCCGATATTTAGTTGGTCGTGTCATATTATAGTGTATTAGTCGGTCGGGTCACAATAACATGTTTAATTAGTTGGATCCTAATAGCCGGATAGGACCGGGCCGTTGGAAAAAATTCAAAGGAAGATATAGTGCCCACATTAAAATTAGTTTGTTACTTCGTCCAGTATATAATAGTCTGGAGCATATTTTGTTAGTTGAGTCATAGCAGAACGGTCCCAATATTTAATTGGTCGTGTCATATTATAATGTGTCAGTTAGTCGGGTCACAATATCATGTTTAATTAGTTAGATCATAGTAGCCGGATAAGGGATATGAAAATTTAGTTAGTGATGAAAATTTAAAGGCAGTTATAGCGCCCAATATTGCAGCTTTATTACCACAAAGAGTTGATTAGGCCAAGTTGTCAATTATACTCTGTGTCTCGAGCAATCACAATCTAATTCATTATCCCGCTTATTTATAGGTACATGTCGCTATTTTTTTTGTTAGTGGGAATGTATGTAAACTGGGCTTTCAAGGATGCTAATGGGGGGACTGGTTTTGCTTTGGGTATACCAAGTGCTTATAAGACAAAAAAATCATTTGCCTTGGAATTGGTACACCCCAAATCAATTTGGCACCCCCATTAGCAGCCTTGCTGGTTAGGAACAACTCCAAAATTTTGTTAGTCGCATTATAGGACCAGGCTGATAGGAGTCGTATGTTATGACTCTTATCCATTTGGATAAGACCCCTTCCATCTTACCGATCTAACTACCCTTTATTGAGCACCACAAACAAAAAAAAATCATGTAGCTCTATAGTTATGTCGTGGGAGAGATCACTGTTTGCATAATAATCAAAAATGAAACTGATGTTGAATTTTGAAAGAAATTAAGTTCTCATCCATGCATGTGGGAAGGACAAATAGGTGGAAGTAGTCACTTTCGGTAAGGGGGATTGATAGATTGCTAGCTCACATGTCATGAATAAAATTCAGCCGGCTAGATATATAATAGGAGCTCCACCTAAAAATAAATATTGTTAAGATATCCGGGTAAGTTACTGACAGTTTTATGTAATTCCTCTGTAACTTGTAAGAGCACTCAGAAAGACACGGTTAACTTGACGGTTTGCCAAGATTAAATTGTAATTCCTTGATAACTTGAGTTCAAACTCTTCTCATTTTTTTTCTAATAAGACGGTTACCCCAAAGCACTGATCGAAGAAATTTCACTCGAAACTCTTAGCCAGTGACCTATAAGTAATGTCTCAGAAAGACTTATTGAAGACTGTTCATATAGGCTTCCTAATGGCAATTATTGTATAGAAGAATTTCCTATGTTGTTTTGTGATTTCACTGCTAAAGGTTCTTCGGAATACAACATCTTCCATAACATGTTTGTCTAACTTTAACCCACCAGATCCATTTTCTCTCAAATTAGCAAGAGAATCTTCATCTTTCCATGTTTTCATGTGCTGAAAAACGGCCTAAATCTCACCCAAAACAGCACCATCTTACTGCCAACTTGAGATTCGATTCAAACCAAAGATTCCAGCTTCTTTAATCTCCTAACCTTAATTGGATTCGACTACACCCCTCGAATCAGCCACAATTGATGGCATCAGCATTTTCTTCTTCCATGTTCACAAACTAAACCCTTGTAAACATGCAGTAGACACCCATTGGAACCTCCAAAACAACTTCAAAAACTATTTATCCAATACTACTTGTATGAGTACCTCAATGTTAGTATTTTCTATCTATTCGATGCTCAAGAAGCCTGTAAAGAAACTTATCATACAGTTAACTGCAAGTAATTAATAACAGCAGCATGGATAATTCACTTAACTATAATTAACCAATTACTTACACACACTCACAGTAGCATGTTTAACACAAATCATCACATTACTTCCCTAAACACCATGACTGCTATCCTTCACCATCTAAAGGGAATAGTTGTGTTGTGTGTGCATAGGTTTCAATGTTTGTTATGGACCAAAGCTATCTAAAAGACCTGTCTTTTCGAAACAGATCATCAAGCCTCTCAAAGCAATACAGAAAATAGACTTACCCATTTGTGCCTTCACTAATCTGGCTGTTCCACACATTAGTTCTCTGGAAAATGGTGGGATCTCCTTTATTAAATTATTCTTTGCTGGAGTTTTCAGTCACCTTCTTAAGAACTGTAAGTAGAGATATAAAACCAACTATCATGCAATTACAACGAAGCTCACTCTAGGTAAAAAAGAAACAATAAAGTAACAGTTATACCTAACGATCACTAACTAAATAAACAAATATCAGATAACAAAAAAAAAAAAATTGAGAACTCTCATCATAATCTCAGCAATCCACAATTGAGAAAACTCTACTACATTTAAAGGATCATCCATAATAAACGCAACTAATGTCATGAACATTGACTTATTTCGGATAATCATCTGAAATTAGCAGACTTTAGTATCAATTTTCAAAACCACACAGGATAAGATAAACCACCATACACAAAAATAAAGATATGCATGAACGTATAGAAAATATTGGAGATCCAGAAATAAATGTGCAATCAATTAGCATACAGAAAATAACAATTGGGAGAAGATTACGCTCGAGTACCTTGATACCCAGAGATGGCTCCCGTTATTTTAGGCTGTGTAACTCTTCCATTATAGCCAGATCTGATACATGTAGCTTCACAATTTTGTGGTACTCACTGTCCAATGCCGAAAAATGATCGACCCAGCATGGTCTTTCATCCTTCTCACCGTACATAATTCACGATATCGCAGTCATCCAGATATTGCTGCAAGATACCTTTAAGTCCAAGAATTGTTGACTTTGTAGCATCATGTGAGAGATGTTTTCTTACTTTAGTCAACTTTGTTGTGTTAATAAAAGAGGCTAATCAATTGACACTAAAGCAGATGGTCATGCACAGGAAGATAATGACCATTACACCAATTTAAACTAACTCATAATTTGTTTCTTTTGAATAGAAACAAAGGAACTAAGGGAACGGGGAATCCATACTTTACGTAGTAGCAGTGCACTATAGTTGTATATTATTGTGTTTTAGTTGTAAGACACTGGCCACTGATTCATTCCACCATGACCTAATTCATTCCATCATGACCTGTGGTTAATAGATAAATTCACACTTTCCATATAACCACATAAATAACAGATGACATAGAAAAAAATAAATTGCTAAATAATAGAAGAGAGGGAGAAATCACCAACCAATTTGTTTCTCAGCCTGTGGCACTTTCCATCCGTGCAAAATATATTGTGTCCTAGCAAAAGAGAAGCACATGATAGATTTAAGTTGCCACATAGCTAAAAATCAAACCAATTTGAACTTATCAATGGTTCCATATTATTGTGACCATCTTTATAGATTAACCTTTCAATTCCAGTTTTAAGAGTACTACAGTTTAGAAATGTGATCAATCAATAATTAAATAGTGGACCATTTCCCTTGACAAAAGATATACATCATGTGCATTTTTGGATTTGAAACTGATCACGCCGAGAACACAGTATGCCAAGCGCAAATAAATTGAACACCAAAAAAGAAAAAGAAAGCTAGAAAATAGTTAATAAATTGAAAATGAATTTGGTCACCCTTCACCGGAAGATGAGATGAAAAAAATCTTATATGTAAGCTAAAGGGAAAAGAGTATATATGGTAACGTTACATTTCTTATATGCTAAGCATCCCAACAAAGGCAAGGTTTTGAAGCTACAGGACAAAGAGTACTTGCCTGATCAAACCTACCAAAGGCAACGAAATAGTAGGTGTGATGATTTACCTTGATATTTTCAGATATTGAATTTCCATATTAGTTGGTTTGGCACCAATATGTGTAGTTCATCACCCTGAGAAAGGTGGTTTGGTACCACCGTATGTAGTTCATCATCCTAAGAAATTAAGACCTGCATATTATTTATTGAAGTCAGTGCACATAATGGCAGACCGTATAATAATACTGTGTACATTAACCAAACTAACGGACCCAATTTGTTATTATGAACTTAAATTTATGAACATGCCAATGGTTTTGTCAGGATAAAATCTATTTTTGGTTTATTTGTGCAAATCGCACTTTTCAAAAATCACAGGTAATGAGCACAAAATTTTCATCACCCAATAGTGTAAGGATCAACAGAACCTTGGATCAGAAACAAAATTTTCTCTTGACACCTTTTTTTTTCTTTCTCATGGCAAACCAAATCAAAGAACAAAGGATAACAAAAAACACCTTACAAAAATGTACCACACATATTTTTGGATAACATATTATGTATAGACTGTACAACAAAAATAATTAAATAAACGTTAACTGATGATATAAGAGGGGTCGTGAACCTACCAATATAGTTTTCAAGCTCCATAGAAGCTGGATACATGACAACGGATCTTTAACCCCCATGTTTTGGCAGCTCAAATACTAATAACCTAGCTGGTGGCTGACAGTGAAGGTGAATAAGATTGGTTTCGATCACGCTCATCTGTTTGACCATGATCACGCTCATCTTAGCGATTTTCCGTTAATACAACATGTGCACAATCAAAGTGTTATGTTAAAAAAGGTGGTAAACCTGATGATATTTAATTTTGAAGTTCAAGAAAAAATAGACCATAACAAATGATTTAAATAATTAAATTTTGAAACATACATTAATGCAACGATTTAATCATACTTAAACATTCATCTATACATGGTCGCTAATTAAGAGAACCAAACCTAACCTTTCTGCTTTGTGCTATGAATTGATCTTCTAGTCATTCTTTTCTTTCCATCCTTATACACTCCTCCTCCCTAGACTACAATGAGTATTAATGCAACGACCATGTAAACACTATTATCAAACACGTTAATGAATATCAAACATGGCAACTGTTCAAGTGAAGATCCACAGCCTACTAACCTGTTCCCGTTCCATATGTTGTCATAAGACATGGTCATTGTATTCCTTTTCAATCCTATTACGCTTATCCTCCCTACCTGCAATGAGTACGTTTACAAACATATATTGTAAAATATGGCTGGTTTAAATAAGATAAGAAAAAGGAAGCGGTGGCATAAAGATTAACCAGTTCCTGCTCTAACAGTTGTCATAAAACGCGGTCGTTGTACTCTTTTCCTGCTCTAAAATTTTGCCAGTGTTCCTGTTATTGTTGCCTTGCATATAATCACATTAAGATCCTGGATACATGTGTGAAGTTATCAATTCCTTCCCAAAAAATTCCTAGAATGTCAAAAGAACAGAATCGCACAATCAATTGTAATCAGGAAATATAACTGCAGAAAATTATTGTAATCAACATATATAACCAAAGAGTTAAATCAAAGATACCTTATCGCGGTTAAGGTTAAAAATGCATTAATGCAACAGGATTGAGAACTCAATTTAGTTTTGCTAGGGTTCGTTTGCAATAGCTTATATCTTATATCTTATATCTTAATATAATTATAAGATATATATAACTATGAATCAACAAATAGGAAATCAAATCAACTTGATTGAAAATAAAATCAGCGGACCCCCACAATGAAAGAACTTTGATTTTGTTTGAGATTCAATAGAACCTTGCTTCTGTAATATCACAACCAACATTACTTCACCTAATTCCTAAAGAAACTTAAATTAAGCGTAATACATCTAATTATACTTCAATCAAGGGCAAACCCATCATAATCTGGAAATTTTTATAAATCAATTCCACACAAACAGATTGCTTCTGTAATATGACAACCAACATTACTTCACCTAATTCCTAAATAAACTTAAATTAAGACTAATACATCTAATTATACTTCAATCAAGAGGAAACCCATCATAATTTGGATATTTTTATAAATCAATTCCACGCAAACAGAGTTAATTAAAGAAACCCTAAATTACCTGGTTTTGTGATTCTTCATCAGAATAACCTCCTATCGATAAATCAACAACAACCACTTTCAATTCTCTGCAATCACCGGCCTAATTACATTATATCCGACTACAATAAAATTTTCAACCAGATGAAACCCTAACTTCAATTTATAACAACAACTCTTTCTTCTTCATTCTTCTCTTTCGTTTCTTTCTTCTCTGTTCTTCTCCCGTCGAAGATGTAGAGATGATTTCTGGGTACGTCTTGAGAGACTTGGATCTTGATAATCAAATACTCCATCGGGTTTCAATATCTTCTCTGCTCGTGATTCTGAGAAAAAAGGGATAGAGAATAACGAAGAAGGATCCCATGTTTTTAATTTTCTGAAAATCAATGTATAAAAGGATACGGTGTATACGGGCTCATTCAGCCAAAACAGAACCCACCGAAATGTATTCCTATATGTTTAAACGGCCGGATCTTCCTCTCAAAATTATATGTCCTGATCGGATGCACATGAATAACTCTCCCCGCCGTTCTTTCCAGGCCCCAGGATCTTCGAATTCGACGAACACCTTTGTCCCGGACACAAGGACTACTTTTTCTTAATAAAGAGATGTTAGACGTGCCGGTTAAGGTTAAATATTGTCGGGCCATTCATTGGATGTTGGATTGAACGTGGATGCCAATCTGAATTAGATGTGGCGGTTTAAATGGACGTCATATCCAGAACCCTCGTATAGTTTTGGTTATACTAGAAAGGTTCAGTGAATGGGTTTACCCAGGATGCGATAGGTACAATTTTTTAATTTGATTAGTGTTTCTAAGAAACATTTTAACCCTAATCCATATACAAAATCCATCATATACTGCACATTGCGTATAACAAACCCTAAGAAAAACACAAACCATAACAGAGATATACAAGAGCAACATACGTATATGATGGTTGTTGATTCATCTTGTTCTACCATGAAGGAAGGTGGTTTACCAGAAGACATCTTGTCAGATATTTTTCTTAAACTTCCAATGAAATCAATCAAAAGGTTTAAATGTGTTTTAAAGGTATGGAAATGTATTCTCTCTGATCCTAATTTTATGCAAAACAAATTCAAAACATTATTCACGGAACCTAAACCATGGACAATCTTTTCAAACCATGTTATATCTAGTCGACATCATCCCCCTGATCTTAAAATTCCTAGCAAACTTATTCATACACAACTTATGTCATCCATTGACTTATCTGAAAAATAGCGATGGTAAGTTTTTATGGTTTGGTGGGTGAAACTTTGTCAAGGACTGCTTCTGAAAGTACTTTCAGAGTAATGCGTACTCGAACATCTTTAGAGAATTATAGTTTCGAGGTTGAAATATACTTCCATGATTTGAATGAGTGGAGAACATACAATGTTTCATATGTTGAACCACAAACACAAGATAATACGAGGAGATATGGTTCCAAAAGAAATGTCATTACTCATAATGGAGTCGTGTATTGGTTGGAAGGAGAACGGAGAAAAGTGGTTGCTGCTTATGATTTTAAGATTAACAATTATGTTTGTGATAATCATCATTGCAATGTACTCAATCAGCCAATTCCGGGAGAATATCCTCGTTATTCTAGTGAATGTCTTGTT
>JAJJWX010001823.1:0-108239 GCA_023529315.1 Papaver bracteatum | reverse complement strand
GTATGTATCTTTTATAATTATTTTGTTTGATTTGCACAAGGACTAGCAAAGTCTAAGTGTGGGGGAATTTGATAGGTGTGATAAACACCTAATTTTATATCTAGTATTTATGCTTTCTTTGCGAGTTTTTCTTGTGAATTATGTATCTTATGTGTGAGTTTGAGTTTATTAGGTGCAATGGAGTCATTGGGAGCAAAAGAAGGAGAAATCGTCCATTTGGAGCATAAAAGGCAAAAGCACCATTTCATATGCAACTGTTTTTGAGAGCGACGTTGAGCCAAGCCTACAATAGGAGACCGCCACTACAACTTGGTCTAGAGAAGCAAGGAAAAGACATCTTTGGTTGGCCCTTATCTATTTCACTTGGGTGGCTATATCCGGTTCACTTCTTACCAAGCCCTAAAAATAAGAGGAGCAATTATTGCCCCCATCATTAGTTATTTCTTTCTTTCACTCTTATCTGAAACCGAGAGAGAATGGCGGTTGTGCTTGCTTGAAATTCAAAGTGAAGATGGAGGCAGCTTTCTAAAATATCTTGGCCTGGAATCGATGAACACATGGAGGCAGGAATTGAAGCTGAGACAAGGGGAATTGCATGGGTTCTTACTTGATTTCAAGATGGAAGTATACAAACTTGATTCGGTGCAGAAATTTTTGGATCTGGTTTGGTTTTGGTCACATTTGAAGAATATATAGAGGAAATCTGAGAGTGCTTTTGATGCAAGGAAGGAAATTGAATCTAGGGTTTGATCTTAAACAGGGAATTGTAAAGTTGGGTTTTACTTGAATTTCAAGTTCCAGTAGATTCAAAGAGGATTAATGAAGAAATTAGGGTTTTGAAAAGGGTTTTGGTTCTGTGATTGAAGCTTATGTTGGACAAGAAGATGAATGTTGGTAATGGAGTTCTGATGAGTTTCAAGGATGAGAAGAACAAGCACAAGATAATTGAGTTGATAAGGTGGATTATAAAGTTGGGAGGTGGATGTGTTATGCAATGAAGAATACCAGATTCATGATTTTGGCAGAGAAAGTGCTGGTGCTTGCAGGTTAACTATGGTGGAGATGCAATAAAAGGTTTTGATGATTTCCAAGGGTTTGGTTGTCTTCTTGTGCAACTGAAGTTGCAGTATGCATGCATTTCAGGTGGTGAATGTAGTAGCTGCTGAGTTGAACTGAAGCATTACAGGTGGAGCTGTTAATAACGAGGTTATACTGCAGTTGAGAATACATGAATTAAGGTGGCAGATGATGCAGAAGGGGAACTGAAACTGGTGGTTTAGTGACTTGCAGTTGATGAATGGAGGAACTCAATGAGAAATTAGGGATGTAGATGGATTTGATGTGTACCAGGTGGTTGGAATTCATGGATTGGATAGGTTTGGAGAGTAGCTGCAGTTGCAGGTGATTTTTGAAATGGCTACGCGCTACTGGTGGCTTGCTGGAGGTTCAAATAAGGTACTGTGGTTTACTGCAATGCGTAGCTGGAGAAGTAGAGCATGATGGTTGTTTGGCAGGTGGAACGAGGAGCATATGTAGTGTGCAAGTGGAACTGCAGGTGATGGAAAAGCAGTGGCGAACACGCAAGTGAACTTGAATTGCAGATGGTGTTGGTTATACTGAGATGCTGGTTAGATGAATGTTAGGACATGGTTTCTGAGATTGAAGTCGTTGTGTAGTTGTTTGCAACAATGAAGATGGAATGAAAATGGCCGTCTCAATGAGTTGCAGAGAACTTAAGAAGTTGCAGGCATCTGTTGGAATGTATGTCAGCTGCAGTTGGAGCCTCGGATGCTTGTGTGCAGTGAACAGCATGTGCAATACAAGGCGAAGCTGAACAAAAAAATGGCTCTAGTTATGTTGCAGAGCTGGAGAATTACAGGTTAAGCTATTGCTGTTGTTATTGTTGCATCTCAGATGAAGAAAATGGACTGAGGTTGTAGCTCAGTTTAAGATAAACTGTGATGGAGATATTACAGGTGCGGCTTGAGTTGGTGGACTTACTTGTTGAGGAGAGAATCAAGGAAATATATATGGTTGAATCTTGCAGTTGACATGTACATGGAAGAACTGAAGCTATAGCAAGGATGCAACATGTAGGGCCATCATGGCTGGGACTGAGTTTGTAAAGCTTCATCATGGTGCAATACAAACTCTGGCCTGTGCAAAGTAGATTTGGCCATTACCAATTCAGCTTATTCAGCTGAGTGAGCCATCTGATTCACTTGGTTCGAGTTGACTCAATTGAAACGGTCTTAACTCGGTTGATTTGTCCGAGTTGACTCGTTGACCGGTGACCGAGCGGACTTTTCCGGTCACCTGAGCTATATTCCGGCCATATTTCGGCCAAAAACACAGTTTTCCGGCGAACAATTTTTGGGTCATATTTTCACATGGGTTTTTCACACGCATGGGCTTGGAGGACATCCTACTATTGGAGCATATGGATTTTGGGCTTTGAAGACCTAATTATGGAAAGTTAGAAGGCTATAAAAAGAAAAAGTTTCTATTCTTTTAGGGATACGTATCTTTCTATTGGAGTTTTGGAGGAGAGCAACGACTAGGGTTTGCTTTCGTTTATTTTTCATCTTCTTCATTTCATTTTTATTATTGATTATTATGATTATGATGAACTCAAAAACTATGAGTAGCTAAACTTCATATTATTGGTTATAGGATAATAAGTGGATTTCACAAATAAGATTTGATTCAATGTATTAGTTTTGTCTCAATATTTTATTGTTTATGATTCATGGGTTATATTGTTTTATGATTTGATTGTTTGTTTGGTTGATTCCGAAATTAATCCTATTTGCATTCATATCTAGAGCTATATTAGGGTTTTCAATACGAAAACGTTGTTTATCCCTGATTCTAAGTAGCATAAATGTGGGTAGTGCTTGTAGTGATATATCCTACTAGTCACATATGAATCATAACTTGGGTTAAATTGATTTAGTACTTTTACACATTTTGATTTCCTTGATTAGTCTTATTCCATAGAACTTATTTCTTTTAGGGAGTTAAATCTAATTGTGCTTTTACACTTTAGGTTGCTTTCTAGGAAGAATTCACATATGCATCTTTTAATGTGGTTGTGATGAAATCAGGGAATTAGCGGGATACTCTTGCGATCAAGGTATCCTAGGACTTTTAGTAAATGAGAGATTAAAATTTCAATTCTAGTCATTGTTGAGAATTCGAGTTTGTGAATGAAACTATCACGTGACCAATATCTTCTCCTTATTGATCACTTTTATTTTTACTTTGCTTTCAATTTATTTCTATTGCTTTGAAACATCAAACCTCCCCCCCCCCCTTTTGGTTACTAAGAAGCTGAATTTTTTTATAACAACAAAAGCCTCTATGTGGATACGAACTCTCTCTTATCGCATACTACATTTATTTTAGTGAAGTAAGAAAGTGAAATTATATTTGACCGGCTGACAACCGACCAAAAATCTGGGGAAAGCTCGATCGAATACTGAGCTTGTGGTATATTATTCCACCGGTTTTCATATATCTAAAATTGTCAGGCAATTTAACAAAGACATGCATCCTGATAGCACTCCCATGATTAGTCGAGGTTCAAATGTAAGTAAGTAACCATTTCGTCCAAAGGAATATGATGAAGATGTGTTGGGAGATGAAATTCCCATATCTAAGTACAATAGTCGCATTGTTTTACTTAGTATAATAATGTACTCAGTTAAAATTTTGCATCCTCAAGGAACTTGTTAGCTAGATATAGCTCAGCGCCAACACAATGTCATTGGAATGGTATAGTGAATGTAATCACGTACTTAAAAGTAACCATTGACATAAATTTTTTTTATCCCTACAAAGACATAAAAAGGAATGCTAATGAAAGTGCAATCAAAAAGTTGTTGATTATGAAGGAACAATAATCTCTTCTCCAACTAAAGTAATCAGGGGGGAGATATGGTAGACTATTTTCTAAGTCATTACCAATACTCAGTTTCGAAAATTACATGACTAAAGGAACTGTCTGGAACAACTCTGAAAGTAATCAGGGGGAGATGCCGACATCATGGGGAGGATCCAAGGATATGACGTCGACATATTTTACTTCGAAATTGAAGATGTGTTGTACTCTTTTTCCCTTCAATCGAGAGTAGTTTTTCCCAAATGGTTTTGTTACTCGACAAGGTTTTTAGTAAGGCAACACTAAAAACATCAAGTATGTTGAACTTTGAGGACATAAAGATCGCGTTGATAGTACTGAGAATATACGAATCAAAGAAATGAAACACGATATTCTCTTAAGCAACGTAACTTCCAGAATCAACAACATGGTCTTACAAACATTCAAGTCACCAAAATAAAGTGTGATAAACTCCTTTTGACTGCATTAGAGTAATGAAAATTGTCTGATATCAGGGGGAGCATCTAATGGTGTGTTGAACTATTTTCCTTCACCGAAGTTTCTTTTTCCCTTAGGGTTTTGTTACTCGGCAAGGTTTTTAATGAGACAACAACAAACACCGGGAATGTAATTTCCTAGCTAAGGTTATTGTCTTTCCCACGAGGATTTTCAGCCTTTAGAGTTTTAAGCAACTAGTAAACTTCAACGAAGCAAAGTGATCATCTGCAACGTATCACTTTTACTTGCATCTGTCATGTTGTACTCTTTTCCATTCGTCAAGGTTTTATCCCACTGGGTTTTCCTTGTCAAGGTTTTAATGAGGCAACATAATTGAATCCAATTATGTTCTAAGGTTACTTAATATTGTACTTTTTTTCTTTAGTTCAGGTTTTGTCCCTTTGGGTTTCCCTAACGAAGTTTTAACGAGGCAATTAAATTAGACTCGTCGGCCTTTGAAGATTGTATTGCATGTGATGAACTACATGTAAAGTACAAGATGACATGTGAAGTACTACATGTGAAGAGTTGTACCAAGGTTTTATCCCACTGGGTTTTTCCTTGTCAAAGTTTTATTGAGGAAATTGGTTTTGTCACAAGTCATCAAGGAGAGGAAGAAATTTGAAGAACTGCATTCGAAGCACTAAATGTGAAGCACTGCTTATGAAGTTATATTGGACCGCACAAGGGGGAGTGTTGTAGGGCCTATGACCCATAGATGTGCGGCCCAGTTAGATATCTAGGGTTTCCATTCTACATGTATATAAAGGACATTTTTCCATGTAACCCTGCTAATGATCAATAAGAAACTCGACTCTTTCTCTATCATTATCACATTTGATTCTCCTGAATCAGTAAAGCAAATATAAGAGTTTTCACCTTCTTCGTTATAACAATTCTTTGTGTTATTTTTTGATCGATCAGTATACCAATTTCGGATTTTCTAATCCCTTCAATCCGTTTCCACCTTCTTTGATCTTTAAACACGCCATTTTCTTCACTATAAATCATCTTCTTCTCTATATTTTACGATTTTGCAGATAATTTAACTTTAAAGCTTAGATTATACTCTCGGGAAATTCCGTAAATCAACCAAACTCGGCCTGTTCAGCCGATTTTGTCGGCAAAATCTCATCTGGGCGAGATTAGATATTTCGTTTGCTCAATAGCCGAAAACAAGAAAATCGGTGAGATTTCGGTTGTTTCTGTAACTATAGAAAATCCATAGTTACACCCACTTACTAATTAGTATAACACGAAAGGTGAATCACACGACGAGATGAGAACAAATATTATTTCACTTAGTTAAAGAATAAGAAATTACAAGATCTCCAAGAACACTCACAAGAACCCTAAGTTATCTTTCTTTACAATAGCCCTCTCACCTCTCAAAACGTTCCAACCCTCTACATAATGGGCTAAGTCCTCTATTTATAGGAAAAATACATAATGGATTACAACTCATTTTATCTCGCTGATCATCACTCATTTCACGTGACTGTCCTTTTTACTTCGCCAGATCCATTTTCAATAAAGTCTTCGCTTACTTTTCTCCTTATTAATCGGTTGTTGTCGGGGACATCTGTCATATTTCTTGCATAACAATCCACACTTCGGGTCTTCCACTTTGTACGCTTTATCTTTGCTTGCGTAACAATCCACACTTCGGGTCTTCTCTTCGCGAGGTATCTTCCTGTGCAAGCCACCGTTATCTTGCCGATTTATACTTCGTTAACTTCATATATGACTTCGCAGATCTAATATTTGTTAAAGTAACTCTGACATTCGATTTGACTCTTCACTGACATTTTCCCAGGAATTAGTAAATAATATCCCGCCTGGGGATTTACTTCGGAGTCTCTTCCAATCTCGTTTGAACGCGTGTCGAGTAGGTTTTCTGTACCTATATTTTGCCTTTTCTCATTCCATTCGCAGGAATCAAGAATGGAAAGAGAAATCCGCATTAAATTTTTAACCGCCACGTATCCGGGTTTCTCGCTTTCATGTCTCCCATGATTCTTCGTAACCGTCAATAGTCAGTTCCCCTTCTCACATAACTGCTTCTTCCGGTCATGCCTTGGTCCACTATAAACAGTTCTCCTTCCCCTTCCTTTCTTTACTTTACAAACCTCAGATTCTTCTTCTCCGGCGCCGTTTACCTGCAAAATTTTCTTCCATAAATAACTTGATTCTTTCAACTTCTTCATCTCTCAACCCTTCAAGCAATGGCTTCCAAGAAGTTTCCTCCTCCTACTTCATCAAAAACCCTTGAAGATTTTCAAGCAGATTTCCAGAAGAATGGTTTATCGTTGGTTCCGGCGGTGGATTCCTATGTTTCTCCTCCGGTTACAGTAACAAAGCATATGGAGTTAAACTATCGGTGGATTCAGGCAGAGACGTGGACTTCTACTAGGATGATCACCACGCTAGGTCAATTAAGAGCTGGTCTCATCTTTCCCATGTATGACTCCAAGAATCCCCTGTTCTATGAGATTATAGTTAAGATAAACAGGGGTGTTTTTCAATGGAGTGGGAATGCAATTCGCATAAGAAACGAATTTGCAATACGCTCTAGTGGTGGTAAATCCCAGATTCCGTTGGCGGCGAAGGACTTCGACTCCGCAGATTACAACCTCAACTCTTTTTCGGAGAATTATGTTGGAGTTAATTAGTGTTTGGGTCGTAGATTTTAGTACTATTTAGTGTTTGGGTCCTAAGTTTGTCCGTTATAGAATTTGGGTCGTTGACTTGTTAGTCAAAATAGTCAAACAATTAGTATCTGTTAACCAAATTATTCACGCTTTTGCCATTATGAGTTTCCGTTAAAAATTCAAATTTAATGGTCTAGATGACTGGGTACAATTGATATACACGGTATGGATTTTCAGAAAATATGTGGACTATTGGGCTACTCGTATTAACATACTTACCTGAATTATCTTCTCGTCATCTTCGCTTCCGACTTAGAAAGGCAAGATCCTGACTCAAAATACTTTTGCTAAAAAATTAAGTTGAGAGAGAAATAGATGGACATAGAAGGATAATCAAAGAAATGAAAAGGTTTCTCATTCCTCTATACTAATTGAACCATCAATACTCGAAGTGATGTACTGATGTTATTGTTAGACATGGCAGGAGAAGAGCTTGGTTCAACCGTTGATTGGTTTTATACAAGAGCCTTGTGAAGAGGAGCTTATGGTCTCTACACATACTCATATTTTTATTACTATCCATATTCAGTTCTTGTTCTTTTAATTAATCATCATCGCTCAGTACCCTTCCAAATGCCATGAAGAAGATAATAGACCCTTAATTGTTTGGCTTCACGGGGATATGATAACCAACATGTAACTGTTGCCATTGGCAAGGTATTGAAGTTCATATGACTCTTTTGGTGTCATCTCGATCAACCTTCAATATCGGCCGGGCGATGTATATAATCCACCATCAAACACTTAATGGACCTGTAAATTATCCCCTTTATTTTGAAAATTACACGTATTTAGATATTTCCTTCAACAATTTTCGAGAATCAATAATCCCCTATCAGATTTTTACTCTAACAAAATAGGATATCAGGATCATCTTGATCCCTCACACTCATATTTTCATCATCCATTGCAACACAGCTAAACAACCTATCATCATTGCAGTTTAGACTTTATGAGATATACAATCTAAGCTAAATGATCGTTGAGAATTTAAGAGCTAGGGTTAACTAATTTGCAGGTATTAAAATGGAGTGATATTGATCCACTGTTAATACTTCAAAGAGAAAAGAAAATTAGCCGTATAACTAACAGTTTGACCAAAACCGTTTGATGACTTAGTTGACTAGCGGGTCAACGACCCAAACCCTATAACGGACAAACTTAGGACCCATACACTAAATAATATTAAAATCTACGACCCAAATACTAATTAACTCATTATGTTGACAGACCTCAATCTCGGAGGAAATTTCAAGAGTGGGGTATTTCTCTTGCTCAGAAGCATATGGAGGATCAATCCAAAGTCCTTCTTCTCGACGTTGAGCCCGTTGGTACTTCGAAAGTGGCTCTGAAGGGTCCTTCTCTTCGCTTGACTAAAGATGAAGACTGGATGATGTTTCCAGTGATTTTTGAGGGCCCCTTGGTCTGGGGTTTCGATGAGGATGGAAAAGCCCGAACTGGTCCTCTCTCCGAGCACATACATCTCGCTGCCTATGAGCCCGGAAGACTTTGCTGGTCAGAAATGCCCATCGAGGTGAGTTTTCTATGTCTCAAACTTAACTCATTTTTAAGGTTGACCCTTAAAGTTTCTTTACTTCTCTACAGTATCCATTTCCTCCTCCGGGTTTGATCAAGGACCGATCGACCCAAACAAAGAATGGGTCTGCTGATCCTCCTAGTTGTGATCAGGTATTTTATTCTTCATCTCGCTCCAAATACCATTTTCAATCTTAATGGATAACTATTGCATCTTGCAGGAGGATGTCTTCATAGAGCCTCAAGCCGCTGTTCCTTCGAGGATTCTAAAGAAGTGTGACCATCGTGAAATTTCTTCTTCCGCTGCCACTAAGGTACCTTTTTCGTTTCCTCTTTCTCATGTTTATATATCTCTCCTTGTTGACTTCGAGTTTTATGTACTTCGATGTATCAACTTCTTACTCTTCTTAGGGATGCTTCGCCCGTATCTCCTTATGCTAATGAGACTCTGAAACGCCGTAGGGTTTTGGATGTGGATGCCTTAGCTCGCATTCCTAGCTCTAAAAAATCTTCAGAATTACCTGTTCCCCCTCCTCCTAAGGGTAAATCTTCCAAGGTTCTGGAGAAGGCCATTCCTCCTCATGCTCCAAATCCTGCCATGCCGACTCTAATTATTACCGTGGGTGATTCCCCCATCAAATCACCTGCTAGTCTCGCTGGCGGATCTCAAGGGAAGGTGAGGAAAGTATTCGAAGTAGAAGATCTAGCTTACATGCCAGACATGGACTTCCCTAGGAATGCTCTTCTCTTGACTCGTGATGCTCCATCTGTAAGATCCGATGCTACCGAGTCGTTAATCCCTTTAAGTTTTGTTTCCTTCCTGTCTGGGGATCAATCCTTCATTTCAAATGCCTCCCTGAACCTTTCTCTTCAACAACATGCTGCCATTATGGCTTTGGTACGTATTTCTGATTTTTGCCTTTCTGCTTGCCTTAGGTCTTTTCTAACTCGTCGTACCTCGCAGGAGTCCAATCGCCACATGGCTCATCTCGTGGATACAAGGGTTACTCGTGCAAATTTGGAGACTTCTAAATCTCGAATTCAGGATCTTAAGAATGATCTTGCTGACGAAAAGGAACGTTCAGCAAAGAAGGATCAAAGGATTTCGGAGCTCAGCAGTAAGTTCAACCCCTTCTCTATTTTTCATTTTGTTTTGGTCTTTTTTTTACTATTCTTTTATTTTCGTCAAGCCCATTCTGTGAAGTGTTATTTGGATTATCACGAAGGCAAGGCATCTGCTGAAGATTTTCAAGATGAACAAGCGAATCTTTTGTCTCAAATCAATTGTTACATGACCGAGAATGAGATTTTGAGTGAAAAGTTGACGACATCATATTCTTTGTCAGAGCGCTTAGCCGATGAATCTGCCAATAATGAAGAACTAAACTTTCATCTTCACGAAGAAAATGAACGTTTGAGGGTTGAGTTACAGCGAGTTAATAATCTTCTTACAACTTCACAGAATCTCCATTCTTCATCCATAGATCTAAATAAACGGTTAGAGGAAGATAAGGAAAGGATAATTAAGAGAAAAGATAGGTCTGAAGCTGATCTGCGTAAGCTTAGGAGTGAGATTCACGACCTAGATGCAGAGAATAAGAAGTTGGAAATTGAGAATGGTACATTGAAGGATGAGACTACTGGGTTAAATGGTGAGATGTCTTCTGTATTAGATCGCTTGGAAAGGTTTTAGGGTAGGAAGACAGCCCCGATTACCTCAGCGAAGAAGAGGCCTATTGCTCCCACAATAGGTGGTAAACTTTTTATAAATTCTTATGACGAGAATAAACCTGAATCCAACCTTGGTAAAAATGATGACAAGTCATCTCGTGAACTCTGTGGATTTCTTGAATCTGAAGTATCAAGACTTGACTGTCTAAACATCGATGTTCAGAAAACCTTAAACTATGTTATTTTGCAGAAAGAAGGTAGTTTTAGGTGCTGCGGGTTGCCATTTCCTTTATTTTTCTTCGCTAATTTCGTTTCTTACTTCGCTTCTTATTTCTCGCAGATTCTGAGAAACGCTTAAGGAATCAGATTCTTCACTTGTCTCATCAGAAGGAGGATCTTGTCAAAGAGGTGTCCAATCTCAAGAATGAAGTTGCTCAACTAAATGAAGATTGTGATCAGATGACGGTGGATTC
The DNA here is from genome assembly GCA_023529315.1 of Papaver bracteatum. Taxonomy (NCBI): domain Eukaryota; kingdom Viridiplantae; phylum Streptophyta; class Magnoliopsida; order Ranunculales; family Papaveraceae; genus Papaver; species Papaver bracteatum. Next base: position 97,467 of record JAJJWX010001823.1, on the reverse strand, counting down.
TTCTAAGGTTGCCAAGATGACTCGCAAGAATGCTCAAAAAGATAAAGTGAGTATCTTTACTGAATTCTGCAGCTCCCAGGGCATTCCCTGTCCTCCGTTGGACCTCGAAGTCTTTTCTGATGATGAGCCTGCCGCTGATAGTGAAGATGACGACGAGAAGACTGAGAGCGAGGATGAGGCCAAACAGCCTATCAGTGAAGTTCCTAAAACTTCGAGATATGACAGTGTCAATGCTCGTCAGGATGGTGGTGCTAACACGGGGATTCTGCAATCTTCTCATTTGTCTTGATTTCTTTTATTTTGACAGTAACTCTTGCTTCTTGTTCTTTTAACATTTCGACTGGGCGCTCCCAAGCTTGGAGGGCATAACATTTGTCTCGTTCTTGTTTTTTTTTTTTTGCCTTAGTGTATCAGCTTTGTTTCTTTTTCCATTTTTATTTCAAATCATTCATTTATCTGCACTTAATACGGTTAACATATCTAATTCGTATATCCAATAATAGTTTCTTTTGCCTTTTGTTCGCGGAATTTTGCAATTTCGTAAAATAGTAAGATATCCAAATCATATGGAGCAATTATGATCTAGCATATTGCCTTTCCAACAAGTATATACTTGTGAAAAAAATAATCAAAGAATAATAAATTTGAAAAAGTATATACTTGCCTCTTATTCTTTGGATATTTTCGGAGTATATTTGAGATCTAGGATTTAGGCTGCTATCTATTGTTTGTGCGAAGTAGTGGACGCGAAATAAATGCTCAGAATAATAATAAATTTGAAAAAGTATATACTTGCCTCTTATTCTTTTGTGGATTTATGCAGCATACCTGTGCCATTTCTATTTGTTTCGAATTTCAACTTTTCCTTTTGTGCTTCACCTATATACTCTGTCTGCGATTATATCTCGTTGCTTTTGGATTACCCTGCATTTTCGATATTTGAACTAGCATATAAGTATTATTGTATGTAATATTTCTATTCCAAGTATTTCTCGAATCTTCATGATTTTTTTTTATGTACTGCATTCTTTTGTACATTTTTTTTTTGATTCTTTTCAGATGATTCACGAAGTCAAGCAGGATCATCTGCTTGCCTCATGCTTTGCTTTGTATTTTGCATTTTCCTTTTGCCTCATGTTTCATTTTTCCTCACATATCTCCCCTATCGGCGAGCTATTCTATGAGGGCTTAGTTAAGGACTTATTGTCTTCTACTGGTAGTTGATTTCTCAACTATTCGAGGAAACTTACCTGCCATGAGAGGGTCTTAACGAGCCTCGTTCTTCTACTTGTTTTCCTCTTATCTTCCCCATGATGTGCTTATTATCTCGGGGTCTTATTTTCCCCCCTAATTAAGGTCTTATTGTGCCCTGCCCTGCTGATCAGGTATTTCGACGAAGTCTCATGCGCTCTTTACTCTTGCGAAGTAAAGATCCATTAACCCCGCCTTATCCCGCTCATTAAGGTCTTATTAAGCGACAATATCACAGGCCTACCTATTCCCATGAATACCAGCCCCGTGACATTGCCTTATTTTTCTTTTATGGTCACTTAGCTCCCTAAAGGAGGGTGCCGCCCCTTTATATTCCCCCTGAGTACCCCCTTGCTTTGAGGCTTAGGTATCAGTTATTTCGTAACTTCGTATCCCTTCGCCGATTTGGCTCTTGGTTGCGAAGTCACACCCTAGGTGAGGTTTCTTTGGGACCGAGTGGAAGAATCAAGCCAGGGCATCTTCTATCTCCACTGGCTCGTTCTTACACCCCTTACCGAGTGGTTACCCAATTGGGGGGCCCGGCGGATGGGTCTTATTTTTGCCCCTATTTGATGTTACCGAGATTATCTCTTGACGCGCGTTAGGTCTTACTTTTGGCTCTTGCACTTTGTACGAACTAGGTTGCATGCCACGAGATCTCAGCCTCCCTAAGTAGAGGTTTTATGATCTCCTTGGAGATTGTTTCCTTTTATTTTTCATATGTATTCTTTATTTTGCATTCATTTTATTTCGTGGGTCTTATGAAGCCTCCTAGTGAGGTCTTACTTGCCTGCTTTGAGGTCTTATTTCTCCCAAAGCATGTTTTGCTTTTCATTCATCTCGTATTATGCTTTTTTCTGCTCATACTTCATGTTTTGCTTGATAAATATTTCATTTCATTTATGTTTCTTTCTCGAGTACAAGCTTACTTCTTGATTTTTTATTACACACTTTTTTTTTGTTGCGAGCACATCTGTCAGCTAAGGATAATACTTTTTTTTATGTAAACTGGATTCTAGGGGTGATCCAGCCTCCGACCTTGTCTTTCTACTTCGCCGTAAATGATGTTTCCTTCATTATCTGTTTCTTTGCCTTGGCAGTCTACGAGCTCATATGCTACGTTTTCCACTACTCTCTTCACAATGAATGGTCCTTCCCAAGTAGGCTCCAATTTCCCTCCAGGCCCCTTCTGGTAAGGCGGTATTTCTCTTAAGACAAGCTCCCCTGGAATGAAGCTCCTTTCCTTCACCTTCTTGTTATATTCGCGAGATAGTCTTCGGTGATAATTCGTCATATGTTGTAAAGAAGTTTCTCTGTTCTCTTCTAATTCGTCCAACTTTGCCAAGATCATGTCCGCATTCAATCCTTTCTCCCATGCCTCTTGCATAGTGGTAGGAAACATTATCTCGGTGGGTAAAACTGCTTCGACTCCATACGTCAAACAGAAAGGAGACATTCCTGTTGCTTCTCGCCTTTTCGTTCTATACGACCATAATACCTTTGGGACATCTTCGCACCAATCATGTAGGTGCCCTTCTTGCTTCTTTTTCAAAGTGGATGATATGGTTTTATTTGTCGCATCCGCTTGTCCATTGCTCTGCGGATATAGTGGAGTTGACTTTCAGGATTGAATCATGAACGCGTTGAACAGCATGCTCACATCTTCGCCTTCGAACTGCTTCCCATTATCAGATACGATTTGCAGTGGAATCCCGAATCTGCAGATGATGTGTTCGAAAATGAAGTCATACACGTCACTGTCTCGCGTGTTTTTTAAGGGTTTTTGCTTCGACCCACTTCGTGAAGTAATCTGTGGCCACTATTAGGTATTTTCGCTATTGACTTCCCGCAACAAAGGGTCCCACACTAGCAACTCCCCATATGGAAAACGGCCATACACTTAATATTTAATTTAAACTCGTTGCTGGCGCGTGTATGCATTTGCCAAATATCTGGCATGCTTCACACCTCATCGAGATGTTTTTCGCGTCTTTATGCATGTGTGGCCAGAAGTACCCTTGTGTTTTGGTTTTGTGAGTTAGAGATCTCGTACCACTGTGATTCCCGGCATCACCGTAGTGGATGGATTTCATAATCTGTATTCCTTCTTCTTGTGACAAGCACCTTAGCAACGGGCCCAAGAATGACCTCCTATATAAAATTCCTTCTCGTAGCTCATAATTTGTGGATCTCTCCTTAATCTTGTGCGCTTCAAATCTGTCACGAGGTAATTCCCCTTTTGATAGATACTTATAAATCGGAGTTCGCCAATCATCTCCGCTCAGTTCAACAGGGGTATTCACATTTTCAATTATTAGAACTTCTTCTCCTTCTAACTCGTTAGTGACTGATGGCTGCATTAGTCGTTCAATTCAGATGTGCTCTTCTGTAGGATCGTCAATCATCGAGGCTATAAAGGCTAAAGCGTCTGCATGTATGTTATTATCTTTACTCACTTGCCTCCAAATTATATTTGGTATTTTCTTTGAATATTATTTCACGAGTTGCAAGTATCGGTTCATCACAACATCATTTTCCTGATATCTGCCTTCTATTTGTCTGACCACTAGCTGCGAGTCACTGATTATTCTTACCTCTTCTAACTTCATTTCGATAGATAGCCTTAATGCCTGTATGACTTCCTCGTATTCTGTTTCATTGTTAGTTTCTTTATACTCTAGTAGAAAGCAGAACACTGTTCTTGCTCCTGCCGGCGAAGTAAATACAATTCCCATTCCTCCTCCTACACTGTTGGACGAACCATCCACAAATATTTCCCACCTTCTCGGGTGGTTTTACTTTAGAAAGTCTGTAGGATCTAGGCGGTCTTCATCTATGTCCAGCATTTCTTCCACTCCCTCGTCTTCTTCTATTGGAAATTCTGCTAGGAATTCAACAATTATGTGCGACTTCGTAGAAGTCTGGACCTCGTATTTCAACCCAAATTGGTCAATTCGGGTATTCCACCTTTCTACTCACCCAACTCTTTTTGCATTCTTCAAAGTTGACTCTATTGGGATTCTGGTTAGAACCTTAATCTTGTGAGTCTGGAAATAAGTTCGTAATTTTTCTGATGAGTATACCAATGCTAGTATCAATTTTTCTATCTTTGGGTAATTCTTTTCCGCTGCATTGAGAGTTTTATTGACGTAGAAGATCGGATTTTCAACACCTTTATCTGACCGAAGTAGCACTGAACTTATTGCATTTGGTGTAGTTGCGAGGCAGATCAGCAATTCTTTGTCTGGTTCTGGTTTTTACAGGATTGACTGATTGATGAGGTGTTCTTTTATATTTTGTAGTGCATTCTCACATTCTTGTATCCACGTAAACTTGGCTCCCTTTTTCAGGATATCAAAGAAATGTTTGCATTTATCCGAAGATCTAGAAATGAATCTTCCCAAAGCCGCTAACTGTCCATTCAGTTTTTGTACGTCTTTTAATGTTGCTGGCGAAGGCATGTCCAGTATAGCTTGGACTTTGGTTGGATATACTTCGATCCCTTTCTCGGACACAATGTGTCCCAAGAACTTCGCCGATTCTACTCCTAATATACACTTCGCAGGATTTATTTTCATCTTGTATGTTCTCATTTGCTCGAAAATTTCTTTTAAATCCTCCACATGATCTCCCGACTCCTTAGTTTTTACCAACATATCGTCAACGTATACTTCTAACTTGGTGTGCACCCACTTTGCAAATATTTTCTCAACCATCCGCTGGTATGTGACCCTGCATTTTTCAACCCAAAAGGCATTTTCGTATAATAGTATAGCCCCCTTGGGGCGAAGAAGGTTGTATGCTCCTGGTCTTCTTTCGCAAGTGGTATCTGATTGTATCCACATGTAGTTTCGGATTATCTCACAACTACACCCTCATAAGAACCCATTAAAATGATTCCTAAATCTAATTAATTTGATATGAAACTAAGAATTAAAGTACTAAAATTTTAAAGGAGACACAAGAATTTTTACATGGTTCGATCATTGTGATCTACATCCATGGTTCTTCACTAGTGATTGTATGTAATTACATGATTTTACAATTGAGACTCCATTAATGAATATTTGGAGCTCTAGTTTTTTGGGGAAGAAGATGATAAAGAAAAATAATCCCTCCTAAAAATTTCTCTCTCCTCCTAAAATTATCTCTCTCTCTCAAAAAGACCTCCCCTTCTTCTCATGCCTAAATGGCTATTTATATGATCTTACAAAATGTTAACAACTAAACTGTCTCTCAACTTCGGACTTGAGAATTATTCTGCGAACCTTCACAATATACCTCGCAAATATCTTGAACCTTCGCAAATATTATTGTTGCGTCATTAACTATTCGCAGGCATAATAATGCTGCGAGATTCTGCTCCGACATCTTGCCTCTTTTTTCTTGAATATTGCTTGAAGAGAGTGATAAATATTTCATCCTCGAAATATATAAGAAGTATGAAGTATCCTTAAGAAGTATAAGAAGTACTTAATCCTTGAAATATATAAGAAGTATTCGTCCTTGAATGAGAGTGATAAATATTTCCTCTATTCATGTGAAATTACTATTCCATTTTTGGTGAGGATTTTTGCTGAGAAGATAAAGAACATAAAATATTTTCTTGGGTATGCCTCAAGTGGTAACCCTGTTATCTTCTGAATATTTCTGACGAATTTAGAACTTCCGAATAGTCTTGAATAGTGTTGTGAATATAGTGTTGTGAATAGTGTTGCGAATTATGAATAGTCCTACGAATTATGAATGTTTCTGCGAAGTTTCGCGGTATATTCTTGTAAAATTTCGTAAAATACTTGTGCGAGTATAATATTTATGTAATGATTATGTTATGAAATGTGTATGCGATGCTTATGCCATGAAATGCTTATGCAATGTTTTTATGATGCGAATATGATGCTTGAATAATGCGAGTATGATGCTTGTATGATGCGAATACTTATCTATTGCAATGTATATTTCAAGTTTACATTTTTAGCTCATTTTGCCGCAGTAAAATTGATGTAACTTTAAATTGCTTCCATTCCTGCACTATTAGTCTCGCACGATAAAAATATTAAAGATGCATAATCTCAACTTCATTTCAGTATATGTTCGCAAGCTTGTTTGCTTTCATATAATCATCTTCGCAACTTTATTTGCGTATCATCTTATATGTATCCGTCTTTGATTGCGAATGAAATCGCCTCTTCTGGTATGATTTCGTGATATATATTCTTGTAAAGATTCTTCAATGATATTGATGGAATTGTCTTCTTTGTTAGGACTTCATGATATATATTCTCTTCAAAATTCTTCAATGATATTGATGGAATTGTCTTCTTTGTTAGGACTTCATGATATATATTCTTGTAAAAATTCTTCAATGATACTGATGGAATTAATTTCATTAATTGTTGTGGTCTTATCATGCCTTCCTAAGTAAAGGTATTTTTTTTCCACCTCTTTTGTAGCGACAAAATAGCAGGACGTTCTTACACTTTCATGCAAAAACCCATTGATCTTGCCTTATATTTTTTGTATAGTATTTTAGCCTCTTCAGGAAGTGTTGCGACAATATGATAGGCCTAAATATTCTTGCGAACGTAAAGCCCCATGACATTGTCATCTTGCGATGAAATCGCAGGACGTCTCTACACTTTCATGTAGTGACCCATTGATCTCATCTTAACTTCTTTATTATGTTCTGCGAGTTTTTTTTTTTTTTTTTTAGAAATCTCGCAGAAGTTCAGTTGTTGCACAAATATGACAAGCCTTTATGTTCTTGCGAACAAAAAGCCTCGTGACATTTGCGTCTTATAGCACGTATCAGCTCCCTAATGGAGGGTGCTGCCCTTTATCTTCCCCTTGGTTGCCCCTTCAAGGAAGCGTACATCGACCATACAAGGTTAGCTCTTCCCATCCTGTTACGCAAACAACCGGTTTTTGATCGCAACCTCTTATCCTTTTTTCCTATAGGGCTTATAGTTACGAGGTTGCACCCTATGGGGTATCTTTGGGCCAAGTGCATCATTTTCCAAGACTTGTCAAAAATGGCAGATGTGCTTCAAGCCCACCCGGAACTCTTGACTCAACCGTGTACCTCGACGCCTTGATCGTTTTCTGCACTTCTTAAGAAAGACAGTATGCCTTAGTCTCCCAACCTAAATCATGTTACATCGCATAATATCGCGTAATGTCGCAAGATTAGGTGAGAATCCAAGGTGTCTAACCCGGATAGGTACCCCGTTATTGGGTTGTACCCCGTAAAGTTCCATGTACTCAGGTTCCTTGGTGGTGTTCCGGTGTCCCTGAGCCATGGTTATAGGTACCCCCTTAAATGACGCACTTTAGGACTTTGCCTCTTACGAAATGTTGCTTCGTGAACTAGGGTGTACGCCACAAAGGTTTGCCTGTGTAAAATTTTCTGCGGCTCTCTTTCTTTTTTGGAGGCTAATCACAGATTGCGGTCTTTTGTTCGCAAATAAATTTTTGCGTCTTTCTTCAATGAAAGCTAATCGCAATTGATTTTTGGCGGTATTTTTTCGCATTTTATAAGTAGAATCAAAATTCTTTTTATTCGTAAAAATTCATCGTAAATCTTTCATGTACATAAAATGTTGAATGTTTTCATAAAATCTTTAGTATAAGAAGTATTCATATCACGTCTTTAAATTAAAATTGTTCTATAGAATTATATAAATTTAATTTTCTCTGTTTTTTTGTAACTTTGAATTCTTTGAAATTTTTTGAGATCTTTAAATTTTTGTGATGAATTTATTTTTGAATCTTGCGATTGTATCGCTTTTCACCAATCTAAAAAATCTTTGAAATGTTTTGAAATCTTAGTAATTTTAGAAATATTGCGAGTATATCATTTTTGGTAAATAAAATCAAAAATATTTTGTCTTCTGTAAATAAAATATTCAAGGAAATGGTAATTACCTTTTGCGGCTTGTTGTTGTCTCTTGCGAAGTGTATGATTTTCTCGAAAATTGAGAAGAAATAAGAAATGAAGTCTTGCGAAATTAACTCTTGATCTTCCTCTTGTATAATGTTGCGTCTTATCAACTGCTCTAACCATTTTTTGCGAAATATGTCTGCGAAATTAACATCTGAGAAGGATTCATTCTGCGAACGTTCGTAAGGTAAACATTTGCGAACATTCATTTTTCTTTGGCTTTTGCATTTTCATCTTTACTTCGTATGATGGAACATTAAATAACCTGCGAACATAAAATAATTAATAATTAAATAACCTGAAGCTATCGTCATTAAGAACTTCCCTGCAGGTTATTTTGCTTTGGTTTTTGCGAACTTCTTTTGCATTTGCGAACATTCATTTTGATTCCCCACCATGAACATTTTGATTCTTTTGCATTTGCGAACATTCATTTTGATTTTTGCGGATGCCCCACTATGAGCTTTACCCCAGCTTTCCAATTTAGAATCATTACTTGATTCCTCCCAGCTTTCTTCACCTTTTAAGTATATTATCCCAGAGTTCACTACCTATCAATTCAGTGATACGAATGGGGTTGAGTGACGCAAACTATATGATTATCCGTTGAGTGATATGAGACCATGGATAGTACAAAAACAAGAGACGTGAGTTTCTCAACAACCAAGGAGTCAGCAATTCAAAATACACCTATTGCTGCAGACAAGGCGTGGGGGGATAATAATACCCATGCTTTGAAAGATAAAGTTAATGATAGAGGTATGGGATTAAATAATGCTGAGGTAGTGGGCTGCTCAAGCACAAAGGTTCCAACACAAAATGAGGGGGACTCCACGATTGGTAGGGCGGAAGAAAATGATTTGAAAAATATGGAGGGGAGTGATACGCGTGGGAAGAGTACAGCTGCCTTTTTGACTTTGAATGGGGGTGGATCGAGTAATAAAAAATTGAATGAAAATGAAAACCATGCTTTTAAAGCTAATAATAATAATGGAGCAGCTAATCATGGTCGGGTGGAAACTGAATTGGGGGGATTGGATATGAACTATGAACTATATAGTGATAAGTATTTTTATGAAATGTTGCGAAGATGATTGATAGGTGCGAACTTGGTTTAACTTGAATTGAGATGACATGTATGTGGAGCTGAAACTGATGTGAACTGGATTAAGTTGATTGCTTGGGACTTAGTTGTTGCGAACTGGATTGACGTGAACTGATATGTTTTTGCGAAGTTGATTAATTGGTCTGCGAAGATCGCCGACAAAGCAAATGAATCCATATAACTATTTGTATTTCACCTTCACGCTGGTTGTGTTCCCTTGTGTCATTCGTGAAAATACATTATTATGATCTTCTTCATCTTAGTCCACCATTAGTTCGTTCTCTTCTTGCATGGTACATAATATCGTCCATATTTTGATTTTATTCCTTCAAATAAAATGCATCCTTGAAAGTTGAGAATGCTTTGAGTTATTTACCTGAGAACATTTCGTGTTGGCTGGACTTGCACCTTCATTTCGTAGATATCCATTTTTTTCGTCCTTACTTCGTCTTTTCCTACGAACAACACTTGCGATAATATGACAAGAGTAGCATTAATTTTTGCGAATAACATCAGTTCTTCATTTCTGCGATATATTTACTGGTTGACGATGATGTGCTAAACCTATCATGAATGTATTTACTGTTGGTGAAGGAAACTTCATCTCTCTTCTTCCTTAAAAATAGATAAAATTAGTGCTGCTTTGGCCCTCTTGGTTTCTCGGCTTCAGTTTATTTCTTGTGCCGTTGGGTTGCTCGCAAGTCCATGCCCTTTGGAGATTTGAAACTTCAAATCCTTTTCTCAACAAAGATGAGGTTAACGATGTTGGTTGAAACTTTCTTTGAGATTTCATTTCCATTTTTTGGTCTTCAAAACTCATTAGCTCACTTTGGAAATGAGTTGGTTTACTCGTAAATATATGCTCTTTCTTCACAACCAATTGATACTTCATCAAATCCATCATGACAGTTTTAGTTTGCTGCGATGTTTCAGACTCATTTTTTTATTCAAGTATTGACATTTTGCGACCAAAGAATATTTGCGAAGTGAATCTTCTAATTACTTCTTTTGCTGCGAAGTTCTATTACTACAGTTCTCAATGGTCCCATATCCTCTGGATATTCATTTCCCTCCATCTCTTTAACACACTTTGGTAAAGTTAACTGTGAAGTTAACATACATTTCTCATCGCAAGAAAATGCTTGTGAAGTGGATGTTCTTAAAAATAATCCAGTGAAGATTAAAGGCGTCCATTGGTATCAAAGCTCTTTCAATATCGCAGCTCATATATAGGTGGCACTCAGTTCACTAAAAATAATATCTTGGTTCTCAATTCAATGACCCTTTTGATGCATCTCCATTGAGATGAACTCAGCTCCCTTCTAACCACCACTACCATCAGCTGATACGAAGGTCTACATTTTCTATCATACAAGAACTAACGATCATCTCCACCACTCCTCTGTATAGTTTGGCTTTTCATGTAAATTTTATTTGTTGACATTAAGACTAAATTGAACTGAGAACCCTTCTCTAGTTGCTGTGATTGCTACACATATGGGTTTGAACTATCACGTCATAGTGCTGGTCTTCTCCTATCAATAAACTTCGCAAGAAAAATACGTTACGCATGAATTAATATTCTTTCTCTTGTAGAATCTACAGCTCCGTGCGTACTCTCTTATGCTACAATGATGTTTTTCCCTGACGCTTTCTCTTCCTGTATTACTGTATCCAAACCATTTTTCTGGTGATAAAAATTCACGACATTGTTAAATAGACTAATAACAATAATTGTATATGAAATCAACTAAATTCATATGTTCTGTTCGTAGAAAAACTAAATTTCCTAATCAATTGGAAAATTTTGGTACTCATTATTTTTGAAATTAACCAAATCACAGGTTTGTATACCAAGAACTGTTGATTGTAAATATTAAACCAAATCTTGTTTTGAGTCACGTTTTCAAGAGAAAATCTGTTTTTGACAAAGAATGGGATATGAGTTTCGCAAAGAATGGGATATGAGTTTCGCAAAGACATTCTGGAAATTTAAAGAGTAAAGTTCAAGAAATAAGAGATTGTTCATCCTTTTGAGATTAATATTGTTGCCGCTTTGTTTGATTTGGTTGTAAATGGTTCATTTTTTGAATCTGCTTCCGTTTAGCGTCTACATCTGTTCCTGCGTCAACATATTGTAAATTATTACTACTCATCTCCTGAAAGTGTATATTCCTCCTAAACCTCTTTGTTGTCCCTGTTTCTAGCGCCAATTATGTAGTTGCGGATTATCTCACAACTACACCCTCATAAGAATCCATTAAAATGATTCCTAAATCTAATTAATTTGATATGAAACTAAGAATTAAAGTACTAAAATTGTAAAGGAGACACAAGAATTTTTACATGGTTCGATCATTGTGATCTACATCCATGGTTCTTCACTAGTGATTGTATGTAATTACATGATTTTACAATTGAGACTCCATTAATGAATATTTGGAGCTCTAGTTTTTTGGGGAAGAAGATTATAAAGAAAAATAATCCCTCCTAAAAATTTCTCTCTCCTCCTAAAATTATCTCTCTCTCTCAAAAAGACCTCCCCTTCTTCTCATGCCTAAATGGCTATTTATATGATCTTACAAAATGTTAACAACTAAACTGTCTCTCAACTTCGGACTTGAGAATTATCCTGCGAACCTTCACAATATACCTCGCAAATATCTTTAACCTTCGCAAATATTATTTTTGCGTCATTAACTATTCGTAAGCATAATAATGCCGTGAGATTCTTCTCCTACACCACATTAGCCATCCATCAACGTTAGTCGTTTATATCCGGATGCTGACTCCACCATATGAGGTATGTTGGGTAATAGGAAACTGTCCTTCGGGGAAGCAGTGTTTAAATCGCTGAAGTATATACATATTCTTATTCCTTTGGTCTTCTCTGGTACTATTACCATGTTTTCAATCCAAGTAGGGTACTTCGCGGGTCTTATAATTCCCGAATCCATCATTTTATGTAGCTCTTGCTCTATTTGCTCGTGGTAAGCGTTAGCTATATTTCGAATTCGATTCCTTATCAGTTTGATTGCTGGGTTAAGATCTAATCTGTGACATGCAATTTGTGGATCTATTCCCGGCATCTCATTTATGTTCCATGCAAAGATATCAAGATATTCTTTTAGCAGTTTTATCATCCTTTCTTCTTCTTCTATCTCCATCGTTGTCCCAATCTCCACCATTTTTGCCTTCTTTTGTACCCAAATTTATCTCCTTTGTGGGTTCTACTGCAGCGAAGTTCATGACTGGCTCTCTTAGAGTGGTGATGGTTCCTTTAATTGCAATAAAGGTTATCCTTGTCCTATGGAATTTCGCTTGGTATAGCCCATCCCTCCGTCGCTTTGACCATACATATCATAAATTCCTCATCTTTCTTTTCTTCCAACACCCTTTTTCTCTGCTCCTTCTTTCTCTTCAGCCTTCCTTCGTAATTATGAACATCTTTCTCGTTGCAGCTTCTTGCGTCTTTTTGATCTCCTTTTATTTCACCAATTCCACTTGGCATAGGGAACCGTACGGCTTGATGGTAAGTTGATGCTACTCCTTTTATCCCATGTATCCACGGTCGACCAATTAGAGCATTATAAGGAGATTCTATTTCCACCACACAAACTGTCACCTCGGTTTCTAGCTCTCCTACGAAGATTTTTACGACCAACTCGCCTCTTGGATTCGACGCAACTCCGTTAAACCCATTGATATTGTAAGTTGATGGCACTAGATCTGAGTCTCTATAGCCCATTGTTTTGAACACATGATAAAAGGGAATATCCACTGAACTTCCTGTATCTACCAAGATTCTGTCTATCGCCCATATTCTCTTCCTCTTCGTGGAGTCATTTTCCCACTTCGTATGTTCTCTAAAATTTAAGGTTATTACCAAGGGGTCTGTGTGCGAAGCCCCTCTGTCTGGTGCATCTGCTACCAAGAAAGAAATTTCCCTTTTCTGCCATTCTTCCAACGGTTCCTTCTCCGCAATGCTAAATATTTCATTTCCTTCGAAATCTCTTTTGTGAACTCTTTTTAGTACATTATCGTAAAAATGTTGTATATTTTTTGCAGAATGAATTATAGAGTTGCAATTTAGCCTCTGGGTTCCCCTATCAATTTCGATTTTGTACACTTGCGATTGATGTTGATTGTTCTTGTTAGCCGGTGGTGGCGGTAGTGGTCATGTATTTGCCAAAAAATGCTTGAGCTTCCCCTTTTCGATTAGAAGAAGTATCATTCGTCGAATGTTTCTGCAATCATTTGTGCGATGCCCATGAAAACGATGGTACTTGAAAAAGTCACCACTTCTTGCGCTTGGTAATAGTTCCACCCCGAAATTAGGCGGTGGAGGGATTTTTTCAGTTAAAATAATAACTTCCCATATCTTTTCTACTGATGTGTTAAGCTCTGGTAGTACTATATCTTCAAAAGGTGGTCTATCTTTTCCATATCGCTGGCTTTGATTGTATATTCGCTGATTCCTCGAGTTGTCACCCTGCGAATCATAATTCCTTTTCCTCGAATCATTATATCTCAGATGCTGATCGATCCACTCCTGATCTCCACTAGACACTGCTACCAACTTCGCCGGAATGGTGGTTAACGGTTCAACTTCTTCGTATTGCATGCTATCGTCTATTGTATTTGCTACCCTTGGTAAAAGGCATGAACTTCCCTCCTTGGGCTGTACCGAAACTACCTCGCTGACTTCCTTTTTCTTTTCTTCTAAGGCTACATACTCCTCCTGATACTCTCTGAGCTCGTTCATTGTTATTGTATTGCGGATTATGAATACTTGACTATGCAAAAGGTCAGTTGGAATCAAAGCATTCACGAATGCTAGGATGAAGTTCCTCTCGTCTACCCTCCCTGCGAGTTCACTGCATATTGTCCTCCATCTCGTTATTAGACTTTGCAAGCTTTCCCCTGGATTTCTCCTCAAGTTAAACAGAGTTTCTATCCCCGGACTTAGCGAGTTATTGCTTATGTAAGTTGTCAAAAATATTATTTGTAAGTCTTTGAACGATGAAATCGATCCTTCAGTCAACCCATCAAACCACTTCGATGCTTCCCCAGTTAGACTGGCGGGAAAGTATTTACATAATGCATCCTCGTACTTCGCCCATTGCATCAAGGAGAGAGTATATTGCTTCAAATGCTGCACTGCACTCCCCGCTCCGTTGAATATGCTTCTGAAAGTTGGTAAAGAGCATCTCCCGGGAATTATTGCCTCCAGTATTTCTCGAGAGAATGGAGATCTGCCTGCCTCCACTATGGCTTCAGCTAGCTGCACTCGTCCTCCTCTTTGTGAGTTGTTTATCATTGACCTCATATCCTGCAGTTCGTCCAGAATGGCTTGATCGATTTCATCCCTACCTCCATCTCTTCTTAGTCTCCTCTTTCTTCTATCTCGCTCATCGTCTTCTTATCTTCACTCTTCTTCCCGCCTTCTTCTCTCTTCTTCCTCATATCTTCGTTCCTCCTCCATCTATTCTTCTTCTCGCTGTCTATGCTCCTCACGAAGTCTTTCTTGCTCGGGCAGTTCTTGTTCCTCATGAAGTCTTTCTTGTTTACGAATTCTTTCCTCCTGACGAGATCTCTCTTCCTCGAATCGTCTCCTTTGATCATCCCACCAAATTTCTTCCAATGCTCTCCTTAGTCGTCTTTCTTCGCTGCTTTCTCTATGGTGTCTCCTCCTTCATTCTCTTCTGTCATCTCTTTGTTATTCCTCCGCTATTCTTGTCCCTTGGTGTATGTTTTCGCCCGCGCCTGCTTCATCTCGTGGGTCATGAACAGTTCTTTCTTCGTTGAGTTGATGATTTTGCTGTATCAGAACTTCATTCTGCCTCATGAGTATGGTTCTTTGATCCATCAGAGCTCTCTATCTTTCTCTTTTTAGACGCAACACCTCCTTGATCTTTTCTAACGTCATGTTTTCTTTATTGATATTCTCCTATCTATTTCCTTATACATGCTCTTCTTTCATCTCTGTTTCGGTGTTAGCGGTATGGATCGATCCTTCCCGATAACGATATCCATCTCCCTGTTGAGCTGCACCTCGTCTTTCTCCCCTGTTTGACGTTTCACCTCTCTCTATTCTTCCTCCTCTTCTCTCCGCTAGACGTAAACTCCTTCTTTATGCAATGATATGTTGTGCTCGTTCCGGTATTCTTGCCATAAACAGTCTCCGATATTAGTTTATATTCTCCGACACCCTTTTTTTTTACCAGACCTAACTTGTTTACTTCTAAAATGACCATATCTAACTTGGTCACTTTCAGGGCAACAGATCTCAGATCTGTTCTTTTCTCTCAACACCACTACAATTTCTAAGTTTCTAACTTCTAACTTTATGAAAGAACAACTCACCAAATGATGTTTTGATGAAAAACTGTGAAGATGATTTCCACTCTCTCAATCTATCCCAAGTGAGAGTAAACTCTCAACATGAGATCCCTATTTCTGGGCGCCAAAATGTAACTACAGAAAATCTATAGTTACACCCACTTACTAATTAGTATAACACGAAAGGTGAATCACACGACGAGATGAGAACAAATATTATTTTACTTAGTTAAAGAATAAGAAATTACAAGATCTCCAAGAACACTCACAAGAACCCTAAGTTATCTTTCTTTACAATAGCCCTCTCACCTCTCAAAATGTTCCAACCCTCTACATAATGGGCTAAGTCCTCTATTTATAGGAAAAATACATAATGGATTACAGCTCATTTTATCTCGCTGATCATCACTCATTTCACGTGACTGTCCTTTTTACTTCGCCAGATCCATTTTCAATAAAGTTTTCGCTTACTTTTCGCCTTATTAATCGGTTGTTGTCAGGGATAGCTGTCATATTTCTTGCGTAACAATCCACACTTCGGGTCTTCCACTTCGTACTCTTTATATTTTCTTGCGTAACAATCCACACTTCGTGTCTTCTCTTCGTTAGGTATTTTCCTGTGCAAGCCACCGCTATCTTGATGATTTATACTTCGTTAACTTTAGATATGACTTCGCAGATTTAATATTTGTTATAGTAACTCTGACATTCGATTTGTCTCTTCACTGATATTTTCCTAGGAATTAGTAAATAATATCCCGCATGGGGATTTACTTCGGAGCCTCATCCGATCTCGTTTGAACGCATTGGGAGTAGGTTTTCTGTACCTACAGTTTCGGCCGAGATCGACTACCTTGATCCAGCCCTTAGCTGGAATGCGTATAAGAGACTACATGGTTCAAAGCGCCTTTACCATCAATCTCCTTGCAAGCGCGAAGTATGCATGTCAGTTGGTTGATGCATTGTTGTGTCTTTACTACAACTAGACATCCTGTAGGAAATATGGATATTGGATGGGCCCCCATATCCATATTGAAGTGGTGAATAGAAATATGTTTGTTCCCAATAGTTATGTCTGTTAAGATATATCTCAACAGTTGCGTCCCATTTGAATTGAAACCGTTTTGCTTAACTGTCATGTCGTTTCACTTCTTTAGAAACCCTTCTTCCCGAGAAGGAGAAAAAACACCGAAAATATTTTGCTTTGAAAATTTTCATTAAAATCCTTTTAGAGTCATAGAGTTTGCGCTACAACATTTGCGTTCGCTGTTTGGTGTGATTCGAAGTGCTGTGAAAACACATCAAGGTATTTTTGAATGCTGGAGACATATGCCATTAAACTATAACAACATTATATACAAGGCATCAAATGTCCTAAGTAAAGAGATTACTCGCCTCAATACGCATAGAGTTTGTTTATCGTTTTCTGCCTATTTTCATTATTATTTTTCATCTCTTAACTTACCTTCTGTTTGATGAATATGATATGTTTAACTTGTGTGTATTAGTGTGTATCAGAATTGGAATCTAATTGTGATACCAGTACAAGGGTATTGACATGTGAGACAAAGGGTTGTTAACAAATCTGTTTACAATCTCTATATTTGTTCTGGTGCTCAAAGTGCTTGATACTTTGTCTCAAGAAACTGTGGTTAACATGAGATAGATTTTGTACTGAGTAACGGGTACATTGGTCAATGACTCAGGGTAACCAAGACTGGTAATAAAATATCCAACAATTTTAAGACATTTGATGTGAATTTATTTTATTTGATTCTTAGTTACCTATCAGAAAGTAGTATTTCGGAATTGGATGTCTAATTGTGATCATATACTACTTGATTATTTACTGCTGTATGTCTAAATCGTGGATTACGGTAGTTGTACATTGATTTTCAATCTTGTATATCATACTACACAGTTAGAGTGTAGATTTGGTTAATTTAAAACAATGGTTTCTTATTAAGATTAAAGCGCTTTTTACCCAAAACACTTCCCAAACTTCTTAATTTTGAAAAGCTGGGGTGGAGGAGCTTTTAAAAGCTACAAAACCATAAGCTTTGGCCTCACCTAAATTTAATGTTTGATTTATCTTTTTTATCCCTATTGAATTTTATAAATGACAAAATTACCCTTAAATTTAAATACAATTGATTTTTTATTTCTTATATTTTGTTCTTTAAATATTATTACTTTTTATTTTCAACCTATTTTGTATACCATTTCATTTAATTTTCTTTTTTTTCTTTATCGAGAAAGATCAAAATCATACAAAACTTTTGGTTGGTAACCTTGCACATCACAACAATAATAAAAAGTTACTTTATTTTAATCTGATAGTTACTTTATTTTAGTCTGATTTTTTGTTTGATAATTTTATATATATATATATATATATATTAAAAAGTGGCTAAGTAAAATAAAAAATTTAACAATCATAATAATAGTGACAATTAGTAAATTTAATATTATTTATATTTATATTTAATAGTAAAAAATTATTTATTTTTAACCCCAATAAAATTGAGTAAAACTATATTCAGAGATATGTTTTTTTTTTGTCATTTGCTACAATAACAATGGTTGAATCTCATATTTTACCAAACACACTTTGATCGATTTTTTAGTCAGCTTGAACTTTAATTAATTTTCCTGGCACTTTTAGGGGCGACCAATTTGTAATTAGGGGCGACACAAAAGACAAAATAGATTGAAAATACTTATATGCCCCTTCATAATCGGGAGGTTAATCCATAATCGGTAGTATGGGGCAACTCTATATTCGGTAGTTATATGAACTATTTTGACTACCGATTATGGTAGATTTCGCCAAAGATTATACTATATAATCGGAAGTCATGGTAACTTCATTTACTACCGATTATAGGCTCAACCAAATTCTAAAAATAGAGGATTTTGGCATAATCTGATTTTGGGGCAACTCTATATTCGGTAGTCATATGAACTTTCTTGACTACCGATTATGGTAGGATATTTGCAAAGAGAATCACTGTATAATCGGAAGTCATGATAACACTTCATTTACTACCGATTATAGGCTCAACCAAATTTCGAGAAAAAAGAGGATTTTCGCAAACTACGAATTTGGGGCAACTCTATATTCGGAAGTTAAATAACCTAAATTCCCCTACCGATTATGGTAGCATTTTTGCCAAAGGTCTCTTTGTATAATCGGGAGTCAATATAACTTTATTTACTACCGATTATAGGATAATCAAAATTCAAAAGATTTAGGATTTTATTTTGGGGATACTGTATAATCGGAAGTCATACAAAATAAATTTACTCCCGATTGTTGATTACCTACCGATTGTATAGTTATCTACCGATTGTAAAGGGTAGTTTGGCCATTAAAAAAAACGCCTCGGAAATAACCTTCCGATTGTGAAATAACCTACCGATTATTTGCTATTTTGTCGTTTTGTGTCGCCCCTAATTACAAATTGGTCGCCCCTAAAAGTGTGGGCTTAATTTTTTACCAAACGTCTAACTATTTTTTTCTCACAGCAACGCACAGCGAAAAAGTGTTTTTACAAAAGCTGCAGCAATACCAAACTAAGCCTAAGTATAGTGGATATTAAACAGTATCAAGAATTTATGAAGCGTTTTGCTTACACACTACAGTGGGGAATTAAAACGTTAATTAACTCTTGGCTACGTACTGTACAGTTTGGAATTTGTGTAGTATTTTGTTTTAGATTGCCAAACTGTACAGATTAGTAATGTTTATTCCGGAATGACGAAGTATACTAGAGTATCTAATTTTTCCAGTATGTTAATCAGTTTGAAATAGTTTTGTAATCAATGTACAGTGGGTATTGTAAAATTACAAGAACTAACTGATTTTCATGGTTTGCAGACAATGGCGAACGGAACAAATGATGCAAATGCTTCCTCTAGTAACAATGTTGGATCTGCTACACCTAACAAATGCTCTTCTCACTTTGCCGAAAAGCCAGATAAATTTTGTGGTGTGGACTTTAAGCGGTGTCAAGCAAAGATGATATTCTTCCTAACTACTTTGGGTTTGGCCAAATACTTGGACGATGACCCTCCAGTACTTCTAGAGAATGGAGACGCAAATCATGTAACTGTCGTAGAAGCCTGGAAACATTCAGATTTCCTATGCAAGAATTACATACTAAATTCCTTGGAGGACTCTCTCTATGGAGTTTATCAACCATTGAAGACTGCAAAGGAAGTTTAGGACTCTCTTGAGAAAAAGTATAAGACTGAATCTGCAGGGGTTAAGAAGTTCATTACAGCAAGATTTTTGGACTTCAAAATGGTGGATGGGACATCTGTCATGAACCAAGTGCAAATTTTTTAGATTATATTACATGAACTCAAGGCAGAGAAGATGATCTTAAGTGATTCATTCCAAGTCATAGAACTGATTGAAAAGCTTTCACCCTCGTGGAAAGATTTTAAGAACTATCTTAAAAACAAAACGAAGGAAATGAAGTTGGAAGATCTTATCTTTCGTCGTCAAGTGGAAGAAGAAAGTCGGAACGCTGAGAAGAATAATGAAGTTACTTCTGAAACATCCAAGGTGCATATGGTTAAGGAAGGAACCAACAACAGCTAGGGAAAGCGTAAGCACAACGACTCTTCCAAGAAGAAGAATAAAGGAAAGAAAAGGAAGTTCGATGGGGTTTGCTACAACTGTGGTAAGCCGGGACATCTCGCCAGAGACTGTCGCACCAAGAATGGGAAGGATAATCAAAAGAAGAAGAACAAGTCAGAGGCATCATTTGTCGAAGATGTACCAGAATTGAATCTCGTTGCTTTGATTAGTGATGGCTTGCAGAACTTTAACATTGGGTCATGTTCTATGGAAACTCACAAATATAAATGCTATGTTATCTCTGAAGTGAACATGGTAAGCAACACAAACGATTGGTGGGTTGATACTGGTGATACTCGTCATGTATGCGTTGATCTTACTATGTTTGCTACTTATGAGAAAGTTGAGAACAACGAGCCTCTATACATGGGAAATGCAGCCACTGCACAGATTCAGGGAAAAGGAAATGTGATTCTCAAGTTCACTTATGGAAAGAAGGTAACTCTCACAAATGTACTTCATGCTCCTGAAATGCGCAAAAACATGATTTCTGGCCCTGTTCTTGTTAAAAATGGGTTTAAGTTGGTTTTTGTGGCAAATCAGTTTGTTCACTCTAAGAGTGATGTTTACGTAGGCAAAATATATGTCACTGGAGGTCTTTTCAAAGCGAATGTCATGACTGTTATGTCGTAAATAAATAAGCTAGATGATTATAGTGACGATTACGTCGTAATAAATAAGATGTTGTTAGAATAAGCATCCCACTGTATAGTAGTAACAGTGGTACTGATTTTAGTATTGTTGTATGGTGACTCTGTGTCAGTTGATTCAAATAAAGATTAATATTTTATTGTTACTTTGTGTTTGTTCATTCATATAAGTGACTTAATATTTTATCTCTGAATCTAAAATATGAAGCTTTGTGTACAATGAATCCTGAATTAGTTTCTTATTGACCTGCTAAGAAGATGACAGAAAGTATGCAATGTATTTCTGAAAGTATTTAACGATGACAGAAAGATAAATGGAAGGCTAGAAAACTAATAAGTAGTTTTACCTCCGTCTTTTCGCATCAGAATGATTTTTGAGCAGGATCAAAAGTACAGGCAATGGATCATTGTTAAGGTATGGGAATCACCCAATACAACAATGAATGTTTATTAGTCTTAATCTATGGATTAAGTAAGTACAGGTTGCAAAACGTTTGCAGTATTAGTATATGGATGACTAGTGTAGTAAATTTAGTCCTTCAAGACCTTGGAATGGTTTTGTTTGATATTAATGTAATTATGTTCAAAAGGCACGCCCCTTCATGTTCCTGTGTTCATACTGATCTAAATACATTTCTATCCAGTTTTTGCAGAATGCTGCAATACGATTTTGCTTGTGTGACCATCAAATGTGGGGGTAATCGCAGTTGAATTTTTTCCGAATGGTTTAATTTCAGTGCAAAGATAGATGAATGAGAACATTTCGTATTGCTGATGCTGTAACTACAGTAGCATAATGTGAACCATTTGAAAAGTACAAATTATTAGCAAGGTTGGAAATTAATTATTTGATCAATGATCTTTTACTAATTAGTGCTTAGTTAATAATTAAAACCAACGTATTGTACTTAAATGGTAGCCAATATGCACCTATTGATGTTGGAATGATACTCGTGCAGGGTCAGCAATTACTGCTGCCATCGGTACAGTATCTTAGAAATAGGAAAAGAACCACATATTCGGTGAAATGTGGGGGTTTACCTAAGGTAGCAACAAGTGCAGCCATATGTGAGTGTCTGGAAACTATACTAGGCAAGTATAGATTAGAGTTCTAAGATACTTAATATTCTTTACTGTACCAATAATGTAAAATGGTAAGAGTAATAAGAGTAATTTCTATATCATCTGCTTCATTTTCTTCATTGAATAACTCATTATCATGGAAAACCATATCAGTTGATGAACCAATCTTTTCTAGGTTTTTTTCTTTAAGTTGTTCAGACAGATTTGAAACTTCTTTGTTTACCATTTCTTTTGTTCCATTGAGATCTTTGTTTTAGGATTGATGGTGAAGTTGTGAGAATAATTTATATATCTTCCAGGATTTATAAGGACTATTATAACAGAATTAGGGTTTAAGTATTGATTGAAAATATTTTCATTCCTAAGATATGGGTCAAATCCAATTTTTTCCCCTATTTTTACTGATTCAGTTTTGGAAAGGATAACTATCAAGAAACTCAACATCACCCAAAATAGGTAACTGTAATTTGAATTTTGAATTTCCAAAATGGCGGAGTGAGTTGTGACGAGATTTACCAGATATAGCTGATTCCTGCATTTCCCAATCATATCCGATCAACAATAATAGGAGCAAACGTTTTTATAAATTTGATAGCAAATGCCTTGATTCTTTTGCTGCAACAAGCAAAATAACAATGACTGCAAACGCGATGACCACTTCAATTGGTATGGCAAACGCCATCTTGAGATTAAACACACTGCATAAACATAAAGAACACAGAGAAAATTAGTGAGACATAGAATGATAAAAATTAATTAAATTATAAAATTCGATAGTGGAAATTCAATTAGAACAAGAAGAGAATAAGAATCATGTGTTCAGGAGTATTGATTTGAACATCAACTGGTTTGATTTTTAAGAGTTAGGGAAAAAATGAAGAACTGAGTTTCTGCTGAGTCATCACCCGATTTGCAGAGAGGAGAGAGAAAAATATTCTCATTATCAGACAGCCATTTTGCTCACTACTTTGAATCATTGGATATAATGAAAAACACCAACTGGCCAGTTCATATACATAAATATCTAATGGATAACATTAGGAAACATATTCAGTCACCACTTAAAGTTAATGGTTGTATGGTATACCTGTTGGTGAGTTTACATGTGTACATTGTTTTACACATATGTTAAGTTATACCAATTTAAATGCGTTGGTTCATTGTATATATTGGGTCCTATCACATTTGTAACTTTTTACCTGTTTGTTAAAGCAGTATTGGTTTGTTAAACACAACAAAAGCATGACGCCAAGCAATGAACAAGGTTTCCCAAGGTTTCTAAGATGGGTAATAAGTGACATCAATACAACAATCGAGAAAGACCTTAATGAAGCTATGAAAAATGATAAAACGGGGGTCTAACAACCACACCCAATATTTCGATTAGCAATTTGTATGGACATCTCCGAGTTGTTTTCTAGAGAATCAACTAGACAGTTAGACTCAATCAATAGAAAATACTCAAGGAGTTATTATCTCAATCTCTCAATTTTATTTAGTCAAGCAAATACAATTCGTGAGTCTTAATCAAAGAGAGATAACTTGGATGGCACCAAATACCAATATCCAAGTGTCGATCAATTTAAATCAACAACCAATAAGGTCGGATATTCTAATTGATTGAACTTCGCAAAACCTGTATTATATCAATTATATAAAAATATAATGCGGAAAAGAAATAACACAAACACCAGAATTTTCTTAACGAGGAAACCGCAAATGCAGAAAAACCCCGGGACCTAGTCCAGATTAAACATACATCGTATTAAGCCGCTACGGACACTAGCCTACTCCAAATTAACTTCTCTTCGACCGTAGTTGAACCCCAATCAATCTCACACTGATCCAAGGTACAATTATGCTCCTACGCTTGATCCCAGTGAGGATACTGCGCATGATTCCTTAGATGATCTCACCCACAACCAAGAGTTGCTACGACCCAAAGTCGAAGACTTTAATAAACAAATATGTCTCACACAGAAAAGTCTACAAGATAGATAAATTCGTCTCCCATGAATAAACCTATGAGTTTTGTTCCGTATTTTGATAAATCAAGGTGAACAGGAACCAATCAATAAAACCAGACTTATATTCCCGAAGAACAGCTCAGTTTTATCAATCACCTTACAATAAACTTAATCGACGCAGCGAAGGAGATTATTGAGGAATCACAAACAATGAGACGAAGATGCTTGTGATTACTTTTATATCTTGCCTATCGGAGATAGAAATCTCAAGCCAATTATTACAATTATACTCGTACGATAGAAACAACAAGATCAGATCACACAACTACAAGAAAAGTAGTATTGGTCTGGCTTCACAATCCCAATGAACTCTTTAAGTCGTTAACCTGATTTTAGAAGAAGAAAACCAAATGTTAAAGGATAATCGACTCTAGATTAGAAAACTAGTATCACACAGAATGTGTGGGGATTAGGTTTCCCAGTTGCTAGAGTTCTCCCTTATATAGTCTTTCAAATCAAGGGTTTGCAATCAATGTTAGCTTGGTAAAAAAGCATTCAATATTCACCGTTAGATGAAAACCTTATTAGATTCAAGCTAATGTTTCTCAACCATTAGATCGAAAACTTAGCTTGTCATACACATATGTACTTGACGATTTTGGGTTTGTGTAACCGTACCCATACGTGTACAATATTTGGTTCAATACTAGTTAACCAAATGGTTATCCAAATGATAACTTTCATATCAACCATATTCTTCTTCACCATAACTAGTCCAAATGACTCAAATGAACTAGTTAGAGAGTTTTTCAATTGCTATGAGATCTCATGTACTACACAAGACACAATTGAATCAAAAACGATATGATTCACTCGAATCAATTCATGAACTATAAAGCCACGGTTTCCAATAGCATTCCATAGTTTATTAAGATAAGTTCACAAACATCGTTTTTAGACATAACCACTTAAGTTCGCACCGGGTTCATGGACTCAAGTTAACCGGTTGAGTTCACAAACTCCAGCAGAAATTCTCGGGTTCGAGAACTTCCGTCAGTTCGCGGACTGAAACTGAGCTAAAACTCCAGCATAAATTCTCGGGATCGAGAACTACGTACGTTCGCGGACTGAGTTGGCTGCTCAAGTTCCGGTTTCACTTGATCAACAAAGTTCGCACAAACTTCAGTTCAATTGCTAAGGACTTATACATATATGTGTTACCATAACAATATTTATATCCCCCAATGGTTATATTGTCTAAACTCTCATTTCAATCATTGAAACATTTTCAAAGGGCGTTATATAGTTGTTATTCAAAAATTATTTTTCGTCAGAGCGATTTCCAAAATAATTGAAACGTAACATGACTTTCGTCACTAGGTAAAGATGAACTTGGCTAAATTGAAAGCTTTACCAACACATATTTCGAGAAATAGATAAGCGAGATATACTCAGTTCGAAATATCACATATGTATATTGTTAGTCTATATAGTAATATGACTTTTGTCTCAAGATAGGAGATAGAGTATATAGACTTTTGAGTGATAGATAAGTTCAAGTCTCCACATAACTTTTAGTCGATGAAGATCCACTGGTTCCTTGATTAGTCCTTTGTATTGTATGATAATTGCCATGGAGTTCTTGAGCTCAACTACACTTTCTATCCTAGTCCGAGACCTTAGCTATAGTAGACTAGAAATCAAGACTTTATAGTTTTGATCACTAACATTGACAAACATGCTTGAGATAGCAACGCATGCGAGTTCGACAGAGCAATGCTCTAACAATCTCCCCCTTTTGTCAATTTTAGTGGCAAAATTATTAATACACATGGAATACAACAAATATATAAATAAACTTTGTAGCTCCTATTCCACATGTCTAATCTTCTACAATACTCGAAATCTTCGTCACTTCCAAGTAGTCCAATGATCCCAAAGGTTGTAAGTTTAGCATCATCGTTGTTGAAAATCCGTAGCTATAACAATGATAAAAGCATCATTTCTCAATCATTGTTATACAGTGTCATGGTATTATTACACAGCGTCCAAGTCCAATTGCATCACAACTTCAATAACAATACTATGGTGATACTTCACTCCCCCTTAGTCAATACTCCATATCACATGGAAACCACTTCCCCTTACATAATGATCCGAAAACCGTATGTATTTGTAGTGTGAACTACATGTTAATTCTCCCCCTTTTTGTCAATAAAATTGGCAAAGGTACAAGAACGGGATCCTAATGAAATTTCCGTAAGAGACATTTCATGACCAAAGGTAAATCTATATCATCTTGTTTAGATGCAATCATGAAGCCGAAACTAAATGCATTCATCAAGGAGTTTATAAAGACGCAAGATAACCCCTATATTATTCCACAGCCGCACTCCCCAAAAAGATTTGGAAATTAAGCACAAGTTCAAAATAACTCTCCCCCATAATATGTCATTCCCAAGGGAACAACAAGAGCGACCTTAATTTCAAGAGAAAAGAAGGATTTTTATACACTTACAGAAAAGAATAAATGAATCAACTACAAACAAGGCATTCACCTACCGGAGTTCCAAATCAATTGCACAAAAGATCGAGATAAGCATAGGGGCAAGAGTTACTAAAATATCTAATGAACCAAAATAACACCAATAGACTGCCTTAAGTGCTAAAAAGTGGCAGTGTCTAATGGTTTGGTGAGGATGTCAGCCAACTGTTATTCGGAAGGGACAAATTCCATATTTATGATACCATTATCATAAAGATCTCGAATAAAATGGTACCTTATGTCAATGTGCTTTGTTCTTGAGTATCTCAGTGATTCAAATCGCGCTAGAGTTATCACAAAAGATCTTAATTATTCCAGTATCAACTCCATAGTCTGCCAACATTTGTTTCATCCATAAAAGTTTTGTACGACATGACCCAGCAGCAATATACTCTGCTTCTCATGTAGACAGGGATTGTGAATTTTGTTTCTTACTGTGCCAAGCAACAAGATTCAGTCCTACATAGTAGAAACCCCCTGATGTACTTTTTCTGTCTTCTACACATCCTGCCTAATCAATATCATAATAAGCGGAAAGGTCAGTATTAGTATCAAAAGTGTAGGATAAACCATACCCGACAGTGTGATTGACATAACATATGATCCTTTTTGCAGATGCAAGATGAGATTCCTTTGGATTATCCTGAAATATAGCACAACAACCAACACTAAAAGAGATATCATGTCTAGTAGCTATTAGATATAAAAGACTTCCAATAATAGATCGATACAACTTTTGATCTACTTTTGCTCCTTTCTCATATCTATGTAATTTACCAGTAATAGGCATAGGTGTCAATTTTGGAGAAGACTTATCCAACCCAAATCATGTCACAAGATCTCTTGCATACATTTCCTGGGACAAGTAAATTCCATCCTTATGTTGTTGAATTTGTAATTCTATCAAGAATTTCAATTCACCAACATTGCTCATTTCAAATTCTCTAGCCAGTGAAACTTGAAAGTCCTTCGCTAGCTTCTCAGAAGTTGATCCATAGATGATATCATCTACATATACTTGATCAATGATAACGTTTTTCCCACTCCATTTGGTAAACAAAGTCTTATCAGCTCCACCTCTTGAGAAACCTTTCCTAATAAGAGAAGTGGTAAGTTTTTCAAACCAGGCTCTAGGTGCTTGTTTTAACCCATATAAATCCTTTTTGAGTTTGAGAACATGATCTGGAAAGTCACGGTTTTCAAACCCTTTTGGTTGAGCAACATAGACTTCTTCTTTTAAAATCCCGTTTGGGAACGCAGATTTTACATCCATCTGGAAAAGTTTAACTTTGAGAAAACAAGCACGAGCTAATACGAGTCTAATGGACTCAAGACGTGCCACAGGTGCAAAGGTTTCATCAAAATCGATACCTTCAATTTGTGAGTATCCTTGAGCGACAAGTCTGGCTTTATTTATAAAAATTGTGCCAAATTCATCAGACTTGTTCTTAAATATCCATTTGGTACCAACAATATTAACATTGGAGGGAAAAGGTACGAGTTCCCATACATCTTGTCTTTGAAATTGATTTAACTCTTCATGCATAGCGATCACCCAAGCGGTATCACTAAGAGCTTTATCAATATTTCTTGGTTCTATAAGAGATAGATAACAACCAAAATTACAAATATTTTGAAGTTGTCCTCTTGTTCTAGATGTAGAATCTCTTCCTCCAATAATACTGTTTGGATCATGATTCCTTTGAACCCAGAGATTTCGTAGATGGGGAACACGTTCTGGTTCGTCAGGGGCAGCTTGATCAGTGCTCTTCTCCTCATCACTAGAAATATCAGGATCAGTAACAGTTGGAATGACTTCAACTGATTCCGGTATTTCTTTGACTCTCTCAATTGTCTCTGTTGGAGGGAACTCGGCAGGAGAATTATAATGATGGAAATCACTAATATCATCAATAATAACATTAGAAGATTCCATCATGACCTGTGTTCAGATATTAAATACTCTGATCCCACGACTATCAGAAGCATAGCCAAGGAAAATACCTTCATCACTTTTGGTATCAATTTTCCCTCTCTGCTCTCAATCTTTTAGTATGTAGCACTTACTTCCAAACACTCTAAGATAGTGCAAGTTGGTTTTTCTACCATACCACAACTCATAAGGAGTGTTGAGAGTTTTAGATCGTAAGTAAACACGGTTCATCAAGTAACATGCTGTAAAAATAGCTTCTCCCCAAAATCTTAAACGTAGCTTTTTGTTGTGGAGCATTACCCTGGCCATATCTTGAATATTCATGTTCTTTCTCTCGGAAACTCCATTAGCTTGAGGAGTAATAGGTGGAGAATATTGTTGAGTAATCCCCAGTTCGTCACAAAATTCAAACACTTTAGTGTCCTTGAATTCAGTTCCCCGGTCGCTCCTAATTTTCTTTAGTTTACGACCTTATTCGTTCTCGATTCTACTCACAATAATCTTGAATTCTCCAAGGGTTTCATTCTTATGAGATAGCAATGCAACCCAAGAGAATCTGGTGTAATCATATACCATAACCAAAGCATAATTCTTGCCAGCAACAGTGGGTTGTTGAATTTTTCCGAAGAAATCCATATGAATTAAATCAAGTGGGGCTTTGGTGAGAATATCTCGAGATGATTTATGGTGAACTTTTGTTTGTTTACCCTTTTGACAGGCACCGCATACACCTTCAATCTTTGCATTGATTTTTTGAACACCTCTAACAAGTTCTTTGTTAATGATCTTAGTTAGAAGGCGATATTTGATGTGACCAAAACGTTCATGCCAAAGATGTGTAGATTCCACCTTAGTCAAATTGCAACAATTGCTAAACTGAGTATCGAGTTCCTTGAAAAATTACTTTCCAAGTTTTGTCTACAATGTCACATCCATTTGTATTGAAGACAACTCGATGGCCCTTCTCACAAATTTTACTAATAGAGAGAAGATTTGTAGTCATACCTTTTACGTAGACTGCATCATGGATTTCAGGTACTCCAGATAATTTGATCGTTCCCTTCTTACTTATGTAGCAACATCTTCCATCTCCAAATGTTACTGGTCCTCCTTCATAGTTATCTGCGAAAACAAACCAAGTAAGATCACCTGTCATATGTCTGCTACATCCACTATCAAGAAACCATTGAAAGGGTGACGTTGATTTTAAAGCAAATGCTCACATGCTATTAGTGCTATCATGTTTGGTGTTTTCTAATAGTTCTGTATGTCTTTTTATAGATGCAAGAAGTTGTTTTGTTTTCTTATAAAGATCACTTGCAACTTTTAATCTCTTTTGGAAAGACATACACTTATGTTGAAAGTGATTATAGGAATCACAAAAAAAACATATACCAACACCTTTAAGCTTGATAGAACAACTATGAGTCATATCAGTTTTTACAACCTTTACACGTTATTTATCATCTGATATATGATGGTTCCTTAGAGAGGAACTACTATAGTTACTCAAATCCATTAAGGGACTTACATTGGGTTTCAAATCCTTTAGGATTGCAATTTCTGCAACAAGATCAGAATTGATCCTGATTTGTTCATCCAACCTTTCCTGAAGAATAACTAGTTTATCAGAACTTCTTCTACCATTGGTTTTTAATCCTGGTGAAGCGTTATAAGAGACTTTGTCGTCCATAGAGTCAGGTCGCTAAAAACATAGATTTGTGAGGTCTTGAACGTGTTTGCCTTCTCTGATACCAATTGAAAAAGCGGGGGTCTAACAACCACACCCAATATTTCGATTAGCAATCTGTATGGACAACTTCGAGTTGTTTCTAGAAAATCAACTAGACAGTTAGAATCAATCAATAGAAAATACTCAAGGAGTTATTATCTCAATCTCTCAATTTGATTTACTCAAGAAAATACAATTCGCGAGTCTTAATCAAAGAGGGATAACTTGGATGGTACCAAAGACCATATCCAAGTGTCAATCAATTTAAATCAACAACCAATAAGGTCGGATATTCTAATTGATTGAACTATGCACAACCTGTATTATTTCAATTATATAAAAATATAACACGGAAAAAAAATAAAACAGACACCAAAATTTTGTTAAAGAAGATACCGCAAATGCAGAAAAAACCCGGGACCTATTCCAGATTAAACATAAACTGTATTAAGCCGCTACAGATACTAGTCTACTCCAAATTAGCTTCGGTCTGGACTGCAGTTGAAACCCAATAAATCTCACACTGATCCAAGGTACAGTTATGAACCTACGCCTATTATCCCAGCAGGATATTGCGCACTTAATTCCCTTAGCTGATCTCACCCACAACCAAGAGTTGCTACGACCCAAAGTCGAAGACTTTAATAAACAAATCTGTCTCAAACAGAAAAGTCTACAAGATAGATAAATTCGTCTCCCACGAATAAACCTATGAGTTTTGTTCCGTCTTTTGATTAATCAAGGTGAACAGAAACCAATCAATAAAACCATACTTATATTCCCGAAGAACAGCTCAGTTTTATCAATCACCTCACAATAAACTTAATCGACGCAACGAAGAAGATTATTGAGGAATCACAAACAATGAGACGAAGATGCTTGTGATTACTTTTATATCTTGCCTATCGGAAATAGAAATCTCAAGCCAGTTATTAAAATTGTACTTGTACGATAGAAACAGCAAGACCAGATCATACAACTACTAGAAAAGTAGTATCGGTCTGGCTCCACAATCCCAATGAAGTCTTTAAGTCGTTAACCTGGTTTTAGAAGAATAAAACCAAAGGATAAAGGAGAATCGACTCTAGCTTAGCAAACTAGTATCACACAGAATGCGTGGGGATTAGGTTTCCTAGTTACTATAGTTCTCCCTTATATAGTCTTTCAAATCAGGGTTTGCAATCAATGTTAGCTTGGTAACAAAGCATTCAATATTTACCGTTAGATGAAAACCTGATTAGATTCATGTTAATATTTCTCAACCGTTAGATCGAAAACTTAGCTTGTCATACACACATGTACTTGACGATTTTGGGTTTGTGTAACCGTACCCAAATGTGTACAATAGTTGTTTCAATACTAGTTAACCAAATGGTTAGCCAAATGATAACTTTCATATCAACCATATTCTTTTCCACCATAACTAGTCCAAATGACTCAAATGAACTAGCTAGAGAGTTGTTCAATTGCTATGAGATCTCATGTACTACACAAGACACAATTGAATCAAAAATGATGTGATTCACTCGAATCAATTCATGAACTATAAAGCCACGGTTTGCAATAGCATTCCATAGTTTATTAAGATAAGTTCACAAACATCGTGTTTAGACATAACCACTTAAGTTCGCAGACTGGGTTCACGGAATAAAGTTAACCGGTTGGAGTTCACAAACTCCAACATAAATTATCGGGTTCGAGAACTTTCGTCAGTTCACAGACTGAGTTCGCGGACTGAAACCGAGCTACAAGTCCAGCAGAAATTCTCGGGATCGAGAACTACGCACGTTCGCGGACTGAGTTGGCTGCTCAAGTTCCGATTTCACTTGATCAACAAAGTTCGCAAACTTCGGTTCAAGTGCTAAGGACTTATACATATATATGTTATCATAACAATGTTTATATCCCACAATGGTTATATTGTCTAAACTATCCTTTCAATCATTGAAACATTCTCAAAGGGCGTTATATAGTTGTTATTCACAAACCATTTTTTGTCAGAGCGATTTCCAAAATGATTGAAAGGTAACATGACTTTCGTCACTAGGTAAAGATGAACTTTGCTAAAGCGAAAGCTTTACCAACACATATTTCGATAAATAGATAAGTAAGATATACTCAGCTTGAAATATCACATGTGTATATTCTTAGTCTATATAGTAATATGACTTTTGTCTCAAGATAGGAGATAGAGTAGATACACTTTTGAGTGACATATAAGTTCAAGTCACCACATACCTTTTAGTCGATAAAGATCCATTGATTCCTTGAGTAGTCCTTCGTCTTGTATGATAATTGCCATGGAGTTCTTGAGATCAACTACACTTTCTATCCTAGTCCGAGACCTTAGGTATAGTAGACTAGAAATCAAGACTTTATAGTTTTGATCACTAATATTGACAAACATGCTTGAGATAGCAACGCATGCGAGTTCGACTGAGCAATGCTCTAACAAAAAAGATAACTCGATAACTTTATTACGATAATGATTCTTCCTACATTTGTACATTAATATACACATCGATAATGTGTACAATATACACATTGATAAGGTGTATAAAATGGTGATAAATTTTGTCATGTGTACAACAATATACCCCTGTAACACTTGTGATCCATATTGATACTTTTATATGTTTTCAGATGCAAACAAAATGGGTAAAAGCTTGCAGTGATGAAGAGCAACAAATTTTGGATTAGTACAAAAAGAATACGCAAGAAAATAGCACAGACGCACTGAATAAAAAGCTGCACAGAGTGAAAAAGCGGGGGTCTAAAAACCACACCCAAAATTTTGTTTGGCAATTTGAATAGACAAACTCCAACACAATTTCAAGAGAATCAACTAGACAGTCAGACTCAATCTAGAGGAAAAGTATATCAAAAAGTTTTATATCTCTTTCTCTCAATTCAATCCGCAAATAGGAATTTGTGAGCCTGATTGAATATAAGAGAAATAACTTGAACGGTACCAAAGACCAATGTTCAAGGATAAATCAATATCAATCAACAACCAAAGGTAGGATTTCCCAATTGATCGATTCAACGCACAACCTGTGATATTTTAATTATATAACAAAATATAATGTGGAAATAAATAACACATACACCATAAGTTTTGTTAACGAGTAAACCGCAAATTCAGAAAAACCCCGGGACCTAGTCCATATTTGAACACCACACTGTATTAAGCCGCTACAGACACTAGCCTACTACCAATGAACTTCAGAATGGAATATAAACAATCTCACACTGATTCAAGATACAATCGTGCACCTTATGCCTCTGATCACAGCGGGAAACTATGCACTTGATTCCCTTAGCTGATCTCACCCACAACCAAGAGTTGCTACGACCCAAAGTCGAAGACTTGATAAACAAATTTGTCTCACACAGAAAAGTCTATTGGAATAGATAAATATGTCTCCCACAGAAATACCTACGAGTTTTGTTCCGTCTTTTGATAAATCAAGGTGAACACCAATTGATATACCGGACTTATATTCCCGAAGAACAGCTCAGTTTTATCAATCACCTCACAATAAACTTAATCGACGCAGCGAAGAAGATTATTGAGGAATCACAAACAATGAGACGAAGATGCTTGTGATTACTTTTATATCTTGCCTATCGGAGATAGAAATCTCAAGCCAGTTATTACAATTGTACTCGTACGATAGAAACAACAAGACCAGATCACACAACTACAATAAAAGTAGTATCGGTCTGGCTCCACAATCCCAATGAAGTCTTTAAGTCGTTAACCTACAGGGTCTTGCTGTCACAAACGATAAGACGAAGATGTTTATGACTACTTTTCAATCTTACCTATTAGAGATAAATCTCAAGCAAATCTAATCAAAGATAGTACTCAATCATGATAATAAAAGTAAGATCAGAACACGCAACTATAGAGATAATAGTTGGGTTTGGATTCACAGTCCCAATGAAGTCTTTAAGTCGTTAACCTACAGGGTTTCGTGAAAAACCTAAAGTTAAAGGAGAACCGACTCTAGATTATGCAACTAGTAACACACGGAAGGTGTGGGGATTAGGTTTCCCAACTGCTAGAGTTCTCCTTTATATAGTTTTTAAATCAGGGTTTGGAATCTAAGTTACCTTGGTAACAAAGCATTCAATATTCACCGCTAGATGAAATCCTGATTTGATTCAATCTAATACCTTTCAACCATTAGATCGAACTTAGCTTGTTATATACAAATGAAATGTACCCTCATTTAGGCTATGTAACTATACCTAAACGTGTACACCATGTTGGCTCAATGGTAGTTAACCGAGGTTAGCTATATGAACACTCTCATATTAACCTTATTCATCTTAACCATAACTAGCTCAAATGACTCAAATGAAACTAGTGAAAGAGTTGTTCAATTGCTATATTCTCATAGAAGTATACAATAACATAATTGAAGCAAAATAATTTGATTCACTGGAATCAATCATGAACATTATTTCCACGGCTTGAAAAGAATGCATTCTTTAATATATAAATGTATTAGTTCATGAGCCAACCGATTTTAGAACTTTAACCACTTAAGTATGCATACCTAAGTAGTCGGTATGAGTTTGGGTTCGTCAATATGTGAATGGGTACGCATACCTAAGTACACTTCCAAAACCTAGCAGAAATTCCCAGACCTATACTTTATGCAAGTATGCGTACCGGTACATGTACTTGGTACCCGAAATTCCACAACTATAAGTACTCATACGGATATGCATACTATAGCTCTGGTCATGGATCACATACATGCAAGAATGCATACTATGTTCATAATCCAATCGTTTTAAACTCTATTCCAATCATTAAAACTTTCTTAGAGGATGATAATAGCCGTTTTCACACACTATTAGCATCAAAGCCATTTTCAAAATATTGAAATAATCATAACGAAACATTCCAAGTCTACACCAAATGATTGTATCACACAAACCATGTAAGATGTTACTCGGCAATTTTCACATGATCATCGTTTGACTTTCGTCAAGAATATAAGATGAACTTGGTTGAAGCGAAAGCTTACCAACACATATTTCGAGAAATATACAAGCGAGTTAAACTCAGCTTGAAATCTCAAATGTGTATAATCGAAAACCATATAGTAATACGAGTTATGTTTCAATATAGGAGATATAGTATAAATAGACTTTCTAAGTGATAGATGAGTTTTAGTCTCCACATACCTTTTATTGATGAAGTTTCACAAGCTCGATTTAGTAGTTCTTCATCTTCATTTGATGAATGTCGTGAAGTCTAATGCTCAGCTACACAATTTATCCTAGTCCGAGACATCACTATAAGTAGACTAGAAATCAAGACTTATAGTTTTGATCACTAACATTGACAAACAAGCTTGAGATAGCTACACTTGCAAGTTCGACCAAGTAGTGCTCTAACACAAAGCACTAATGCAAAGAGATGAATCATATGAAGAGCTTTCTGACTTGCAGGTTGAACATCAAAATCTTGTTACTTTCATTGAAGAAAAAATCCTAAAAGTTCATGCAGCTGATCTAAAGAATTTTCCAAATGATAAGGATCTTGTTGGATTTATGTGTTGACACCTTGCAAGATATCATTTCATTTAACAAAGCATTAAAAAGTTAGGATGAATATGAATATGACAAGAAGGAGGAGGAGGAGGAGGAGGAGGAAGGTGGGAAAAGTGGCAAAGGTGGTGATGATGATGATAGTGATGATGATGATGAGGAGGAAGGTGAGAAAGGTGAGAAAAGTAGTAAAGGAGGTGATGTGGATGATAGTGATGATGATGATGAGAAGGAGGAGGAAGAGGGTGGCTGTAACGATCTACGTTACAAATTAGCACATAAACAACTCTTAAGAAGAAGAATTAGGACAAGGAAGAACAATAAACCGCTAGGTTATATTTTCATTGATAAGACCAGGTTAAAAACAATCATTGGGTATTAATAGAACAATCCTCACAACTGAATTAGATGGCTATCAATGCATCTCTACTAAACTGAAATAAAGGAAATAAACCTACCAAAAACAAACGGGCCTAGCCCAACAAACTCCTACAAAAACAAAATAAGTAAAAGCTTAAGCCTACTTCCACCAGATAAAGGTCTTTCATGACAAATCCCTCTCCTTCACTCAATCCTTGTCCTCAAAGATGAGTTTTGGAAATTATACCCTTATAGTCTGTTTATCCTCCCAAGTGGGTTCTTCAGCTGATAACCCTTCCCATTGAGTGAGGACCTAAGCAACATTCTGATTGTTCTTTTTAAAAAGTGTGGTACCTAGCACTTGCAAAGGTCTAACTTTCAGCTCTCCTTCCTTAGTGATAGAGGGTAATTCAGTTTGAGGTAGCAAAACCACTCCTAGATTTGTCTTCAGTTAAGAAGCATGAAAGGTGGGATGAATTTTTGACCCAGCTGGTAGTTGAAGTTTATAAGTGTTTGTGGGTGAAAAATATTCCTGCTGATTTTAGTAATTTGGGGTGTGTGGATGAGGAATGAATCTAAACCTTAAACAATTCACTGCACGGTGAGTGCTTGTAGATTCGAGAGGTCAATCTGTGCAAGTCCGGCCTAAACCAAAAAGAATGGCCATTCCATACTTGTTTCGGTCACAAGATGAAGGAGATGGGGTTGATATTAGGGAGGGAAGCGAAGAAGGTGTTGAGATTATGAAGGTGTTGGCTATGTATGACTTGCAACAGAAAGATGAGTAGGCTTATGATTAATGCAAGCAGGCTCTGGATGTTAACACTTGGTTTCTGTGTTATGCTCTCTCTGTTCTATCTTGTTCCTTGTTAAAAAAATAGGGCGGAGAACCTATTTATACAAGTCTTTTAGCCTAACCTTTGTATCTCGTGGGAAGTGGAGTGATGGAGTAGTGGAGTAGTGTGTTGGTGTCACACGACCAGGCTTGCCCACTTCTCCCATCATCACTAACCGTCCATGACTTCCTGACACGTTATTATGATGGCGCGTTGTGCGCTGCACGCTGTAAACCTCCAGACCAATACCCCAGTATGTATCCCCCAGTTTTTGACATGATTGATGTCTCGAGTGTGTGTGGATCATGGGACCCACATAAAGTAACATGTAATGCTACGTTATTTAATAAATTGATACTTGTGAAGTATCGTGTGTATACTATCTATGATCTTGCATCAGTATATTCAGCATGTATGAAGCATCGATGTTTGAGAGTCTCAAAGAAACTTCATGTTCAGCCTACTTCATGTGATGGTTTGGAATTTGCACATGCAAACCCTCCTTTGACCGATCACATGGTATGGTAGAGTGACGGGTGGTGATCACCATGGCGCCATAATGACCAATTAACTCCTGACCAGGGATGTATAGCCAAGCCTGTGAAGTTGGACGGACGAGATGATCTTTGAGACACTCATCTGCGACCGTTGATGAAATTAGGGTTTATGAAAAGGTGCGTCATCAAACTCTTTTTTTTTATAAATACTATCTTTAATTCCTCCTTTTATTCTTTTATCTTTTGATCTTCCTCATTACGTCTACTTCTGCAATTTTTTCCTTCTTTCTTCTACTATTATTTCTTGCCTTTTTTATTTCTTTTCTTCTCTGTTTTCTATCCTTCCTCTAATGGCTCCGAAGAATAAAACTGTGGAACAACTTAATGCAGAGCTTCTTGATAGAGATCTCGTTCTTTCGAGATTGATGGTCATACCAATAAATCCCATATCTCAGATGGAACTCTTTACTGATCTCCATTGGGATGATCAGATAGTTTTAGTCTCACGAGGCCAAATACTCGCAGGTCTTCCTCTTCCTCTTTATGATGTCAATCTTCCTTTATTCTATGAAATTATTTCTCACCCAAATTTTTCACGAGCCATTTTATCAATTGACTAGGGATTGCATTCGCATTCTGGTTGAGTTAAGCAAACTGTATGTTGCTTTGAAAATCTTTATACCCAATTGAAATTAGGAGACCTGTATTTAGAGATGTGAGATTATCTCTCAGCAAATTACCTGATCGAGAATTTCTTTAAAAATTACACATTAATTCCTGCGAAGAGGAAGATAAACGTTAGGGTGTTCGCCTTCATCGTTAAAATCGATGTCATGAAGAACGTCTTCTTATGCATGATATTGATTATGCTTCTGGAAATAATCGAACCCCTCGCCATTCTCATGATGAAGATTGGTACAATTAACCTCTAGCATTATCGGGTTCTTACATCTCTGGGATAGTAGATCTTCCTGCGAATATTCATGATCGTAACTATCAACCTTGGGTCTTTTCTTGGCCTAATAGAGATAAAGATGTATGTATCTCCATCTTCTTATTTTCTTGTTATTTTTCTTCCTTTACTAATCCTTTTGCAATATTTTTCAGGTGAATGAACTTAAGGAAAGTTACCTTAAACCGGAAATCCGATTTTCATGAGGCTTTCCAATTATTTTCAAATGAGGTAAAAACATTCTTATATGTGTTTTAAACAATATATTGTTGCCTCTGTTTCTTACCCTTATTTGAATTTGTAGGTTCTTCCCCGACTTCCACAGGGCTATTGTGAGTGATAATAAGAATTCAACTTCTTCCGAGCGCTAACTTCAAGACAAAAAACACTTCGCTCGCGAAGAACACCAAGATTTCTGGTAATAAAGAAGATGTTCTTCGCAAAAGAAAAAGGAAACTTGAGGATATTGTTTAACGAAGAAGAGGAAGAGACTCCCCACCCAAAGTGCTTACTCCAATGTGATCTCCTCTAGCAAGGATGTTGACGAAGAACAAAGTGATAAAGATGATAGACTTTTTGAGAAGGATCTTAGTTCTAATTCTGATACTGACTCTGATAGGAGGAATGAAGATGATGATGATGAAGAAGATGAAGACTACAGCAATGTGGAAACTTTTTAGTCTGCAATAACTCGATTTTCTGAGGCTTTTCTCAACTCTTCTCGTGGATTAGGAAAGTCTCATACTGCGAATGCTCATAGGCATATTGCGAAGGCTTGCAAAGTTCCCACTGTAATCAACAATAATTCCCTTAATGGAATTTCAAGATTTATTCTCCTATTACATTATACTCCTTGGGGAGTATGGTAAGTTTCTCTCTTATTCCTTGTTAATTTCCCCTACTTCATTGATTTCTAATCCCTTTTATTTTCTCAGGTTGGGAGGGTTAGCTGTGCAGATGCTTCAGATTGGGAAAGACGTCATGCAATTGCTGAGAAGAAAACCTTAAGTCGTTGTAACAAGCTGGAGGTTGAGAATGCAAAACTTCTCCAGAAGATGGAGGATTTGAATATTGATAATGCGAATTAAAATCTCATTGTGAAGATAACGCATAATCTGAATGTCGCAACTGGAAATTCTTCTCTCCTTGAAAAGAATAATCAACTGGAGCTTGAAGTCACTTCTCTTCGTAATGATAAGAAGCAATTAGAAGGTAAGTTTGAAAATCTTGATCACTTTAACTCCACAATTTACTAATCAATTCCTTAATTTATTCCCTTACTCTTTATTCCCTTATTTCTTACTTATCCTTTTTCTTTGTAAATGCTGAAGAAAATTATACGAAGAGGATTGAAGAGCTGGGCTACTCTTGCTTTGCGCGTAATCGAGAAAATTTACGATTTAAAGTGTCAACATAAAATTTCTCAGAACAACCATGGCTTAAACATCAAACGCTTCCGATCTATGATGACTACTTGAGATTTGTGAA
This sequence comes from Papaver bracteatum, assembly GCA_023529315.1. Classification (NCBI taxonomy): domain Eukaryota; kingdom Viridiplantae; phylum Streptophyta; class Magnoliopsida; order Ranunculales; family Papaveraceae; genus Papaver; species Papaver bracteatum. Next base: position 57,567 of record JAJJWX010001823.1, on the reverse strand, counting down.
GACAATCAAATTCCTCTCACTAAGTATCAAACGCTCCTTTCTCAAGAAATCACAGCGATACCCAGATTTGGATATCTCACGATAGTGAAGTCAAGATGATATCTCCGAAGAAAAAAAGAAGATCATTTTGATGAAGATAAATCTCCCACATAGTAGCTTTATTCCTTCCCCGTATATTTGCTTGATTCTTTTTCGTCTTGTCTGTTTGAGTACAATATTTTCTTCTTTCCTGCACTTTTAATCGACCGGCAATTTTCTTTTCGCAACTTAATTAGTACCAATGTCTTAATTTTGCGATGATGAGTTGATATTTCTTTAATTGAATGCTTTCCTTACTTGCATAACTTGATCATATGAAGAGAAATAATATATTTTTAAGACCTAGCTTAGTATTCCTTTTCCCCTTATTATTGCTCTTCAGGTGATCAATTGTTGTTGTAAGTATTAGAATATCTGCCTCCGTTTAAGTTGCGAAGTTTCAGGTTGTTGCGAAATAAATAAGAAATCTCCCCCTTGAAGTATAAGAAGTATGAAACCTCATTGAAGAATTATGAAACATCCTTGAATAAGGATGAAAATTATGAAACATCCTTGAAGAAGTATAAGAATTATGAAATATCCTTGAAGAAGTATCAGAATTATGAAACACCCTTGAAGAAGTATGAAAATTATAAGACATCCTTGAAGAAGTATAAGAAGTATTCAATCCTTGAAAAATTTAATGAGTATGAAATATCCGTCCTTGATTGCGAATAAAATTGCCTATTTTGGTAGGAATTCATGATACGTATTCTTGTTGAGAATATAAAGAATCTCCAATGACATTGACGGAATTGACTTCATTAGTTTCTGTGGTCTTATCATGCCTTCCTAAGTAAAGGTCTTACTTTGCCACCTCTTTTGCGATAAATTCGCAGGACGTTGGTGCACTCGCATGCCTCAACCCCTTGACTTTATCTTAATAATATTTTTGCGTTTGCGACAATATGACAAGTCTGAATATACTTGCGAATATACAGCCTTGTGACATTATCGTCTTGCGATGAAATCATAGGACGTTATCACACTTTCATGTAATAACCCAATGATCTCATCTTAACTTCTTTGTTTTAATTCTGCGAATATATATATATATATATATATATTTTACTCGCAGAAATACGATTGTTGCACAAATATGACAAGCCTTTATGTTCTTGCGAACAAAAAGCCTCGTGACATTTGCGTCTTATAACACGTATCAGCTCCCTAATGGAGGGTGCTTCCCTTTATCTTCCCCTTGGTTGCCCCTTCAAGGAAGCGTACATCGACCATACAAGGTTAGATCTTCCCATCCGGTTTTGCCAACAACCAGTTTTTGTTCGCATCCTCTTATCCTTTTTTCCTATAGGGCTTATAGTTACGAGGTTGCACCCTATGGGGTATCTTTGGGCCAAGTGCATCATTTGCCAAGACTTGTCAAGAATGGCAGATGTGCTTCAAACCCATCCGGCACTCTTGACTCAACCGTGTACCTCGGCGCCTTGATCGTTTTCTGCACTTCTTGGGAAAGACATTATGCCTTAGTCGCCCAACCTAAATCATGTTACATCGCAAGATTAGATTGAGAATCCAAGGTGTCTTACCCGGATAGGTACCCCATTTTTGGGTTATGTACCCGTAATGCCCATGTACTCAGGTTCCGTGGTGGTGTTCTGTTTCCCCTGAGCCATGCTTATAGGTACCCCCTTAAATGACGTACTTTAGGACTTTGCCTCTTGCGAAATGTTGCTTCGCGAACTAGGGTGTACGTCACAAAGGTTTTCTGTGTAAAATTTCTGCGGCTTTCTTTCTTTTTTGAAAGCTGATCACAGCTTGCGGCTTTCTTTTATGAAAGCCGATCGCAAATGAATTTTTGCGTCTTTCTTTAATGAAAACTGATCGCAATAAATCGTTTTTATTCGTAAAAACTCATCACAAATTTTTCATGTTGCGAAATACCTCATTTCATTTTCTTGTTTTTCTTGCTTAACATTGTAACTTTATTCCTTCATGCCTTAGTCCTCAGTCATTAAATTTTCGCTTCTTTTCGCAGCCTTTTCTCTTTTTCTCCAACTTTCCTTTTCAACAACTTTTCCTTCGCAAACTTCTACTTCTGTATTATAACATTTCTTCCCTTATGCCCAATCACCCTTGATAACTCCAATACCCTTTGGATGAGGAAATTTTATGCATTGATGAAGAGTTGAATCTACGCCTAGAATCCCATGAATCCAAGGTCTCCCTATCAAAGCATTGTATGGTGATTCGACATCAACAACGCAAAATAGAATTTCAGTTCGCATTCCACTTAAGGGAATTCGCATGCTTACTTCTCCTTTAGGTTTATTAGCAGTTCCATTAAAGACATAAATCCTGTAGGTAGAAGGTATTAGATCTGCGTCTTTTCCCCCATGGTTTTGTAAGCAGGATAGAAGAGAATATTGACAGAACTTCCCGTATCAATTAAGATTCTATTAAGACCAAATGATTCTTCGTCTGTATCATCTTCGCTTTATCCCATATTCAGATAAATTTCTAATCTCACTACCAATGGATTATCATGTATTTCGCAACCTTCTGGAATTTATGTGGCTTCAAAAGAAATTTCACGCTTCTGCCAATCTTCAAGTCGTGAAATTTTTGCGATGTTCATTATTTCCCTTCCTTCACCATCTCTCGCATATACCCTGCTTAACACATTATCATGAAAATCTTCTATGGTTTTATACGAGTGAACAATAGAATTGTAGAAAACGTTCCCTGCTTTTGGTCCCACTTCTATGTGTAAGGTTTCCTTTCCCTTTTCTTGTATTGTGTTCACCATGCGAGTTATCACTGGAGCCTGTGACAATTGTTGTGATTGTGCTTGCTTGAGTAAAAAGTGGTCCAGTTTACCTTGATCGATCATTCGCAAGATAATCCTTTTGATATTATTGCAATTATTTGTAGAATGTCCATGAAAGTGATGGTACAAGCAAAATTCATGACTTCTTGGACCCATTGGTGGTTCTTTTCCCATATTCCATGGTGTTGGTATATTTTCCATCAAGATGATTGCTTGCCATATCTTTTCTACACTTGTATTCAAAGGTGGCATCTTTATTTCTTCTCTTATCATTCTTTGACCTCCATGTCCATTGTTATAGTTTTGTCTATGATTCCCTTGTCCAAAATAGTTCTGCCTTTGTCCTCCATAATTTTCTTGTTGCTGATCTAATCTTGGGATCTGGTTATTTCCTCCTCGGCTATAGAAATTCCTTTCTCTATAATATTCTTCTTGATCCTTGCTACTCATCGCTACCATTTTTGGTTGACCATTGCCAACTTTCTTCTCTTCTGATATCTGCAAGATGTTTGCGAGGATGTCCTGGAGGTACACCTTTACGATATTGACTATTTTAGGAAGTAAGTTTGCTCATGTATCTTGAGTTTTGGTGTTTGTCACTGGATATGACTCCATATTGTTTTGCTTTTCCTCTAATGTAATGTACTCCTCTTGCAATTTTCGCAACTCTGTCATCATAATGTAATTCTTTCTTCTGAAGATTTGAAAATATAATTGCTCAGTTGCGAACATCGCATTTACGAAAGACAAAATCAAGTACCTCTCGTCCACACACCCTGCCATATCACTGCACATAGTTTTCCATCTTCTTACCAAATGCTTCAAAATTTCGCCAATTCTTTGTTTTAAACCAAACACATCTTCAATACCAAGTCGCGAGGAATGATTCGTGATATATGCTCCTAAGAAAGTTACTTGTAGATGATTAAATGATGTAATAGTGTTCTTTGGAAGTCCTTCAAACCTTTTTAGAGCTTCTCCCGTTAAGCTTGATGTGAAATACTTGCATAATACAGCATCGTGATTCTCCCATTGTAACATGCATCTTATATACGCTTTAATGTGTTGTATAGCACATGAAGTCCCGTCAAAGATGCTGGTTAATGTAGGAAGATTGCATTTTGGTGGAATCCCTCCCAATTTTACTTCTCTAGAGAAAGGAGTCCTCGCAGCTTCTTCTATTGATTCATATAACTGCCTTCTATATCCTCCTCCTCTATTGTTTATCATTCCTCTCATTTCCGCTAATTCTCGAAAGATTCGTTCATTTGCCTCAGAATTCTCATCCATTGGTCTCTTCAACGCAGCCTCTCTTCTTCTACGTTCTTGCATTTTTTCTCTTGCGATCCTTCGCATTCTATCATACTCTTCATTAATGTTTCCATTTGCACAATTTTGCAAATATCTTCTTTCCAGATTGTCACAATTGTTTTGTTGCAGAGCATCTTGAAATTCTTGTTCTTCCATTTCTATTCTCCTCATCCTTCTCATGTGAATATCATGAATTTCTTCTTCTTCATTTCTCCTCCTTCTGCGATTTACCTCTCCCTGATTTGCTTGAATTCTGTTTTGAAGATTTGGTTCATTCCTTACTATTTCTGTTCGTTTATTTTCAGCTCTCCTATGAATTCTACCATACTCAAGATCTTGATTGTTACGAGCCTGTTCATGTATTCTTACTCCATCCTCGTAATTGTTTTGATGCATTGCTTGTTTCCTCTCAATTTCTTCCACAAGTTGTTGTTTTTCCTCTCGACATTCTTCACAATTCTGGTTATTTTCCCTTAGAAATGGTTCTGTTCGTAAATTTTCCACATTTTGTTCGTTGTTCGGTACTAAAATGAAGCGATTCTCTCGATTTCTTTCAACCAGATTCCGTGTTTGTCCTTGCATAACACTTTCACTATTGATTGTTGGTGAATTTTGTTCTTCTCTCTCTGGTCTAACACTTGATCTCGCAGCACTTTGAGATCTCCTCCTTTGTAATATCTCATTTTCCCTCCTCAATTCTTGATTCTGTCTTGTTAGATTTGCACGTTCTTCAGCCTCAAACCTTCGTTCTTCCTGAACTCCTTGTTTCAATGTTTCCAATGCCTCCATTTCTCTTTCATGAATTGTTCCTCCCATCAATCTCCCATTTTCTCTAATTTGCGGTTCTCTATATGCTTCTATTGGTGTATTAGTTCTCCAAGTGTGTACACTCACTCGATCTTGATCTATTGCTCTTCCTTGTGTTACTGTTTGTTGAGTTTGATTTCTTTGATTGCTCCTTCCCCTACTAGGTTCTCCTGTTACGTTTTTTTCTCCACCTGCGAGTCTTACACTTCTTCTTACTGCAGTCAATGGTTCTGATATATTTCTTCTTCTAGCCATTTCTCTGATGCAAAATTCTTTAATTATCTCTGTTACGTTTGCTTCTCTCTCTTTTTTTTCTCCCTGTTTCTAGCGCCAATTATGTAGTTGCAGGAAATCCTACAACTACACCCTCAGTATAATTCATAAAACTTTAAGAAGTTCTTCATGAAAAATGACAATTTTCTAATTAATATTCTCAACTGATTACAAAGAAGTATGTTAATGGAACTTAGAACAGTTACAACTTTCTCTGTTCTCTCTCTCTCTCTAAGACTTTTTCTAATACTCACTTAAAGAACCTCCCCCAATTTAACATTTGAACTACTATTTATAGTGAAATCTGTACAACTGTATATAACCTGCGAAGCATCGCAACTTCTGATCGTAAATTTATTCTATATTCGCAAACCCTTCACACTTCTCCCGTGTTTCTTCTATTATCGCATTATCTTGCGACACTTTTCTCTTGTATTTGTTATTATGTTCATAACCTTATATCTTGCGATATTCTGTCCCTACAGTTGATAACCTCTAACAACATGAGAAATGAGGCTGATATACCTAGTAATGACAAGCAGAATCATACGAATTTACCAAGAAAAAATAGAAGACAGAAAACATGAGAAATCAAGCTAATGTACATAGTATATGCTTTTATGCTTAACAAAGCTTCTCAGGTTTCATCGTTTTGGTTACTACCACATTGAAATTTGAACATGTACCATCAGATACATAGCACTCGTAAGACCAAACTTATCAAAGTTTGCAGGGGTATCTCTGTAGCACATATACGTTCAACAAATCATAACAAAGAACTGATTTCAGAGCTTCTAAGAAATGAGAGCAACCGAAATTACCTGTGTTGATGACAGTGACCAAAAGATCTGTTCCTAAGACCTCCTTTACCCAAAGGAAGGGAAGACTTCAAACTTCACTTTCTCTGGTGTTGGTAGACGCAAAGAAAAACCAGTAATTAAGACAGTGGCGCAGCCAGGAAGTTGGAGGGGGGGCAATTTTTTTTAGCCGATTTAGCACCTAGGCAACAAAATATTTCCTATTTTAGGCCCTTGATTACTAGTTAACATTTTAACTTGTAAGCACCAAATAAACAATTAACGATATAAAATACTCACCTTGTTTGTTTGCAGCCGACTCATCTGAGTAGTCTGGATCTGAGTGAAATTACCTGACTCATCTGGATCTGACTCACTAAGGTCTGACTCAGAAAATGTGTTTGTTTTGTGAGTCAGACCTGACTCAACTGACTGAATTTTGTAGGACAGAAAATACCCTTGCACACATTTTAGACCATAAGCATTTTCCACTACCAACTTATTCAATAGACTCTTTAACCATATTTCTTTTTCATGTAATCAAGCATCACCAAACAATAAATTCTACAGTAAATTCCAAGTTTAAAATCCTAAAAACATAAGAAACTTGTTATCCTCCAAAGAGTAGTCGTAGTGAGAACCATGGCATGGACAGAGCCAAACCCCATGCATTATGCAAAAGGATGCAACCAAGATGAGTACAAACACCAACAACAATAGGCCATTCTAGGTACTCGACTCTAACTGCATCATCCTCTGGATCACACAGGGTGCCTTAGTCAACATTGTTGGCAAGTTTTATATCATCCTCAGTGAGGTGCCTGATGAAAACTGCTTTACCATGCCACTTGATAGTCACAGTAGAGCCAGGCTCAATGCTTGACAGGTCAAATTTGAGAGAGGCATGGGCCAAGACATCCTTACTGGCATACATGCCCCAAACAAACTTGAGGACAATCAGTCGAATCAGGGAGGACATAGTATGATTGAGAGATGACATTCATAATGTGACACGCAGGGAGGTGAACTATGTTAAATTTGGGGTAAAGGATTTAACAAGAAACATCACGATACAAAAGCTCTAGCAGGATAAGCATGATCTCGAATGCCAACAGTAGGAATGGGCACTCAAAGTCTAGAATGTGTAGAGATTAAAATAAGGTCCAGTTGGAAACCGAACTGAAAGAGTATTACCTGTTTTAGAATCCAGTGATGGAAACCATTGTCTGCCTACTGAGCTAATGTTACTATCTGCACCATACAAAAGCAATGATCACTACTCTATATACAGCAGGAATGAAGAAAAGAATCTCTGAGAGTGAAAAGTAAAAGCAATGGTGGGCACCAAATCGTTACGGCCTATGAGTCCTCATTCATGTCCTAATATCGGAATAAACCATTTAACAAGCCAGGACAACATGCATAACCGATTTTGGGTATTCCCCTCTCCAACATGTTCACATTCAAAAAATTTGTGCTTGTAAACAAATGACAATTTTCAAAAATTATGCATGCTATCCTGGCTTGTATCATTTTATCAAAAATTGACAAAACAACACCATGAGTACCCAGTATTTGAAATGTTTAGATATGAAGTGTTAGACAAAACAAGTTATTTACTTCCAAAAATTTGAAATGCATCACAGTTCACGTTGCAAATCCAAAACAACATATTTACTTCCAAAAATAATTATATACTACTATAGTAACCTACCTTATAGCCATGCCAAATGCTCCCACATAATAGAGGATATAAACTGGTCAACGTGGCCTTTTCCATCACCTAAGTGCCACCTATCCTTAATTTACTGGACTCCAGCCACTATACAAATATATTTATGACTAATCAGAGTATAATTGCCATATTTTGTATCCACTATAGCACATTCAACGTTGGAAGTTGAATGATACATACAAATAATTCCTACCAAGAGAAAAACAATAAAAAATACAAATAAGAACCGAAACAAATTCAAAGTTGGAAATTGTTACTAGGATCTGATAATGATCTTCCTCAGTTGCCATTTTTGACAAACCAATCACCTTAACTGTAGCAAATGAAACCTGCAAGTGCAAATGGAATCAATCAATTTGTATTGGGCCCTTTGTCTAATTTGCTTTGGGTTTTAAGCTAAAAAAAATCACAATAGCAAAATAAACACATCAGATCAACTTGAAATAGAGAACCTTTAAAATAGAAAGAAAAGTCCATAGAAAAGACTTCAATCGTTACGGCCTATTAGTCTTCATTGATGTCCTAATATCATAAAAAACAATTTAATAAGCCAGGACAACGTGCATAATATTCGATTGTTTGCAGCTCTATATGCGACTAGGTTATGTTAGGCATGTTTTACAACAGTTAACACGGATTATAATACTATAATAGTGAACACTCTCTATATGCGACTAGGTTAACTTAACCTCAAAGGGATTATTAATCTAAGGCATCCAAAATTCCAAATCAACTAAAAACATGCTAATAATAGTACTTGGAATCTATAATTGAAAAATCCATATGCTATCATGCTTAATAATCATACTTCTCTCCTTAGCATTTTCACAAACACCATCTAAAAGCTAAAAAAAACATCCATCAAATACTCAACCAGCAAAGCAAACCATCTTAGAAGAACAAAGTAATCAAGTGAGTATGTGCATAGGAAACCCCTGGCTCTAAAAGAAAACAACATGGAACGAAATTATTATACCTTCACAAAACTTTAATCTTCGTCCCTCTTTCTTATTTCCTTCCCCCTTGAAGCCAATTAAGAATTCAAATCAGAATATTAAAAAAAAAAAAACATCTTCCAAAATTATCAAAATCCCATATGAAAATGAAACAAAACATATGGACGAAGAATTATGGATGTTGAAATTATCCCTGATGCTGATGACTCTTTTAAAACAAGATGATGAGTTTAAAGAATGGAGAGATTAGTTGAGACTGATGAAGGAGGTGATGATATTAGTACATTTGTTGAGAGAGGAATGAAGGAGACATCAGATCTAGGGTTTTTCCCATCTTCCATCTCTGCTCTTGATGGAGGAAAAGAGAAAGGAAATGAAATATCATATACTACTAATATAAAGAAAGGTTTTTCCTATTTCCAATCCCTATTTTTCCTATTTCTCATCTACTCACATATTTGTAAAATAAATTCACTTCTTCATTCTGATTTTCCATATGTACCACCTACAAAAGTCAAATTAATTTTGACCATGACTATTTATGTTTTTCGTTAATCTCTCATTTTCATTAACGAAACCCACACCATCTTATAAACCCTAGGTTAGATTTACATCTATTCTTTTATCATTAAATTCCTAGAAATGCATGCGAATTAATCGGTGATTAATCGGTAAATCATTATCATTATTATGGAAAATTTAATTATTGAAAATCTAGGGGGAAATATTCAAACCGTAGATGAATCAAGCATCCAAGAAGAATTTATTAATTCTATTCAAAACCCGTTATGCGATCAAGGCTTAGAGATTAGTTTATTACATCATTAATAATCGTTGTTCAATCAGAATTTTTTTCTTTCTAAAAAACTGGTCGGGTTTTTTGTTTTTCTTTTCCCCTTGTACAGTTTTCCATCGATCATCAACATACTGAAGAGACTGATATAGGTATATTCCCTGAAGAAAAAGAGGACGAGGCGAAATCCTAATATAGCTGGGGCTTTTCAAAGAAAGGCTATTGCAAAAAGTGTGATGGGAACCAAATATATCAGTGATGACGGGAAATCAAAGCTTTCCACGACAAAGAAGATGATATATGTGAAGCACAAGTCACATTAGTTGGTTGTTGCTCGTCATTAGTGGCCCATCTGCCAATCTTATAGGAAAAAAACAAGCTGTACTTTCCACTAGAACTCATGGTCAATGATTTAAAAGGAACAAGAACCAGCGATCGTCACATACAATTGAATATCAATCTGAGTGTAAGGAATAATCAAAGTTAATAACCCTTTACCAGATGCGTAAACCCTTTTAAGGAAAATGATTTTACTAACGGCAACTTCAAGGAATTCTACTGTAATTCCTGTTGCTTCACCATCACTATCACCGATAGCACCTATAAACAGAGATTCGTCTAATGGAAAATACATACGGTCATCGTCGGTGGTGGTGATGGTTGAGATGGAAAAGCTTTTATTGTTTAGTTAGGTGTATATAAAAAGTCAAAAGATTGTATTTAGGATTTATAAAAATCTATAAGGATGGTACTTAGAATTATTGGGGATGAGAATTTAGATGGATGGGAAATAGGAAAAGTAGGGATTGGAAATAGGAAAAACTTAAAGAAAAGAGGTAATTGTTTGGTGAAGACTTATTTTTGTGAAGCTTTTTCAGGACACAAAACTACCCCTCCAGATTTTTGATTTGTTTTCCTAAAATCACGTAAAAAAAGAAATGTAAAGAGGATAGATCTGTAAATGTGGACATGATGACTCAGAGTTCGAATCCCGTCGTCCCCATTTTAGCTTTTGTTTTCTCCTTTCCATTTTTTTCATCTTTTTTTTTTCTTTCGTATCTAAGAAAAGAAAAACTTCTTCTTCTTCAGTCAGAAATTGGGTAGTTCATCCATGAAAGAATCTTCTTTGTTCTCCTCGATTAACTATGAAATTGATTAAAATTTCATAGTTAATGGTGTGGGTTTTGCTGGCAGTAGATAGATTGATGTAATTGGATTTACTTGGATTTATAGAACAACTTCTGATTTTCGTTCTCTCGCTCTGCATCTTCCTTTCTCAATTCCTTCTACTCTCTTTCTTCTTCATACAAAATCTTAGCTCCCTCTTTTGATTTATCTTTTTTTTAGGTTACTCCACCTGAGTTGATGCTTCGGTTTGGTTGAAACAAGTTACTTCACCAAATTTAGGGGTTCTGCCTCAAAATTCACTTTATTGAACCATTAAGTTTGGGGCAAAAACTTAATTCATCCATCTCTAGAAGTCGTCAGTGGGTAGGTATTCATCCATCTTACTTTCTTTTCTGTTTGCCGACTATCTTTTGATCGTTAGGTTTAAATTAGTAACGGGTTTGTTTATTTTCACACATAGAACGACGTCAAAGAAATCAAAGAGATTAGGAGCGAGGTACAGGTTAATGATTTAGCTTGAATGGGTTTTTATGAAATTCAAACTTTAATTTTGATTGGCTTTTCATGAAAAGATTGGTTTAGTTAGATTGACAATTTTTCAAGAAATGCCGAACGCCATAATTCGTGAACTTCAACCGTTTGTTAATTTTCTTAATACAAAAAACATGTTTAAAGTTCAATTTTGGTGATAAGTTCACAACTGTTGATATCTTTTTAAATCTGACTTTGAGGAGCCAGTATTTCACCACTCTTATTACAAACCAAAATTCAGATTCAATAAGTAGGCAGTTTAATGTGCTTGGAACATCATCAATGGATCAGCATACTAGCATTAAGGTGTCGATAGAGTAGAATGTCTCAACTTGGTTGAATTAAGGTTGAACTTGCCAAATAGTGAATATGACAATGTCTCAATTTAGCTGATTGCAAATTGCATTACACGTGTTAGACTGAATTAAAGGGTGGCAGTATGGTGATGATTATTGCATTAGAGTAGAACCACAGTCCGAGATTTGCATCGACAGTGTAGGATGTCCTGAGATTGAAGTTCCTGAAAATTACCAGATAGTGCTTTATATTTCATGCTAGATGATGATTATCGCACCATTTCTAAAATAACGTTTCTTGCGATGGGATTTATAAATTAAATTTCCATCTAATATCTTTAAAGTAATTGCAACTATCAAATCTTCAAAACTATATGGATGGTAATTTCGATTTGGCGGTCGTCGCCCCTATAAATAAAAGCTTAAATTGAACCAAATGGTAGTACCTCATTTGGTAGTTAAATTTGGTCATTTGGCAGTTAAATTTGCATGCATGGGTTACCTTGGCTTATGGCTGTCAGTACTCTTTGGTTTCATTTTGTCTACATGGAATGCAACGATAATAATCTAAACAAATGCAATGCCACCACCATCGCCTATGAAATGCGATAGAAATGGATGCACACCCTACAATGAATACAATAAGGTCAGTGTTTATGAAAATAGTCAATGTGTTCATTTCATATTTTCATGGGTCCCAAACTCTGGCCAAATGTTCCCAGTAGGTATCGTAAATTATTGATGACCATCAGTCCATGAACAAGAGCTGAAGTCAATTATTGAAATAAATGAAATTTCACCATCCAACATGTTTTCTATATAATTGCATAGTAAGCCTATCTTAGAGATCCATCTTAGTAAACTTGAAGTACTTGACTTGAACATGTTGAATGGTATTTTCCTTACTATACATGTTCTTGCATTTTAGAGATTAAAATTCCACATATTGTATTACTATTGGTTTATACGATTTGCTGATATTGTGTTGTATGCTTGCAAATATTGTTTTTCTAGAACCTCCGAACCTACTCGAGAAACTTTGATAAGGATAACAATTCTTTTGTTTTACAGGTTGCAAGGAACCCTCTGACATGGTGTTTGCATATGGATTTCAGTACAATTGTTTCATCCGAGTGAAGCCAAAAAATGATTTTTAAAAAAAAACAGAACATTTTGTACTCTTTTCAGTGCAATTGTTGCAGCATGTTGTTGTAGAATTGCAATTTAATTTCAAATATCGTTGAATGAGTTCAGTTTTTCTTTTTTTCAACGAAATGGCAGGCGCATCGTGTACAAATTCTCGAAAGTATTAGTGACTAAAGGCACCGTTGCAAGAAAAGAAAAGGGAACATATACGAAAAATGTTGTAAATGAAGAAGTCTTTATGTTTTAGAAAACTACAAGTTACGAATACACATTCTTGATGTAAAAGGATACTTAGCATTGAAAAATTCTTAAATGGAAAGTTCGAATTTAGTTGTAATTATTTTTTGTAGATTAGCTTGAAATGAGTTTTCACCACTTGGCATTGATCATCGACTTTCACCATTGACCGAGTGTTGGTTTTGACAATCGACTACTACACACAAATAACAAAATTACGAAACGAATGTACTGGCAGGCGCATCGCGCATGCGTGTTATACTAGTGTGATTTAAAGGATAGAGGGTATTTTCTGTGAAGGCTATTATTGGGGCGTCACCTAATATGACAAAAACGGGTCACTCATAAGTAATATCAAAAACCCCTTATCTAAAATAATTTTATAATGACTAAACAACCCTTATGTAGTTAGGCTAATAATATAATCATAGTTATAAAAAGACATGCACTTTGTCTCCTTGATCAAAAAGCTAAGTGGTGGACAGGATCTGCCGAAAAATTCTATCCGGCGGTCGGTAAGCTCCGGATCGAGATTTCAAGTGGACGTCTGGGAATGAGAGGGGGCCACGATTAATTAAAAGGATGGGAGGAAATAAAAAGAGAGCAAATAAAACAGTTATGCGCCGTGGATTAGAGTGATTTTGGTCCGTGGATTATATTTCTTAATGACGACCATCACGAGACTAAAGAAAATTGTAGTTTGCTGTGTCTTTGCACGAACAATTACTACTACACTACAACATAACTCTCATCGTTTCCTCGAAGATTACCCATCTTAAATTCGAATTAATCCTTCGTCTCCTTCCTCTCGTCCGTCATTCAATTCTTATATTGTTTTTAATTTTAAGAAGTTGTATTGAATCATAAAATCGGTTGTTTCCTGATTAATCCAAATTTGTTCTCTCTTAGCTCTCGTACGAACCTAAACCTAGAAATCAGTCCTATTTTTGTTTGGTGTTGATTGTTTCCACGGCAAGGGTTCATATCAATCTCGGTTTCATCTTATCAATCGATCTTACACGAGAATAGAAAAACTTCATTGTTTGCAATTTGAATCTAATTTTCGTTCGGATGTATAAGTAATACAGATAGTACGAAGATTCTGGTAAATCCGTTTAGTTTATTCCATCACTTTGTTTTGGGGGTTTTCTTGATTTTGTGTTATTATAAATTTTTCTGTTTAATGAAGGTATTATTGTTGATAATGGTGTGGAGAAGAAATTCAATTGGTTTGAGTAGCCGTATCTCATAAAGTTTGGGTCTGTTTAATTTTTATTTATTTGTGGCGATTCATGTCTGTTGTTGCACCCTAACCCTAATTTCTTTTCTCCCCTTTTATGTGACTACGTCTTTGTTTATCTTAAGCAATGCGCCCTGAGCTTTTCTGTATTTTTGTCTAATTGTGTATTATCTAATGAATTGATATCCCAATTTTATTTTGAACTGATGGTTAGCTTACTATGCCTCTGTTAGCTTATTAAGCTTGGCTTTATGAGAATATTTGGCTTATATTTTGATGTGAGTTAGTGGGAATGAGATCTTTACAATCTATGTTTTGTTTGTTTTTCAATTGAAATTCTTACTGTGGTGGAACCAACAGTAAGTTTAGTTCTCTTACCCTAAAAATAGGTGTTCTTTCGTTTTGCACGGTGATTCATGATACTACTAAAGACTAACTGTTATTTTGCATTATATAGTAGGAACACTTGAATAACAGATTTTCGTCTCTATTAACTACTTGAATTACTGAAGAGCATCAAGGTATGCATAGTGCATACAAGAATTAGCTCCTTGCATAGTGTTACAAAAGGATCAGGTAATTTGTATACTACATATTTTTCTCTATTTCTTTCATGATACTTATTTTCAATCACCGAGATTCTCTTCTACAACAACCATGGATATGTAGGTTTGTGAAATTGCCAAAGATTTACAAAATTTTAATTTTCCTGAGTCCTTAACCAAATTGGAATCAAATATATACGAGAGGCAATGATTTATGCCTCTCCAAATTGGTTGTAGGATCTCTCCACCATTTTATAAGGATCACAAATACTTTTTCATGGTGTTGGAGGTAATGAATATTTCTTTTCAGGTCTTTATATGATTTTATTTGGATGGGTTATAAGTTTAGTTTCTGGTATAAACATTCAGGTGGTTATCCAATTCCCACACAAAAAACCTAATTTTCATGTATGTATCTTTGTTTGATATGAATATGGGGTGTCAATAAGCTATGGTATTTTGTGGCGTGTTTTATAGGCACATTCTGCACTTCGAGGAAAGTCTTAACCGGAGACATGTTTGGGAATCGATGCTAAGTCATTTTTGTGAGTATCCTAGAACACCCCCTGTCTTTACATAGATGATTATATGCCTAAAATACCAATACTTCAACATCTATGAGAAACTTTATCTTATGACTTCTGTTTTTATTTTGGTTTAATAATAAAAAATATAATTTGTTGAGATGTTGCTACTTACAATTGTTGAACGTTTGCATGGCTATACATGGTCTCTCAATGGGGTTTATTGATTTCAGAGCTCTTGCTCTACTTTATGAAAGGTTGCTCATGACTTTAGTTTCTATATATGACTCCTTACGTGCTAATAAGTAACCTAAAGGTAACCTTTCTTCTTGCTATCTCCTTATGCCATGAATCATTTGTGCTTCAGAGTGATTGTATTAAATCCTACTCATATTATTATTATTAGACAATGATACTTGCTGTCTTAGCTCAAAAGGCAGAGCACATGGATTCTCTCAATCATGCAGTTGTGGGTTCGACTCCCACATCTAGCCTAAATACTTGAGTAAGCTTGAACCTTTCATGGTTTCGATGGTAGTACATCGGCATACATTTAAAAAAGTGTCAAAATACCATGTTGGTCTTGATTCATGGCTCTGATTACAGTTGCACTTTTAGCAAAGGTACACCAACGGTGGAATGGAAAGAAGAATGGTTGCTTTTCTTTTTTGATAAAGCAAAGAGTATAGCCCCAGCCCAGAAATGTCTAATGACACGTTACTATATCTAAAGAGATTCTTTTAAATGAGAAAGTTTACTTTACATTGCATCAATAATAAGAAGAAAATTATTTTAGATTGAAAATTTATAGAGAATTATTTACAAGGACAGGTATTTAAGATTTGTTTTCCTCTCATAATCAATTCTTTGATCAGGCAATATGGTTTTTGTGGTAACTTAACATTATATGAAGGATGAAATATCTTAAAATTTTAACTCTAATCTCATTACATACGTTTATCTTTTTGTGTTACTTTCTTGCCTCCTAATAGAAGATGAAGTTTTAACATTTATATGACTAAAGTTCGGATATTTGGTTAGCATTGGCGCTCAATAGTTTTGCATTGGCTAAACAAGTATTTGATTCTGGTGAAGATATTTGGAGCTGACATATGTGACTCTCGATTCCGGTGTAGATCTTTTATTTATTTATTTTCAAAAATTATTTTTTCCTTTGCAATCCCTATACAAGATTGGTGGCTTTTGTTGTGATTTGAGATAAATAAAACACAGCTACAAATGGAGTTGTGTTCGTTCGGATGACTGGATGGATGAGTCAAGTTCAGTTTAAGAGCAACAAGTTAACAATAATAAGTGATTCTGTTCATTCAAAAATGAGAAGTTGAAAGCGACTATCATGTCTTAGTAATTTGCAAAACAGGAATTGGATGGTTCCTAGATTTAATTATTTTGATACAAACACGCAATTTATTAGCATGGCTCCATTTAATAATTACTTAATACTTGCAAATTCTATTTACTACTTTTAGATTTGATTATTTTTAGTTGATTTGATTATTCTTTTGACGCTAGATTTGAATATTTTAAATTCCATATTATCATTTTTAACGTTTTTCTTTCAAAATTGTATCACATGTCATTTTTTTTTCTTCACTATTTCATATTTTTTCTGCACGAGATATCTAGGCCCGTGCAGAGCAAATAGAATTTCCAAATGGCCGGATAAAATTCAAAAACACGTGATAGCAATTTTGTCCCAAGAAGACGTCGTTTCCGCCCATGAAAAAACTCTACAAATATTAGAGCATTTCCAACAGTGGATGCTAATAATCCTATGTGCAGTTTTTATTTAGGTCTTTATTTGTGGGGTCATATATATGTAACAAAAATAGTTACGTATTTCTCATGAATTATCTCCAACAGTATGGGGTCTTATTTTTAGGATTTATGTTTTTTGGATAAAGATAAAATTGATTCATATTTTCTATTAGTTTAGAAAAATTTATGTAAAAATAATAATTAAAAAACTATTAAAAAAATTGACATGGAGGTAATTCCATAGGTCTAGATAAGATTTTCTATAAGACCTTCGTATTTATTTTGACACCCTTCTTACTTTATAGCACCCACTCTTTGAGATAGATTTAATTTAAATAGGGTCTAAAATCATATGTGTCATAAGAAAATAAAACTTTCGCCCTATGTTGGAGATGCTCTTATGGACTAATACATCGATGTCTTCTGTCCTCCAATATTTCCGCACTAATCATGTTCTCTAGGGCTGTCAACGGGTCCGGGTCCTCCCGGGTAGTACATGGCCCAGAACCGGACCCGTCATATCAGCATCGGTTTCGGGGTCGGTTCCATAATGTGTTGGCCCAGAACCGGACCTGTTTAAAGTCCCGGGTACCCGTTGGGTATTAAAAAATCTTAATTTTTTTCTCTTTTTAACTTGAATATAAATTAATTTTATAAAAAATTATTATTATTTCTGTATTAATGTACTAAATAAAGATTAAATGTAAGAAAAAAATCAAAAATCAGAAAAATTCAAAGCCGAAACTTGCAAAATACCTATAATTTTGCTAAAAAGATGATTAAAAGGTTAAATAAACGGGTACCCGACGGGTAATACCCGTCGGGTCCTAACTTTCTAATGGGTCCAACTTTAGGACCCAGAACCGGACCCGATTAGGCGGGTCCGGTTTCGCGTAGCGGGTAACGGGTACCCATTGACAACCCTAAATTGTTCTCCTTACTTCCATAGTACTAATCAAGGCTGCTAATGGGGGTACCAATTTTCTTGGGGGTACCAACCCAAGGAAAATGTTGTTTTGCCTTATTTATATTTTGGATCACCCCCAAGTAAACCGGTCCCTCCTATTAGCAATCTTGCTAATCATGCCTTCTTACTCTCTTCTTCGTTTTCCTCTTAATCGATCTTTCCAGTTTTAGCATAATTGAAAGCTTAAGGAAAACTTAAGATTTGTGTATACAGTATATCGTTTTGTTATACTATATTGTTCCATTAATATCTAGGCTTCCTTTTTACTGATTTCTTGTTGTCTTTTGTTAGGGTTTTATGTTGTTGCTATTTCTTATTGATATTATTTTTCCTTTACTTTTTAACTACCGAAGGTGTGATTCGTGTAAAACTATGTATGATGTCATAAACTATTGGAGGATACAACACTGTATATCTACTTGAATCAGATTCTGAATGGTATCGGAATGTGGAAGCTCCATTGTGACATCTAAATGTTCAGGCATGCAAATAGCGATGTACTGTTAACCACGTATAAATCTAATTTTTTTAATTTTGCATGGGTAAACTATTTTTGCTTATGCGAGATTTATTTTGCTTCTTTTTAACATATAATTTCTTCAATTTGTAGGATTACCTTTTGGTATTAAATTAGAACAAATAAATGGCAAGGCTATGACTAACTGTTAGAGGTTGGTAGACAATTGGAGTTTCTATTCAGTCTTTTACATTCTATAGTGAGGATTTTTTTTTTTGGTAACACTTATGAATATCGGATACGATACCTTTCTAGACTGCTTATGCTGCTGCTTAGAGTGAACTCGAGTCTCGGCTAAAACTCTCTTTCTCATGTTGTAGCCTATTTCAAATCGTTTTGGGTTCTCAGATAAAAACCATTCTAATCCAATTTGATTCTCCGTATTTTCTTTGTTGTGGTATTGTTGGTCATCTAACAATATTGTTCATTAGAATTTTCGCCACGGATCAAAGTTGACGCTGGGTAAGATTTTTATCTTCTTAATTCGAGTTTTTAATTTGGTTTGTATATCCAATTTATCAAAGACTAAAAATCCTAGGGTTTTACCTTATGTTCTGGATTCATTGTTTCCTTTTTTGGGATTGTGTAAAGGTAAGAGATTTTAATAACATAAGCGATTGAGAGGAATAGACGAAGAAGAGATTTATTGTTTCTTCATCTTAGCTAGAAGGATACGTGCAGCGAAGAAATCATTGAAACCCTTATTCATAATATTCAAGCTTCAGTCTCAATTCCAACCAAAATCTCATATCCTGTAGTGGTTTGTGTCTTGAATCTGTGTTCGGTTTATATCTTCAATAAGATCTAAACTCTCATATGTCATAAATATAAGGTCTCGAACTATTCATAAGTCATTGATTTGGAAAATTATTATTGTTGGATATTTTCATTTGAACTAGATCTTTTGAAACTATCAGGACTCGGTAAATGACTTAATCAAACACTGCATAAGCGATGTACAAAGGAATGTGTAGGTATGTTTACGCTTGGTGAGCATTTTCATGGTAGGCTTCTAGAAGTTGGTTTGTACAAGTTTTGACTAATTCATAGCCATTAATCTCTTGCAAAATATAGTTTCGATATACCCTGTACTTTCACCTCAAGCCTCACTCCCTGAGCATTGAACTGAGTTTGCAATGCGTCTGCTAGGTGATTGTTATAAATTATATTGAATTTTGAACGGGACCTAATCTACTTTCTCCTGTGGCCGAGATCGTGTCCAATGGGTTTCCTGATAAAACTGTGTTTCCGTTTATAAGGTGTTTTACCGAGAATACTTTCTTCAAATACGAGACTCAACTATCTTTTTTACAACCCTAATCGTCTACCCCTCTCTTGCGTTTTATTTTACCACAGAAATCGATACCATAAGGAACCTTAAACCTATTCCCCATTACTCTAAAAAAAAAAATTATTTTATTTGCAGGGATTTTTAGGGTTCTCTTTTGGTTTGATTTAAAATCATTTTTTTTTAGGGTGTAATTTTCACTTAGTGATGATAATGATGATGACGGGAATGACTAGCAAGGTACATAAACATATTTTCGACTAAGTGCAAGGATCTAGATAATTCTATTTTTGCTAAGATTATTGTTTGTCAATTATTTTGGCTCGAATTACAAGATAATATCACCTGATGGCATTGATTTTCTCTTTGCTGCTAGCATAAGATTCATCTTTAGAGATTTGATTTTCATGGCGGCTGTTAATTAATGTTACATAACACCCATATATATATATATATATATATATATATATATCTTAACTTTTGTAGAAACCACACCAATCCACGTGGTTAATGAGGTACACCAGGTGGTTCATTACTAAATATTAAGTTATTCCTTTGATGTTTCGTGATTAGGTTCTGTAATATAATAGGTGCTTACGGGAAACCACTTGAAAATCGTGTTCTTGATGTTCCCTTTTTTGTTATGCAGGCGCAACTAAAATATTAGTACTACCCGATAACCCTATCAATGTTCCACTTTCATTATTCTCTGGAATTTTTACTTTTTCTGCAATTTTGGATTGCCACTTTACAATAGGTAATGTAACACGAAACATTGATTTTCTAAAAAAAGTAAACATTATTTTGTATATGTAGGGTTTTATAGTTAAAAAAGAAAATATTTTTGGTTGAAATCAGAAGTGGGTAGTTGGATTGCAGGTACTGGATTTGATTATTTGTTTGTTTGAGTATCTTTCTTCCACTGTTAACTATTGGTACTAAACACTGCCTCCATTATTGTTAATACTAACTAAATTAGTAGAACCTTAATCGAGTAATCTGCAGTTACACTGCTTCTGGCATTAAGCTAGAATTAGAACTGCCGTGTTAGTTTCATCGATGTTGAAACAGAATTTTGTAATACAAAAACGTCTTTTATATTTGTTTAGATATCTTCTTTCGAATTGTATATATTTGATACTTTATTGACAGTGCTTTATTGCATATATACTCAGAATATGCAGCTTTGCTCCAGCTATTTATGACGCAATAGTTATCGTACCCAAAATCATCCCTCTTTGATATTGGTAAGACTAATACAAAAACGTCTTTTATATTTGTTTAGATATCTACTTTCGAATTGTATATCTTTGATACTTTATTGAAAGTGCTTTATTGCATCTATAATCATAATATGCAGCTTTGCTCCATCTATTTATGACGCAGTAGTTGTCGTACCCAAAATCATCCCTCTCTGACATTGGTAAGACTCTTAAAGTGTCAACCTTCTTCGGAAAGCATGAATTCGACAAATATTGAAAAATTGGTCATTTACATACTCTCTAAGTCACTTCTCTGCTACATTGTGTTGTTCTTGCTATTGACAGACTATTGAGTGGCGCAGAGCAGATACGATTTGGTAGTGCCGTGGTCTGTGTGGACGCCTTGGAGCTGGAGATTAGGACACCCAAAGAGGTTCCTGAAAATTTCCAAATTCAATGATTAGTCCTCTTAATTTCCAAACGAAGGGAGTACTATTTACCAAATTGAGCAGGCTAATACCATTTTTTTTTTTACCAAATTGATTCTTTAGTATCAAGTTGTTGTAGCTCTTACGCTCTATTACATGTCTTTCTTAAGTAAAAGACTAGCATATTGTACTTTCAAAGTAAATTACGATCAATTTAATCTTTCATGAAGTTAACCCAATTTTAGCACTTATGTTCTGTATCATTCTCTAAATATATTGAAAAAAGACATCTCATTTGTTTCTCTCTCATCGTTATCATCATTACATTCTAAACTAAACTAAGTTGCTTCCTGAATAGTTTTATTATTTTCACTGGGATCATCCGGTTGTGCCGCGCCGGTCATTGAGACTCAGTTGTCCGCGGATTTGAACCTGTGTGAATTTGTGTCGTGGTTTTAGCAGTCAAAAAAAAGATGATACGTACTACTTTTTGTTCTGGGCACTTACTTCTTCTTGAATTCATTATTTCATACCTCTAGATTGATCAATACTCTAAGAGGCATTGGTAGTTGCCAATGCAAGTGCACCTGTTGCAAGGGCTAATGGTCTGTTAGGTAACAAAAAAATGCAATTGTCGGCACATTTCTTGGTTAATTAGAAACGAACCACTAACCTCGAAAATCGATTACAAATGCTCCAGTAATGATAACAATTATTGGAGTATTGATGAAATTAAATCAAGTGATTGATTATTTATTTATTTTTTTGCTGGAAATGAGTGCCTAAATGCATCTTTGATTCGATTAGTACCGATATTATTAGGTGTTTACTAATGTTATCAAATTATGAGTATACCCAATAATGAGAGAAATAAATTATGTAAAATGATGCTAACATGGGAGGTTGAGCCGGGGCCGTCAAGCCCCAGTGATACCTAGTTAACTAATAATTAGATTGATAAGATTTTTTATATAATTAGTGATAAAAAATCATATTAAGTGATTTTGGTGGGAAGAAAAAGTTGAAAAAAATGAGAAACTTTGGAGAATTTTTTCTAAGTAACACCCTAGATTTTAAATCACCCAAACAATGTTCTTTTTATTTCTCAAAATTGATGAAAGTAAGTAAAAAGAATTGAATTTTTTGCTTTTCATAGCGGTTTACGGTTGGGTTTTTCCTTCGTAGCCAACTGTAAGACAAATTTACGGTTAGGTGATGACGAACTCCTAACCGTAACTAGGTAAAATTACGAAAACCCAATTTTAAACCAGTTACGGCTGGTCTTTTTTGGTCAAAACCCAATTGTAAATCAGTTACGGCTGGGTTTTTTCGAACAAGCGTAAAAAACGATTCTACGGTGGTTTTTTTTGTCGAACTTGACTATAAAAGCGATTCGGTTGGGTTTTCCTCAACAAAACCCAACCGTAACTGGTTCTGAAACCTAATTTTTTCTACTGTTTCAATCAATCTAACCATTTCAGATGCAATTGGTTTGTTGATTACCATCACTTCTATCAATATGCTTCTTTCGCACCTTTAATAGAGAATTCAATCGAAGATTATAAGTTTTTCGAACCGTCGATTGATCGAATATGGTGAAATGATTTTGATTGAAAAAGAAGAAGAGGGAATGGTTGATAAAGGAGAGGAAGTTAAGAAGAAGAAGAAGAAGAAGAAGAAGAAGAAGAAGAAGAAGAAGAAGAAGAAGAAGAAGAAGAAGAAGAAGAGGAGCAGATCTTTGAATGAGAATTAGGTTTTGATTTTAGTTTTAGTTTTTAGGTTTTGATTTTAGTTAAAGGGTAATCTAGACATTTTGTATTGAATCAAGAATACCCTATAACCAATTTTTTGGTCACTAGAAATCTAAGTGAAGCCCCTCTATTGGAATGTGACGCCCCAATAATAGCCTTCTTTCGCATAGTCTCACGAGTCAGGGGTTTGGGAGATTGAGTCAGGGGTATGTTCGCACATGAGTCAATATGGTCTGAGTCAGAGATTGGTAACGAGTCAGATCATAAGTCAGAGGTTGGTAACGAGTCAGATCGTTACGATAAATGGAAAACAAACAGTCTAGCTGCTGACTCGGTCCGAGTCAGGGGTTGATTCAGACCCAGATGCCGAGTCGGCTGCAAACAAAACACTAACAAACACCTACTATATATTTAAACTAGCCCTTAACCCGTGCCGTAATGGCACGGGCCTTGATGTTGGTTCATTTTTAATATCGTACAAATTTTGTCCCGAAGACTTATCAACTCCTTCTGGTCTGATGTATGTTAAATATGGTTTTATCATAGAAATCGTTGGGATTTCCCTTATGTTTTTTTTCCTTGTTTTTTAATATTTAAATGCTGGAGATTTTCTCAAATAGAAGAAATATATAAATATAATCTTAACTGCATGACACTGTTTAATTTAGGTTCACGGGTTATGATGAGCTAATGCTTTATCTGCGCTGCCATGATGTGGTATAACTTTGTGTTGCAGGTGAAACCTCAATCCTTCTGCCATCTTAAATATACATTTGGGAATTAATCTTATACTAATATAAAGAAAATAGCTCTTTTTGGTAGGAGACCCCTTAAATTACTTAGTTGTCCCTACTTTTTATATATTTACATAAATACCATTGTTTTAAAAATAGATCGAAAAATTTAAAAACTTAATATCTTTCAAAATATACACCAGATTTTTTTAAAATTTATATATTTGAAAATCTCTTTCAATTATCTACATAACAAGTACAAATAGGAATGGTAATTTTTTTTTAGGAAAAAAAATCCATGGCTCTCAAACTTAGTATTGTTGGATGAGTAAAAAAATCAAGCATGTGCATCGCACATGTGTCCTTACTAGTGGTTTATAATGGAAAGTCATTCAATGGTCATGGTCCATCTTTATATTGGGAATTTACCTAAAACTATGGCTGAAATGTGCATTTTCTTCCAAAAGTGTGACCAATTTGAAAATTCTTCTAAAAGTTGACCATGACCGGTCAACCGACATATATGCCCTAGTCTTTTACGAAAATACCGGGTTTTGTCCCCAGATGTGTACATATCGACAACATATGTGTACACATCGAGTAAGGATGTGTAAACACCCCTTCATGGATGTGTACATATAGACACACTGATACCCCACCATTTTTTTACTGATGTGTTGATATTATATGTAGACATCCAGAATCTAGGCGTAATCATATGTGTACATCCATGTTTCGAAGTCTATACATTGGACACTATTCGTAAAGCATTGAGGTTACTTTGGATATTAGGTAAAGTCAGTCACAAATAGCTTAGATGTGGGTTATGATGAGCTAATGCTTTGGTATTAGGTAAAGGATTGAGGCCAAAAGTGTGGACATCAAGTTAAAGGATTGAGGTTTCACCAAGTTAATTAGATGTATTTCTCATCATTGGATATTGTATAATTGGTAAGTGTTTGTACCCTATTAAAATAGTGTAGTGCTTACCTAGGGTACAAACACTTATAATTGGTAAGTGTTTGTACCCAACACAAAGCTATTTGGTATTAGGTAAAGGATTGAGCTTTCACCAAGTTAATTAGATGTATTTCTCATCATTGGATATTGTATAATTGGTAAGTGTTTGTACCCTATTAAAATAGTGTACGTGCTTACCGCACAAGCTATTTGGTATTGGTCAAATACGGTTTAAACCGGTGGGTTTATTTTGGAAACCCACATGGCTTATTATGGAATCCCAAATACGGTTTATTGTGGAAACCGGTGAGTTTATTGTGGAAACTCACAAGTCTTATTATGGAAGCGCAAATACGGTTTATTGTGGAAACCGATGGGTTTATCGTGGAAACCCACATGGCTTATTATGGAAGCCAAATACGTTTATTGGGAAACCGATGGGTTTATTGTGGAAACCCACATGGCTTATTATGGAAGCCCAGTCTAGCTTATTATAGAAGCCCAAAAAACTTATTTTGGAAGTTATTTTGAGATAGACACAAATCTTTGGAAGATATACAAGGATCTTCCAAGATAGATACAAATCTAGGGTTATTATGGAACTAGATTAGGGTTTTTTGCCTATAAATAGAGACCAAAATTCCAACTCAAAGACATGGAATTCTAGGTTTGTTAACCACACACAACTGTTGTAATCATCATATCAATAAAATATCTCCCTACGGGATTCCATCCGTGGATGTAGGCACAACTTGTCGAACCATGTTAAATTCTTTGTCTCTTTTATTTTTCTTCAATTTGTTTCATAACCCTAATTTTATATCATCAACATCAAATCAATCGTGTTTTGTGCCTAGAATTAATTTTGGGTACAAACAGTAAGGACCACTAAAATTCCTTATGTGAGTTTTTTTTTTGTCATAACCTCATATTATCTTGTTATTGCTTTGTTGAGTCTGGAAACGCATAAAGTATTGCCAGTCACCAGGATTTCATCATAGATTGCCTCTGGTTTCGTATCATTGCTAGGTGAGGTAAGTAAGGTCATAAAGTAAACTAAGCCAACCTTCAAAGCATCAGGATGGTGAAGTGCAAGGCAGAAGCATTTCTCCTTCAATGTCCAGTAAAAATTTATACAGCTTGTTAACTCTGATTCACTTGGGAGCTCTCACCGAGTCACCGTATATCCTGAATTTATTTGAGTAATATTATCATTGTAATTAAATTAATCAGAGCTTGCAAGTAACTTAATCGAGTAGCTTCATGTTAAGAAAACATGGAAGATGTGCAAGTAAGACATTTCCTTCCATAGGGCGTCGAGCCAATAGCTATAGGAGCATGTATAGTTACTGCAATTCTTCGGATCATAAATGATGCTAACCTTCTTCTCAGTGAAATGATTTCTTTTTAGCCATCAGGAACACAAACATTTCTTTAAATTTGGATTCACCGTTTGGGTTGGGATATGTACCCAATGTGCTCTCCAAACTGTACGTATCCATTTTTTTATTTAAACTCACGTCATACTGTCACCCATTTTAAAACTTTTTGGCATATTTTCAAAATCTCAAACTAAATCCAAATGGGAAACATTCATTAACATTTAACCTTGGATTTTAAAACAACTACATCTTGATAATGTAAAAACACTCGGTGATCAACATATGATCCCTAAAAACACGAACTGTCAAAAAAAGTCTAAATAACGAAATAATAAAAGCAACAGAATCCCACAGTAAATTTAGATGGGCATGAAACTTAAGTAAAATTACGCTAAACTTCAGAATATTGCGATCCCTCATATGCCCCCTTATTAATCCAGCTCCGCCATAGTTTTCGTTCCTTGTTAAAATAGTGGTCCTTGCATTTCTAGTTGTTCCAGATAGTATCCTACCATTGCAATTTCCTCCTCAGTTTCAACTTCCTTTATGTGTCCCTTTACATTCTCAGTCATAATGTCATGAGCATCTAGTAAGAGCTCTTTGTATTGTTCCCAAACTTGCAGAGGGTTCTAGTTTTCCGGTTCTTCATCATCATCCGTCTCATATCCCTGTTATATCATGTTATCGTTGCTTAAAAAAATAATCATGTTATCATATGTAATAATATGTTAGTAATATTTGGTACAATTGTATGTATTCAATAATTTAGTCCAGATAGAGTAATAGGTTAACCTCATCAAAGAGGTCGTCCACATAGTACTTCTCCGATGCTCCAGGTGCTCGATTTATCCTAGTCACGTTATAAGTGTGTTGTGTTTTTCCTCGCATCTTGGGTGACTTACGAACTTGGAATGCCAACTTGCGCATTGGAACCCCATAAAGGACCTCGAAAACATGGTTTTCCCCGTTTTCCTGTTATGTTTTGCACATCAATTTAGCTATTTATATTATGGGATTATCAATGTTATTGTAGTATATACATACATTGTCGTTCCTATTATGTTTTGCACAATATGTAGCACAAAACCTCTTTTATTTGTATAAGTGATTCCACCATTTTTTCCGGTAAATCTTCTGGCATATATCCATCGGCCACAAAATTTGCAGTCCCTATACCATCTGTCATAATGAGGTTTAGTCTTGTACAATGTGATTTATATATGTCAGATAACCGTAGCATTATTATCAAAAAAAAAAAAAGGTGTCGTGAGTTAAATTTGTGTGATACCTTGCCGTAGGTTGGACTGTAGCGAAACATACTTTGCTGAGACTCTGTCACTCTGATTCTGTAGCTAAATACAATTTCATTAGCAAGTAGTTCAAAAAAAATTAAAAATTAAAATCTAAGAATACGTCATTTGTAGTTAGTCTGTCAGGCACAACCCTGGTTCTACTTTACCAACTGATTTACTTGTATCAATTACTATATCAAAGTAAGGGATCTTATATGCGTGACATGCTTAACACTGTATAGCTAAAATGTAGGACTACCATGCTAAATTCCAAACAACATAAAAAAACTACATGTTCGCGTTTTCTCCATTTTGTGTTTCTCCAGAGCCCTTGCCACTTCCGACTTACTCAAATGCTTTGTTAGCATAAATTTGGTCCGCCAAAAGAATTCCTTTGATCTGTAACACATTGAAAGCATGTTATGGATATCTTATAGTTATCACTCAAAGGTTCCGTGTAGTATAGTTGGTTCGAATGCAGAATCACACAACATGCTATGACTAAATATTTCCATATCATTAAATAATTTTAGTTCAGCGACAAACATATTTGTATACAACTTAGTCATCTTTCATGAGAGATCATCTGGTACAAATATGCAGCATTGAAAGCAATAGATTGCTTAATCCTATATATCTTTAAAATTTCAAGTTCGAAAGAAGAAACAAATATTACCTCACTCGGGATCATAACCAACTTTTTTTATTCATCCTACTGAGAATGTATTACAGATCCACTTCCAACTGTTTTTAAGCAAGCAAGGTAGATTTTAGAAATTAGACCCCATTTTATAATTAACCTAAATTTGAAAATTTTAGGATGATTAAAGAACTTTAAGAATCTTCCGAATTGAGAGGATACTGAAAGAAATTACCGAAGCCGTCGTTATTATTATGGGAATTTCCTATGAGTCTGTCGTACGCAAAATGAAAGTTTAGTTTTTCATAGGTTGAATTGGAAAGAGAGATACAAAGATAGAATAATTAGAGTATTTCAGTAAGAAGAGTTAACAACTATTATCAAAAAAATAAAAATAAAAGTAAGCAGAGACAAAAAAAAAAATCTAAATTACTTACATAATTTTTTTTTCAGAGGCTATAACGTACGGAAGAAGCATGATGATCCACCAGATTCCCTTGCAAAACCATTAAAATCGATTGTGCTCTTCAACCTGGACCAAATGAACCACTAATCAATTTTGAGAGAGACAAAATATAAACCCTAAAAATCAAATGACAAACAAATGATAGCAGAAAAACAACAATGTTACACAAAGAGAGATATAGAAATAGAAACTCTAAAGAGATTATAGATGAGATGAGACTGATTGCAGGGGGCGGAAGATTTTGGAGAGGTGAACATCTGCTCCTCCATTTTTAAGTTTTCATTGAGAGATGAAAAACACAACAAAATGAATCAATTTTAGTGAATGCTCTATTCTTTTCCGTGAAATTTTCGGGCAACCAAAACCATGAATTTTATCAACTTGAAATTGAAACCAACAAAATACAGAAGGGGGAAAATTACTCATAGATAGGGTTTAATTCTTCAACTTTGGTTGTTTTTTTCCCTAGGGTCTGATCCGTTCTTTCTTGGTGCTTGAACATGAGCAGCATAAAACTACTCTAAAAGTGTCTGCCCATCCAAAAATATTTGGCTTTATTGGGTTTACTAAGGATACTAACATCCTTTGATTTAGGGTTTTCTCTTCTTCTTTTGAATTGTGAGAGATATTCCTTTGCAAGGCTTTAATTGGTTTCTTTTTTGTGAATTATATTTTTTTGAATCCGACTGATGTTAGAGAGAGAATTGACTGTCTAGTTTTATGAGAAGGTAGCTTTCGTTTCAGATTACACCGTTTTGATTTTGAGATGGGAAGACGAACAATCATTTTCTTTCTCAATTAATGCAGGCATATTCAAATCTCAACCGCCACACGTGCGAGCAGTAAGGGGTGGTCTGAGGAACCACATCCCTTGATTTATCTTTGTGTGGAAAAATCCTGACTACCTTTGCTTTATACTAATGAAAATTAGAATATGAAAGAATAGGTTGGTTAGACACGTAGTTGGGCTAGGACGCTGGGCTTGCTTGGTCTCTTGACGGACTTGGTGGACTAAATTGATTGAGGTGGTGGACTAAATTTTTTGGCAGGTGGACTAAAAAAAAAAAAAAAAACTAAAGGGTACACTTATGTACATGTGATAGTTTTATCAGAAAAGGGGAGGCTACAGCCAGGGTTAGCCCCCCTTTGCTTCCGCCCATGAATTAAGTGAACTTCAAGTAACAATTATTAGCTTAAAAGTAAAGGTTACCAAAAACTACAAAACTCTAACGTGAATTTATTAATTGGTAGACTGATTTTAATCTCCACCCAATGTAACAAAACGCTAGTAATGAAAAATCTCCGACTTTTACCTGTATCACCTCCACCACCATCCATTCTCATGCAGATCCAGAGCTTTACACAAAAACATTGTTAAAATGAGGCACCACCACCGACTAAACCCAAAATTCTCACTAACCAAACCACCAACACCCACTACCACCATACCAGCTTCACCATCAAAATCATCAACACCACGTGACCACAAAACTGAAATCAAAAGGAAACCCAAGTTTAAAACTTCATCGAATACATAAACCAAAATAAAAATTCCAAAATCTGTACAAAATATTACCTAACAAAAGATGTAGTTCATAGAATTAAGTCAAAATAAATCAATAGCAAAAAAACAGGTAAAAAGATTAAGGTTGTACCTTGAAGGATCCATTAATTCATCACTGTAGAAGGAGTTGAACTAGACACACCTTATAGAAACATTTGACTTTACAGATGAAAAATATTTCTAGGGTTTGAGTGATTGAAAGATTAGGTTTGATTTCCAAGATAAGTTTTGATTAATGAGATTTGATTAGATTTATGAGAAATGGGTTTTGATGTCTAAGAACGTCGTTTTGATTTCGAAGATTTAGGTTTATATTTAGAAGAGAAAGGGAAATAGATGATAATAAGATTCCAAAAGACATGTGAACCCTCAACTATAATAAAAAAGGCAAGCGTGTCCTAGATTCTTTATTTTTTATGGTAATTAAGAATTAGTGCAACGTATGTTTTGATATGAGCAACGGATAAACCTATGTGACGTATATATCCGTTGCAAACCCGAATATCAAACGTTGCAAAATCCTTGATTTGGTGTAGTAACATTGTGTACATAGTGGTGCACAAATTTTTTTTTATAAGATTCAATCATGTGGGTAGTGCGAGGTAGTGTTTTGTGAACTTACTTCAGGTTTGCATAGTCAAAGAACTTTTGTATCCTTCTTTTGTCCTCTCCTATTTCCATGGCTTGGTATAGTGGGGATTGACGAACATCTTGCAATGGATGAAAATAATGATATTCATCTGCCTTTCTCTTTAGTGGCGCATGATAGCTTGGTTCTTGTCCCTCTTTGATGCCCTTGCCTTTTTGATTTTATCATAACTTGTCTGGTTTTACCCTCGACGGTGAACTCAAAATCCAGATTTTTATTTGCAACTCTTTTTTGTGGTGTTTTGGATAACTTTCCAGCTGCTTGTGTCCTAAACATCTCTGCTTCCTTCATTTTCCCTGCTCTTGTCATCCCCACTGGTGTCTTCTGTTATTCTACCTCTTGATGCTAAAAAATTCACTAGTATTTTGTTGGATGAACTACACTGCTTCAGCAACGATCCTTTCTCGTACATCTTCATTTGATAAAGATTTTTGCGATGACTCTTCTTGGCTCAATAATGAAAATCTTGGACAATCTTGGCAGATCAGGGTTTCCATCTTTTCCTTCACTTCAGGCGGTGTCATTTTGTAACAACCTTTTTCAATCTTTACGAACACAGTTTCAGACAAGTTATCTCGAAGGTCATCAATTAATGTATAAGGCTCCTTCTCTGGCTCTTCTCCCTATGTGAGTAAAATGACATCTTCTTCAACCGGAAACATGCCTTTAGGGTCCAGCTTCATCAATTTCAGCAGTTTGAGTGGTATTCCTGATATCCTTGTTATCAAGGTCCATCTGGTCTTGTTTATCTTCAGGGATTTCATTTGTATTTGGCAGAGAAGTGCTGAAAAAATGCAATTTTGTTAGGTTGTACAAAGTTGTACACTATTGTACACACACACACACAAAATAAATCACCAAGGTGTACATCTGTTGATGTTGGATTTTCAATAAGGGGCAAATCCGTAAAATCATGATACTGCATGCTTCTGATACGGCTTCAGGCAGGTGACGATTCATATTTTATGAAGCCATGGTGAACATGTCTTTCGAAAATCCTCCACTAGATGAGCGTTCGAACCCTGACATCTCATCATGCACTCTATGTAGAATAATAGAATTAGGCGGTCCTCTTGCATAATTGTTTGTTGAGAGGGGATAAACGCCTTCAGGATGTCGGTGATACTCATTGTTCCCTGATTACATGAGAGCATCTCCCCTCTACATAGAAGAATGATTGGGCGGTTCTCCGTAAGATTGAGAGCAATAACGCCTTCAGGACAGTGACACTCAATGATCCTGACTATGTAGAGCTACCGTGTATAGACTCGGGTGTTCTCCGTAGTGTCTGAGAGCACCCTCGGGATTAGCCGTCTCCTGACTATGCACATAGATTAATTCTTCCGTGACATTCACCACTGAATTCCAATAATGATCTATTATTGCTCCAATTCCATGGTCGAATCCACGGCCTGATCCCATGGAATGGCAATAAAAATTGCTCCAATTCCATGGTCGAATCAATGGCCTGATCCCTTGGAATGGCAATAACAATTGCTCTGATTCCATGGTCGAATCCACAGCCTGATCCCATGGAATGACAATAATAATTGCTCTGATTCTATGATCGAATCTAAGACTTGATCTCATGGAATGGAAATAACAATTTATATTATCTCATTACTCCGATTTCATGATTGAATTCACTGCTAATCTCATGAAATGGTAAAAGATAATTTTATTACTCTGATTTTATGGCCGAATCCATGATCCCATGGAATGGTAATGCATGTTTTATTATTCCGAATTCATGGTCGAATCCACAGCTGATCCTATGAATTGATAATAAATAACTACTTATTTTATTGTTATGTTTCATGAATTATTCTACACTGAATTTCATGAATTAGCAATAAATATTCAATCATTAGACATCTGGATCATCACTGAGTAAGCCCCACAAAAATGGTGTAAGTGTATCCGACAATGATGCACGACTGACCACCCGGATGCACGAACGAGCATTCAAAAATAAGAACAGATGAGGAATCCTACGCAAAACAGGAGAAAATAAATAATAAAAAAAAAAATGAGGCATCCACCGGTCGGGCCCACCGGACGGCTAGCCATGCCCTAGCCGTGTCCGGTTCCTTGCCTCTCCCATTATTTTTCCCAATTTTTGTTATTTTTCATGAACTCATGAAAACTCCTTCAATTTAGCAACTTTCCTTGTTTGTGCAAAAACTCATGAATTCTCCATAACTTCATGGATTCATGAAATAATATTATAAAATAAGGAAAGGTGCGTTGGATCGGGCAACATGGATGGCCGGCCATGCCCAAGATGTGTCCGGTCCCACACCTTACAATCCTTAGCCTGTTATAATAGACATTCCCAACTTCATCAAACTACTGGGTTTCAACAAAATTCATGGATTCTCCATAACTTCACGAATTTATGAAATAATAATTATAATATTATAAAACAGGAAAAGGTGTGTGGGACCGGGCAATATAGCCGGACGGCCATTCCCAAGTCATGGCCGGTCCCACACCTCACAATCCCTAGCTTTTTATAATTATTATTCCCTAAACTCATGAAACTCCTCCGTTTCAACAAAACTCATGGATTCTTCATAACATCACGAATCCATGAAAATAATATTATAAAATGGGGAAAAGAGTGAGGAACCGGGAAACATGGCCGCCCGGCCATGCCCTAGCCGTGGACGGTCCCACACCCTGCAATCCCTAGTCTTTTATAATTATTATTTTCCTCGAATTCATGAAACTCCTTGGTTTGAGCAAAAATCATGATTTCTTCATAATTTTTCAAATATTGCTCAAATCATGAAAATTCAAAAGCCAACATGGTCACATGACTGGCTAGCCTCTCACGGCAATTTTGGATATTAAAATATTCTTATTTTAATGTTTACAAAATATTGATTAATTGAGCATACATGCTCATTCCAACAAAATCAAGAATTTCAGTCAAGACGAAACTCTTCTGAAAATTCACAATGTTGCTCGAACGCACATCAGAAAATACTGAAACTCTCAGTACGGAAACACGAACACCATGGAAACACGTACATGCCTTAATGACCGACCAGGGTTATTCATAGGGTTTGCACAAAGATGGTCCCACATGTTTTCATAATTCTGACCTAATTTGATGAATTGCTTGTATTGGGCCCAAACTCTTTCCAACCAACCCGGGGATTGCTCAAACGGACAACAGCTGGTCCCGTGATCACCAAGATCCGGTCCTATTCTATCTTGGTCGGTCCCTTATCTTTCATATTTAGGTTTTTCCTAATGTTGAACCCAGCAGTAATTCAGTAAATGATTAAACCGACACATAATCATCATTCTTTCACCAACTCTCCAACTGAGAACCCTGGTGCATGCTCACTCGAGCAATTGGGCATCACATGGATGTCCATAGTCTCATGTGGTCGGTCTCTCCTTTTGCTCATGACATATTTTCAGCAATTCGTCGAATAATGAGAAATTCATCAAAATTAGGGTTTTCGAACAAACGCTCAACAAATCATCATTTTGAGCAAGTTCAAACACTAAATAAATTTATATATTGATCCACGGGGATTAATCAAATAATATCTGGTAATCTACCAATATTCTTATATATTTTTTATTGGGTCACGTCACCAATAAATATTTCGTCGAACTGAGCAACTTTGCTCAGTTACTTAAATATTGATCTAGCTATCAATATTTAGTAATTTATCAGTAATTTGTCGAATTGAGCAATATTTGCTCAATTGCACGTCAAATTATCAATATTCAGTATTTTATCGAATTGAGCAATACTTGCTTAGTTGCTTCAAATTCTCAATATTTAGTAATTCGTTGAATGGAGCAATACTTGCTCAGTTGCTCGAATATTGATCCAACTATCAATATTCAGTATTTCCTCAATTCGAGCAATACTTGCTCAGTTGCTCGAATAATCCACATATATTCAGTAACTCTTCAATATTTCAACAACTCGTTGAATTTACAATATTTACATTCATGAATCGCTGAGCACTTGTCAAACATGCTCGATTCAACAAAACCTAGGCTCATTTCCTAAATCATCAAACAACTGACAAACTAAATACACGTCTGTCATACAGACTCCACGATTCGTGAGACATTAATCACGTCAAATTGGGGGATAACAACTAGGGTATTGGTCTAGCGGCCTACAGCACGAGGATTCATCCACGACGGGAAATATGCGTAAGTTGTGTCAACGGTTGAAGGAGTTAACAAAGTAGTGGGTGCACGATCCATCAAGTTTCCACACGATCTGGAACTAACTTTACCACGATCTTCCACTTGTCCACTCTTCCACTCATGAAAATGTCACACTTACAGGGATCAAGGTGTTCACAACTCTGATAGTATAAAATAAGTCTTTGAATCCATGATTGAGACAACGTTTTCAGTCTACATAAGAATTTCTCGAGTAACTACTCTCAAGAATTCATCAATCTTTCAGAACTTATCAGAACTCCACAGTTCACCAATTATTGCAGAAACCCACAATACATCTACAATCCATGATCATCACTGAACCCATATAATTTCTCAGCTTCCCTCCTACAGATAAACCCATTTTCCTGTTTGCGATCGAATTGACTCTTGAACGACCATTGACTTGGTTTAGGCCGGAGTCCTACAGATTGATCTCTTGAATCTAAGCACTCCCTTTACAGTGCATGTGTGTGAGGTTAAGCAGTTTTCCTGGTTGAGGAGTCTCGACAACACGCTCGACTCTTCACTTATCTAAAAAACCAGCGAACCATTTTTCCCCATCCACAGATTGGCGACCACAGTGGGAGATTAATCTCTCGGTTGCAATCCCTCATTTTCAAAAAATGGTTGGTCTTAGGTCAGGATCGGTTACAAATCCTAACACAAATATCGCTAGTACAAGCAACAACGAGGAAATTCCAAAAAGTATTCATGCTTCCAATAGTGGTGGAGACATTACTCCTCCTCACACTAATATCGAAAATCATCCCCTCTTTGGTCGACATCCCGAGGAACTCGGAGAAAATCTCCTACAATTGCTGATCTCATGAAGGTTCGGGAAGTTCTTTCCAAAAATCAGACTGACATGGCTGCGACGCAGAAAGAGTTGTGCAATTACCTCAAGACTCTTACTGACAAGATGTTAGACAAAACTCGAGAAAAGGGAAAAAGATAAGGAGACTTCTCCAACTACGGATCCCGAAGTTATTCCAGTCCCCGAAGATGATGAAACCCGCAAAACTGCAGAACCTGAATCTGCCAGTTTCATCCCTCGTGAAGACCTGGAACGCTTTATGGAGAATCGAGGAAATGGGCACACACCGTCCATGCACCGTCATCAACCTTTATATCCCGCTACTAAACAAATAATCCCTCTTCCAAAAGGCTACACTTCTCCAATGTTCACACTCTATAATGGAACGGGGAATGCTCAAGAACACGTCTCTCGATTCCTAGAAGCATTTGGAGAGCATGAACATAACCATGTTGTGCGTTTGAAGGAGTTCTCGAAGTCTCTGACCGGCCGAGCCTACGATTGGTACAACAACATCGCACCAGGGAGCATATCCAATTGGGGAGAAATGATTAATGCTTTCTACGGGAAATACTTCTTTGTCTCTGAGCAAGTTACTCTCTCCGACTTGGGAAGGATGTCTCAGAAGAATAATGAACATCCGAACGACTACGTAAAGAGTTTCAGACTCCAGGCCCTGGATTGTCACGATCCAAATGTCACTGAACAACAACTGGTAGATTTTTTCATCCACGGGATGCTCCCAGTCTATAGAGCCCTGCTGGAAAATCTCTAGTTTCAAACTTTTTCGGAACTTCATGAAGCGGCCAAGCGATCAGCAACTACCGCTCCTTCCTTGCTAGAAAGAATGAAAACTGTCAAAGTAGAGGAATCGAAAGATACTCGAGCAGTAATGCCAGGCGTCTAGTCAACAAGCAGTACAATGTCGAAACTTCCATGAATGTTGCTGAGGGGAGAAAAAGAAACGCTGAAGCACAACCTCATAAGAATTCCCCTCCATCGTCCAATCCCTCAAAAGCACCAAGGAAAGATGGTCAAGCCAGGAATGCACAATCACCCGCTCAACAACAATAGAACTATCAAGATGCACCTGACTTCTCCTTCTCTATTGAAGAAGTAATCGAACTATTGGAAGTCTGGATCCAAGACGGTGCAATCAAATTACCTCATGTAAAAAAGGAACCAACTGAGGAACATATGGAAAATGCACGCTACTGCTATTTCTATAGGTATGTCAGTCATCAAACAAGTAATTGCAGGACCCTGAAGCGTATATTCAAAGAGAAGCTGACTCAGGGGAACTGAGGACTGAAGGAGTGCACAAAAATCCTCTCCCAATCAGAACATTCACACTCTCTGAGCAGCCGTCCAATGAAGCGGTTCAATCCCTGATTGAGCATGTCTGTGAGTTACTGTACTTATAAAAAGCTCAAAGAAATAATTTGTTGATACATTAAACCACATTATATCTGGAAAACGATTAGACATTCAGGAATTACGTCCTGAACCTCCAGTAACATACAAGGAAATGTACGACTGGGGACTTCTCACCATGGTCTATCTCAAAGGAAATGAATTCAAGCGAGCATTAGTTGATGTTGGCACCGCTGTTAACATTATCCCTCTAAAGACTCTCAGATATGCTAGCGTCACTCGACAAGAAGCAACTCACTCTCCTGTCTCAATCAGAGACCATGAAGGGATCTCTAGAGATGCTTACGGTTACGTCATTCTCAAGGTGAAAACTGACTCAACTTGGACTGAGACCAAATTTTTCATAATTAGAGAAGATCCAGGATATGATATGGTTCTTGGACGAGCATGGATTCACGATGGAAAGGTCACTGCAACCTCCTCTTCGATTGCACATTTTTCTGTCGAGGAAAGCTCTGACTCGGAAGAAAGCTCCAGTTCAGAAGAGATGAAGGATTCTCCACCGTTTGAACATTTGGGAAAAGTCGAAGCCTTGATGGAACTCACACAAAAGCCTGAAGAAAATGCACATGAATTTGTCAAAAGGTTATGCACTCAGGCAAGTATCATTCCCACTCATGCATCTATATTACCAACTTTCAAATATGCAGCTCTGGTCAGGGGACTTGATCTTACTCATGACTCAGCTGTTACAAAATGATACGAGTGGTTAGTCTCACCTCAGAAATACATCACAAAGTGGTTAGATGCCGAACCTCTCTAAATTCAGTATCTCACCAATATGGTCATTGATAGAATAGTCACCGAGTTCCATAATCAATACCCTAAATGTTTTTCCTTGCACGAGTGCCCATATGTGCCACAGAATTGGAAAACTCCAACAGAGCATCCTGCTGTGAGAATAATTCCAAATAAACATAAGATATTCAGAGCATGACCCACCAAAGCCTAACAGGTTCCGTGAAGGAGATTTGGTTCTTAAAGCAAGGCGCAACTTGCATTCTGCAAAGGGCTCTAACTGGGAAGGACCTTTTATGATCTCTAAGACAGTAGCTGGAGGATATTACAAATTGGCTGACATGAAAGGCAAAACAAGTGTGCCAGTGATTCATGAGAATTGGCTCAAGATTTTCGATGCATGAAGCATTCGACGATTGGGTGCTCTATGTCTGAGACAAAATCTCGAAATATTTTACGTTTGCATTTTAGGATTTTCTTTTACCTGTAATTTCAATACATCCAAAATGTTTGTAATACTTGCATTCAGTATTTGAATTCAGCAATTTATTAAAGTTCTTTTATTTAAGAAAAATCTCTATCAAATACAAAACTCCGAAAGAAAATCATCAATCACCCAAAAACTCAAAACCTATTAGAATTCAAAATCAAGATAAAACCTCACATCTCTCAGAAGTTCAATATTCAAGAGATCATGGAAAGAAAATTAAAGGAAGCCAGCAAAGTAAGACTTCTGCTTCTCTTCATTCTCTAAGACTTGCAAGGCCGCTTTCTCCAACTTCAGCTTTTCAGTCAATTCAGTAATCTTGGCCATCTTATCCACCACAGAAGCACTGGTAAAGGGCACATCATTCACCACTGCATCCTTGATGGCGTCGATCCTCTGAAGAAGCCATTTCAGATTAAATCCAAGTCTCTCAAAATTCTCCAAATTGTACTCCCAATCAAAGAGTACATCTCGAGTAACACTACTTTTGGGCCTGGTACGAATATCGTTTATGACACACAATATGTTTCATAATTGCATTGTCAAAAATT
Source organism: Papaver bracteatum (assembly GCA_023529315.1). NCBI lineage: Eukaryota > Viridiplantae > Streptophyta > Magnoliopsida > Ranunculales > Papaveraceae > Papaver > Papaver bracteatum. The sequence goes on along the minus strand of JAJJWX010001823.1, from coordinate 18,530 downwards.
AACTATGTTCAAGATCCCTCGTGACAATGATATGGCCATACATCTTCTACAAATTCTCATACATATTGGCATACCCAGTGGGAACGCTGCATCCACCAACAAATACATGGTACGGAAGCAAAGCACCAAATGAAGGCTTACAAACTATCCCTGCAGTAGAGTATTCATGCACTATTATACGGTTCTCAATCTCAGGAGCCATTTCAACAATCATAGGCGCAGCCTCTTCTAGGATAGTATTTTCTACCCTCGACACGGTTTCTTCTGCTTCTGGAGTCACTATTGGTGTTTCAATCGCCTCAATAACATCAGCAGCAACCATCTCATGGACTTGAAGTGCAAAGATGGTTGTCTCCTTATCAATGGCGCCAGGATTATTCGAATCATCGTTACTGGTCTCATTGTTCCCAACTTCAGCATCTAGCACCTAATAAGAAAATTACATGGGATTAGAGCGATCCAAGCATATGAATTCAATGAAATCATAAATTCCAGCATGTAAGTGAACTAACATTATCTAATTTCTCTATTATGCGTCCAATACATGAGCAAATAGCATAAAAGTCATGAAACACGTTTTTCAATAAGTCCGTCAGGAAAATTTTATACTACTCTGTATAAAACAACGAACTGGGAGAAATTATTAAGGAATCAAAGGTTGGATTATATACCATTATCTTCATATGGATGTCATCTACAACATATCAAAATTTCATAGAACTTGGATGAACGAGCAGGGAGTTGTGGCCAAAACATTGGATCTCATACCAACAGAAAATTTTCTGGAGGTCTCCTGGAAGTTTATTGTTTCATCGATTCTGACCCCTAAAAATACTCAAAACTTAAAAAGCTTCATTAAAAAATCTTGGAAATTTCCTGAGCTTAAAAATACATATCCAGATCGTGAAAATCCGATGTTAAATGAAGATTCTACAGCATTTTTACTAAAAACTGAGTTCTGGATTTTTCTGATGACGTATTTCGACAAAATTTCTCATATAATCACTGGGATTTCATTCATTCGTCTAAAATTCAGCAAAATTATACTTCTATGAAGATGATACAAATTGGATACTTACTTGAGGAGTCTCCAACTCATTCTAAGGGTTAACAGGGTTGGCATCAACATTGGGAGTACCATTATCTTCATTCGGTCGCGATTCTGGAGGGTTCTCTTTCTCATTACGGTTCGAAGATGAATAAATAGCATGACCATATCGGCTTTCCAGAACAATTTCCTCCTGGAGTTATTAACAATAATCATTATTATTTCATTCAAGGAAATGCTGAAATCACTTACACGAAGGGATACTCACATCAACCTCTCCGTCGCTGCTGGATTCTTGAATTGTTCGTATAGAGGAAAGATGAAGACTGTCAATAACCGATGGGGAAAAATTCTGAAACGAATTAACAATTTTTTTATAAGATCCTGATTATATGGACAAGAAAGTTGCAACAACGAGAGGAATGCTAACAACTTACCAAATAAGCGGCAGGGGACTGCACTTTGTTCGGTATCATTCTATGAGCTATTTTACTTCTTCCTTCTCCACCCTGGGGAATTTCTTGAAGGTCTAAAAAGTTTACATAGATTCGAGGCCTCACAGCATGGCTATCCTACACAAAATCAATAAATGATTAAAATATATCTAGCTCACTCATTGGTCATGAAGAAAAGAAACCTACCTGTGCGCATTCCTGAGATGTTTTCCTCTTGTCACCATGGGAGAGATACTTCAGCCTTGGTCGAGCATTAATGCATTCAAGAGAAGCAAAATCTTGCGATGGGTACTTCACATCCCTCACAAAAGCATATAGACGCTCAAGTTGTTGGCGCCAGAAGTCTATGTAACTCGGAGTCACGAAACTAGCACGATCAGAGCATGGAGATAAATACTCATTTCCCTCCACGTGAGTGCAATCCATATTGGCCTTCAAATACTCAACTGACGGTTTGTTCATTCGGTGACCTAGGATACATTGGTCTATGCCCATTTTACGAGCTGCACTGTCAATATTATATTCCTCTACTATGAACTCTCTATGCATTAGTGATACTAGATGGCCAGGAGTGCAACTTAATATGAAGGATCTCTCTCCATCATTCAAATATGCACCGGTCTTCAGTATGATATTTTCTTCAGCAACATTGAAGGTGATCAATTTCGAAAAGAGATCAGGGACCGACACCCAGAGGCAAAAATTAAACTCAGATTCAATGTCCAAAATATCAGTAATGCATATCTTGTATTTCGGCTGCTTTGTAGACCACCTCATGATCCTGGCGTTGTCTTTCTCGAGGAAAGTATCGCGAGTGTCGATATTAGGTCCTTGAAAAACACTACGAATCGGAGCATACCTCTCAAGATGCTCCCACATCAAAGCTTGGAGGAACATGGTATTAGCATATGTCTCAATTTTCATGAAACCGTTAGAAACACTGGAATCAATAACCAAAGAGTCCAAGTTGGCAAACAATGAACCCAGAAACAGGCTACCAATTGGACGTTTCTCACCTTTATTCGTCTTGATAGCAAAAGGTATCACCAACGGCTTCAAAAAATGTATGATGTCCTCAAGAACATCTCTGAAAAGCCACAAACACAGGAAAACATCAATGGACAGGGTGCCATCAACAGGTTCTTCAGGAATTCTATCTATCGGCCACCAGTATCTCAACCATTGAGTATAGAAAATTTGGGAGACTCGTTGAACTCGCGCATTTTTGCTTCCAAAGTACGAGATATCAGCTTCTCCTTTATCGAGAGTTATCTAGGGAAATTTCCGACCACTGGAAGATGCAACAAAGCGACTACATCTTCTAAAGTAATTGTGAACTCTCCCCATCTGCATATGAAGGTATGAGTAGGGATACACCAACGAGAAAGCAAAGCCACGATACCTGGTATGTCATGATTAATGATCATGTTTCTAACAGCTTGGATGGCTTGTGTCACCTGCGCACTGTCCAGCAAGGCCCTCACATGGATGTGACCTAGCATATGCCTTGCCCATCTAGAAAAATGCATCAACGGCTTTCGAGAAAGTTTGAGTTCCAAATGAGAAGCTGAATAATGTTTTCCTTCCAAACAGAACCGAATTATTGCTGTAGGGGACACCAATTTATTCTGAGCAGTAGTTCTGGGATTTATGAGCAACCGAAATGAAGAACCTAAAGGATGCTTTTCAGGCCTGTACAAATATTCAAAGAACCTATCTTCGGTGCTTGTAATGTTCTTGGGTTTGGGAATTTCTTCCCTCCCCTGAGAAGTTCTAAAATTGTCGTCCATGAAGCAATCATCATCTCTAGAAGATGCATCTGTGGAAACATCATCTCCAGAAGTGTCTCTGGAAATGCCACTTTCTGCATTATTATGGAGGCGAGTCATCTTCACCAAATCGCTGCAACATTCCACACAAGTTTCATCAATGCAATGTAATTAAAGAAATCAAATAATTATGATGCTCACAATCAGCGTCTGCAAAAATGGTAATCCTTAACTCTTACCTATTTACGATTTCACGAACTTAGTGATAACAGCGTAAAACCTCATAACTTGCTCGTTCTTTCAAACCTGCAAAGCCGAGCAAAAACTTATTATTATTTAAAGTCAACACTGGATTTTCATGAAACTATGAATAATTCACACAACTTTCCATGTGAATATTCGCTGATTTTTACGAGTACATACACTATAAAATCGCCAAACGCACACATACTACGAATCCATCAACCTAGAGAAATATTGTTTGCTATCAACAATTTTCATAAAACCAAAGCATGATTTATTTTTTCTTTTAAAAAAAAACGTGAACAAGTCACGTAAATTAAAAAAAAAAATCTTGAGTTTAATAATAGCTCACGTATATAATTTTTTTTTTTATATACTCGAACGAGCATTCGTCTAAGAAACCAGTCTTTTCTATTTTTGTAAAAGTCCACATGTTCCAAAAAAAAATAATTAAAGTTTACAAATAAACTTTATCATGAACTCCAGGTCTTTTCAAAATTTCCTTTAAACCCTAAGGATTATTATTTACTACTTTTATTACGAACAATCCTACGTTCTTAAAAGTATTTACAAAATTCATGCTTTAAAAACAAACTTGAGTTTTCATGAAACCTAATAAACAAAACTTTTACTACTGCAACTAGACCATGTCTATGCAAAATTTGATATATCTCTACCATATTAAGGATTTTTGTTCGTTTCCAAATCTAACGAAAAACGGACATTCATATGTTTTCTAAAAACAAATTCTTCATGAATACTATGCATGTGTGCAACTATGGGACCCTTTTGTTTTATGAACAACTCATGAATCATAAAACACACAGAAAAAAAAAATCGAATTTACATGTTGTCGGCCGGAAACTGACCGGACGGCGATCGGCAACGACGCTGGATTTTCCGGCGGAAAATTTTCTTCCTCCCCTGCTACACACGTGATGATGGTGAAGAGATGAAGGTGCTCAATTGGTCAAAAAAATAAAAATATTAGGGTTATTTAGCTTTTATATTGTTTTTATTTCCAAAACCTAAAACACTTGGGTTTCCTCTTTTGGGCTCGGGCCCGAAAATCCTAAATCGACCAAAACTAGGCTTTTAACTTACCAAATCAGCAGCACTTCACCTCTCCACGTTCATAGAATAACACTCTATCACACTATCAGGGTCCTCACCCGAACATTTGCTCGTATATGACACCATTGGAGCGAATTGAGGATTCTGAAACTTCCTTTGTAGATTGAGTTCAACTAAAATCTAGTCGACTGAAAATCACCATCTTATGCTTACTGTGGAACATCACTGTTCCTCACTAAGCAGGAGACTTAATGTTGATGGTGGATTTTCAACAAGGGTCAGATCCGTAAAATCAGGATACTGCATGCTTATGATACGGCTTCAGGAAGGTGACAATTCATATTTTACGAAGCCATGGTGAACATGTCTTTAGAAAATCCTCCACTAGCTGAGCGTTTGACCCATGGAATCTCATCATGAACTCTATGTAGAATAATAGAATTTGGGCAGTCCTCCTGCATAATTGTTTGTTGAGAGGGGATTAACGCCTTCAGGACGTCGGTGATACTCACTGTTCCCTGACTACGTGAGAGCAACTCCCCTCTACATAGAAGAACGATTGGGAGGTTCTCCGTAAGATTGAGATCTACAACGCCTTCAGGACAGTGACACTCACTGATACTGACTATGTAGAGATACCGCGTATAAACTCGGGTGTTCTCCGTAGTGTCTGGGAGCACCCTCAGGATTAGACGTCTCCTGACTATGCACATAGATTAATTCTGCCGTGACATTCACCACTGAATTCCCAGAATGATCTATTATTGCTCTGATTCCATGGTTGAATCCCCGGCCTGATCCCATGTAATGGAAATAACAATTGCTCCAATTCCATGATCGAATCCACGGCCTGATCCCATGGAATGGTAATAACAATTGCTCCGATTCCATGGTCGAATCCACGGCCTGATCCCATGGAATGGCAATAACAATTGCTCTGATTCTATGATCGAATCTACGACTTGATCTCATGGAATGGAAATAACAATTTATATTATCTCATCACTCTGATTTCATGATCGAATTCACTGCTAATCTCATGAAATGGTAAAAGATAATTTTATTACTCCGATTCTATGGCCGAATCCACGATCCCATGAAATGGTAATGCTAGTTTTATTATTCCGAATTCATGGTCGAATCCATAGCTGATCCTATGAATTGTTAATAAATAACTACTTATTTTATTGTTATGTTTCATGAATTATTCTACACTTAATTTCATGAATTAGCAATAAATATTCAATCTTCGGGCATCTAGATCATCACTGAGTAAGCCCCACAAAAATGGTATAAGTGTATCCGACAATAATGCAGGACTGAGCACCCGGATGCACGAACGAGCATTCAAAAATAAGAACAGATGAGGAATCCTACGCAAAACAGGAGAAAATAAATAATAATAAAATAATATGAGGCATCCACAGGCCGGGACCACCGGCTGTCCAGCCATTCCCTAACCGTGTCTGGTTTCTTGCCTCTCCCATTATTTTTCCCAATTTTTGTTATTTTTCATGAACTCATGAAAACTCCTTCAATTTAGCAACTTTCCTTGTTTGTGCAAAAACTCATGAATTCTCCATAACTTCATGGATTCATGAAATAATATTACAAAATAAGGAAAGGTACGCGGGACCGGGCAACATGGTCGGCCGGCCATGACCAAGCTGTGGCTGGTCCCACACCTTACAATCCTTAGCCTATTATAATAGTCATTCACAACTTCATGAAACTCCTGGGTTTCAATTATAAAATAGGAAAAGGTGTGCGGGACCGGGCAACATAGCCGTCCGGCCATTCCCAAGCCATGGATAGTCCCACACCTCACAATCCGTAGCTTTTTATAATTATTATTCCCTAAACTCATGAAACTCCTCCGTTTCAACAAAACTCATGGGTTCTTCATAACATCACGAATTCATGAAAATAATATTACAAAATAGGGAAAAGAATGCGGGACCGGGCAACATGGCCGTCCGGCCATGTCCTAGACGTGTCCGATCCCACACCCTGCAATCCCTAGTCTTTTATAATTATTATTTTCCTCGAATTCATACAACTCCTTGGTTTGAGCAAAAATCATGATATCTTCATAATTTCTCAAATATTGCTTAAATCATGAAAATTCAAAAGCCAACATGGTCACATGATCGGCTAGCCTCTCACGGAAATTTTGGATATTAAAATATTCTTATTTTAATATTTACAAAATATTGATTAATTGAGCATACATGCTCATTCCAACAAAATCAAGAATTTCAGTCAAGACGAAACTCTTCTGAACATCAGAAAATACTGAAACTCTCAGTATGGAAACACGGACACCATGGAAACACGTACATTCCTTAATGACCGACCAGGGTTATTCATAGGGTTTGCACAAAGCCGGTCCCACATGTTTTCATAATTCTGACCTAATTTGCTGAATTGCTCGTATTGGGCCCAAACTCTCTCCAACCAACCTGGGGATTGCTCAAACGGATAACATCCGGTCCCGTCATCACCAAGAGACGGTCCCATGCTCTCTTGGTCGGTCCCTTATCTTTCATATTTAGGTTTTTCCTAATGTCGAACCCAGCAGTAATTCAGTAAATGATGAAACCGACGTATAATCATCATTATTTTACCAACTCTCTAACCGAGAACCCTGGTGCACGCTCACTCGAGCAATTGGGCATCACATGGACGTCCATAGTCTCATGTGGTCGGTCTCTCCTTTTTCTCATGACCTATTTTCAGCAATTCATCGAATAATGAGGAATTCATCAAAATTAGGGTTTTCTAACAAACGCTCAACAAATCATCATTCTGAGCAAGTTCAAACACTAAATAAATTTATATATTGATCCATGGGGATTAATCAAATTATATCTGGTAATCTACCAATATTTTTATATATTTTTTATTGGGTCACGTCACCAATAAATATTTCGTCGAATTGAGCAACTTTGCTCAGTCACTTAAATATTGATCCATCTATCAATATTTAGTAATTTATCAGTAATTTGTCGAATTGAGCAATATTTGCTCAATTGCACGTCAAATTATCAATATTCAGTATTTTGTCGAATTGAGCAATACTTTCTTAGTTGCTTCAAATTCTCAATATTCAGTAATTCGTTGAATTGAGCAATACTTGCTCAGTTGATCGAAAGTTGATCCAACTATCAATATTCAGTATTTCGTCGAATCGAGCAATACTTGCTCAGTTGCTCGAATAATCCACATATATTCAGTAACTCTTCAATATTTCAACAACTCGTTGAATTTACAATATTTACATTCATGAATCGCTGAGCACTTGTCAAACATGCTCGATTCAACAAAACCTAGGCTCATTGCCTAAATCAGTCAACAACTGACAAACTAAATACACGTCTGTCATACAAACTCCACGATTCGTGAGACATTAATCACGTCAAATTGCGGGATAACAACTAGGGTTTTGGTATGGCGGCCTACAACACGTGGATTCATCCACGACGGGAAATGTGCGTAAGTTGTGTCAATGGTTGAAGGAGTTAACAAAGTAGTGGGTGCACGATCAGTCAAGTCTCCACATGACATGAAACCTATTTTACTACGATCTCCCACTTTCCCACTCTTTCACTCAAGAAACCGTCACACTTACATGGATAAATGTGTTCACTACTCTGACAATATAAATAAGTCTCTGAATTCATGATTAAGGACATCATCAGCAATCGTGCACACGAAATTTCTCGAGTAACTACTCTCAAGAATTCATCAATCTACCAGAACTTATTCGAACTCAACAGTTCATCAATTTGCAGAAACCTTCAACACATCCTCAATCCTTGATCATCATTGATCCCACACAATTCTAAGCTTCCCTCCTACAGATCATCCCATCTCCCTCTTTGCGACCGAATTGACTTTGGAACGGCCATTGACTTGGTTTAGGCCGGAGTCCTACAGATTGATCTCTCGAATCTAAGCACTCCTTTGGTAGTGCATCTGTGTGAGGTTAAGCAGTTTGTCTGGTTGAGGAGTCTCGACAACACGCTCGACTCTTCACTTTCCTAAAAAAATAGTGAACCGTTTTTCCCCATCCACAACATCTTGGTACATATATACATAAAATGAAAATAAATGCGAGCTGAGATCATTTTCTCTATACCTTGGCTTTTTAGCAGTTTCAGACTCAACTCCTTGTCTTGTTCCATCGTTTCCATCCTCTTCTTCATTTGTCATTGACAGAGGAGTTGAAAAAATAATTTTATTTGAGATATTTTTAAATTCCTACAAAGTTGTACACAAAAATATGAAGTATGAATGATTTTTAGCAGTGGTGTACAAGTATGTACATATACAAAAAATGAAAGGAAATGCGAGCTGATATCATCATACTTCGGCTTGTTAGCAGTTTCAGACTCATCTGCTTTGTCATATTCACTTCCATCCTCCATATCATTTTCCTCATTGGTCTTTGATGAAGGAGCTAAAAGATGCAAGTTTTGAGAAAAGGTATGAGTTTTAGCACACTAGTGTATGATGTAGTTTTGAAAGTGGTAAATAAGATTCGATTCTCGAACTTGTAAAGATTCGTTTTAGACTCAAAATTCTAATAAAACTGCAAATTAAATTAAAGTTTATTCCAAGGTTGTTGAGAACACTAAGACTAGGATTCCACTACTTTCTAATTTTTATGTGATTCAATATTAACAATTATCATGCAATTCATACATTCAATTGATTCTTAAATATTGCCAATAGTAGATTTTCAAAAGACTAGTTGTTAATCTCAATCATGGTACATCAAGAGCCCTAATCTAAGCATGCACCATCAAGTGAAAACACAACGAGCTAACAAAAATCATTATTTCAATTTTTATCCAATGCAAATAATCATAAAAATAATTGCAGAAATTAATAATTAAATATATATTACCACATATTTGTTGGAAAAATAGCTTCCTCAATCGCCTCAACATAGGGGTTTAGCTCCTAATATTATTCATGTGCACAAAATAGGAGTGCATGGCTCAAAAGGGTGAAAAACAAGAGAAATCTATTAAACCAGACTGTTCGCAACGTTTATTTGGCGTTACAAACTGACTGTTACAGAGAACTGTTGCAATAAGGAACCGTTACAGGAAACGATAGATGAGATATGTTGTAGAATAAAGACTGTTCTAATGCGTCTTATGTTCTTCGTGTTCTTCTTCGGCAGCAGCAGAACACGGTTTCCTACAACTTCGATTTCTCGTCTCTGTGGTTTTCTAAACTTCCCCTAACTTCTTCTATACTTGAATAGTCCCCCCAGGAGATCGAGCAACCTATTTATATCTCGCAAACAACCCTAGAAACCCGATTTAATTTCTCTTTTTCTTTTCGTGGAAGTCACGAAATTTTCACTTTCATTATTTGATTCACGCGCTTCTGAGATGTTCCAATTAATCCAAACCCTTCATTAGATTGATACAAATCTTAGGGAATCTTATCTGGCCTTTAGTCTAACTATATTACCAAGAATCAAACCGTACATAGACCCGTAAATTTTCTTCACCTCTGTTTCAATCCAACTAAAATTCTACCCCAACTGGATCCAATACAATGATTATACTAACCCTGTTTTGCGTTAACAGGTCCAACCAAACGGAATCCAGCGATTGAATCCCCATTGAAATAGTCCAGTTCTCGAACCCTAAATCTGTTCGTGAATTAACCAACTTTCCATCCTTTTTCTGATTTGAATTTGGGAAGAAAGTGACCTCCCCCTTATCCGTGGACGGCCTCCCTTTAGCAATTGGGGTGAAAATAGTAATTTTGGGGCATAAATAGTTCGGGGTGCCTTTAACGACTCCTCCGGATGCCTTCATCGCATTTATGGGGTGCCTTTAACACGTTCTCCGGGAGTACTTTTCGAAACAATTTTCCCGCAAGAGCTTATTTCTCCAAAAACACCTACAAAAACATAAAATAATCAAATAAACAAAATCGAGCACTAACAAAGCAGAAAATCGAGAATAAAATAAACACATAATGCGTCCATCAGTGTATAACTATGTGCACAAGTAAAGAATATAAAAGGAAATGACTGCCACATTTAATAAAAGTGATGTGTATACCTCAGATTTTCAAGAGTTTCAGACGGAACTTCATTCTTTTCAGATTCAGTTCTATCCTCCCAATCACCACCTTTGTTACCCTCCTTGTCATCGTCATCATCATGCACATCACCACCTTTGCCACTATCATGAAAGACCTTTATTAGTGGAAGTAGGCTTAGGTTTTTACATATTTTGTTTTTGTAGGAGTTTGTTGGGCTAGGCCCGGTTGTTTTTGTTAGGGTTATTTCCTTTGTTTTAGTTTAGTAGAGATGCATTGATATCCATCTGATTCAATTATGAGGATTGGTCTATTAATACCCAATGATTATTTTTCACCTGGTCTTCACAATGAAAATATAACCTAGCGGTTTCTTCTTCTTCCTTGTCTGAATTTTTCTTCTTAAGAGTTGTTTCTGTTCTAATTTGTAATGTAGATCGTTACAATTGGTATCAGAGCACTCGATCTGAGTATCTTGTGAAAGATGGTTAATCAAAAATATTTTGATGACTTACACAAGAAGTTAAATACCCTGGTGAAAAGTCATGAAGATATTCTCAAAAAGTATAATGAATGGTAGGACTAGAAACCTACAATATTAAACCGCAAGTATACAGTGTCTACAATGTAAAACACGGCACGTACGGATCGTTCCCACAGGGACTTGGCTGGTGCAAAGCTGAAATCAAAGTAATAATACTAATTTAAACGAGGATATTTATCGATACGACGAGTTGCTTTGTAATGATAATGACTAAAGAACAGAATGTAATTTAAATGAAAGGTTAAACACTTGATAAGAAGGCACTAGAGCTATAAATTCCACCACTTAACCTACACTAGGTTATTAAGCTAATGAACTGTTTTGGTTCCTTATTATGGACAACAGTTAAGATTCAAGTCTGTTGCTAGACTAAGGTGACCTCAAATGGATAGTTTACTAACAACTAGGATATTAATTCCTAGCATTAGTTGTCTTACTGCATCACAACTAATCATAAATTGAAAATAATCAATGAAGCATGAGATGATGCAACAACAAATAATTGTTCTAACAACCTAGGATGCAAGACATACTAGGTGAAAGTTATAAGTTGCAACATTAAGATTAAACTGATCCCTATTCAACTAAGCTCTTACAAGAATATTTTCATTATCATAAAAATTAGAAGTAAGCTAAGGGCTTCATCTAAGCCCTAACTAAAGAAATTAGAACATGGGTTTGATAGAAACAGATGAAATATGAAGTTTTGATATTGATAAACTCATTGTGCAGACTCTTCTCTTTTCCACTGAATTCTACTAAGTTACTCACAACACAAGCAATAAATAAAAACTAAGTTTTGCTTTCCCCCCTCACTGCATACCCCAAATTACAACATAAAAATCCCTATTTATACACATATTTCTCCCCCGATTTTCAATCCCTATTCTCAACAGAAACATTATAATATTTGAGGATTTTGTTCTCGAAACTCACCACTATGTAAGACTATTCATTCAAGTACCGCCACTGCACCAGTTTGACTGATGTTGTATAGAAATTAGGTTCAGACCTAAATTGATAACGCCCGTAGCTTGCAAAACACCGCCTGACCTTGTCTTTGACTAAACCATTTTGTGGATAAATTTCATTATGAACAACCATCCTATTCTTGTCACTTCCATGCTGTATTTGTTTGTGTTTGAACGGGCAAAAAAATTCAGACCTCTAGCTTTCCAATTTGTCACTTTTGAGAACCAAATAGCTGACCTACTCTGTATTTCATGGCCTAGGGTTTGACTGAAATGGAGTGTAAAGATAAGCATAGAAAATAAGCAAGTAGTCTGATAGGGGAAGGATGGTGATAGAGGTATGGGTGATGAGTTGATAATCTGAGAGAGGATGAGACGACAGACTGATTTAATATGCTGGTAAAAAGATGGGGGACAAAAAAGATAGGTCGACTTAATTGGGAGAAGAAGAACTTTTCTTTTCTCATGTGTGAGATCGGGGTGAGAGAAGTGGTGATGATTCTGGTGTGAAGCATGAATTCCTCATTTGGTATGCAAGAATGGACCTTGGGCTTGAGTTTGTTTTCTATGCAATCTGAGTTCTGAACTTCGGCCCATTGATTTCTTCTTCTTGCATTTATGTTCCATTAGTAGATCCATTAGCTTCTAAACTCTGCTGGCACCTTGGCTGTGTTCTCCACTACAAGCGTCTTCATAACATCAAATTGGTAATTAGCTTGACAGGGCGTTGCAGCTCCACTTTGCACACATCCCATGTTCAGGCCATTCTTTCCATTCCCCTATCGTTATAAAACAAGAATCAGGGCAATTACCATATATTTTACTCCCAATGAACAAGAAAAACAAAATACATAGTTTGGCATAAATATAGGAAATTAGTGCATAAAGATACATTAAACACCTTCAAAAAGATAAGAATATATAGAATATTAGGTGCCTATCAAATACCCACAAACCTGAATGTTGCTCGTCCTCGAGTAAAACACAAAACTAACAGAAAAGTCCTACCTACACCACTGTCGCTGGTCAAAACATACCCACAAAGTTCTAAGACAAAATATAATCTCAGATTCCATGAAAGTGATACCTGCATTCAGTTTTAGCTCACAACAAATGGATATGTCAATCTAGCTTTCAAAGGCACAATTCTAGCACTGAAATAACTAAGGACATGTGATAAGAGTGTAAAGTGTATCTGCCTTAGACATGCATAGAGAATGATTTACTCTAGGAAGTTATGACTGCCAATTACTAAGAGATAGTTTTTAGGCTAAGAACTGGAATTCAAAGCCAAGCTAGCTGTCCGGATTTACGAGAATTTTGAATGTTCACCTAAGAGTTGGTGATATTTCATCTTACCCTCATTGCATATCGATCGATGGCTACACCCTCCTTGCATATTACAAAACTATTTACAACATATAACAACAAAGAACATTGACTGCGATATTTACATTGACTACTCTCATTTTGAGGCAAGAGAGACACTTAACATTTTTACTGAAATAGAACATAAAAACATACAATGAGTACTTTATTTATTTTATTTTATTTTTTAGAAACATGAATTTTCTTTTCTTTCTGAATTTTTCTGATGAATTTTTCAACTGATTTTGGAGTAATGAAAGATATAAATACAACAAAATGTACACAAAAATAGAAAAAACAGATTACATGACACTTTTTAGCAAGAGGCAGCCCTTTTCGATGCACCCGGTCAAACTCAATGGTTGCTTTTCTTAACGTATCCTCCAACTTCTATCCCAGCCAACCATAGAACAAGCTAGCAAGTCTCATTCAGTATTTTAAATAATTAGTAGCCTACTTAACCTATGAAACACTGACGCTATACATGCTTTCATCGTGCATGTGCAAATTTCTTATCAACATGTGAATTGTGCTAGAATCAGGGATGCCTCATCATCTAGACTAAGAATCCTAAGATTTCATACATGCACATGTATCACAATTCAAGGTAAATGAGCTCCATTTTTCATTTTTCATTTTTTTTTAACATGTTATCTATTCACAAGATTCAAACATATCAAATCGCTACAAAGTTTATGTGATATCTACTTGTACCCCCAAACCTATGTTAAGCAGTGTCCTCCATGAAGATAAAGAAAGGTTAGAGAGTACCTGATCCAAAAAGTGTTGCCAAACCAGAGACAGTAGAGTATGTCCAAAGAAAACAGCAGGGTAGATATCACAACATCAAAGATTATATATGATGCGTGTCGTATGCGTCAAAAATAATTTCACTTCCTCACTCAACTAATATAAATATAGTATTCAATAAGAAAGAGTTCGTATCCACAGAGAGGCGATTGTTGTTATGCAATTTTCAGATTCTAAGTAACCAAATAACCCAAGTTGTGTTTTTGTGTTTATCAAAGTAATAATACTAAATAAAGCAAAGTAAATAGTTGGAATAATCAATAAGGAGAAGATATTGGTTAAGGGATAGTATCATTCACAAACATGTATTTTCCATCTATGATTAGAATTGGTATTTAATCTCTCAATTATCAAAAGTCCTAAGATATCTTGATCGCAAGAATATCTCGTTTATTTCCTGATTTTATCACAAATAACATTAAAAGATGCTATCGTGAAATCTTCTTAAAAAGCAACCTAAAGTGTAAAAGCACAATTAGATTTAACTCCCTAAGAGCAATAAGTTCTATGAAATAAGACTAATCGATGCAAACAAACGTGTAAAAGCACTAATTCGTTTTAACAAAGGTTATGATTCATATGCGATTAAAAAGATGTATCACTACAAGTATTAACCACAAGATGCTACTAAAAATCAGAGATAACAACTTTTACGTATTGAAAACCCTAATATAGCTTTAGAGATGAAAACAAATTCAATTGATTCCGGACTCAACCAAACTAGCATTCAAATCATATGATAATATAAACGATGAATCATAAACGATAAAATCGAGACAAAACTAAATCATAGAATCAAATAACATGCTTTAAGAAATCAACTTTTATCCCATAACCAATTGTAGTGTTTAGCTACTCATATTCATGGAGTTCATCATCAAAATATTCAAGGGAAGACTATGAAACATAAAAGAGAGCAAACCCTAGAAGTAGTTCTCTGCAAAAGCTCCAAGAATAGAATAAAACCGTTCTCTCTTCTTTTTTTTTGTTGTAGAAACTCTCTTTTTATAGCCCTTTGCTTTCCAAAAATAGGTCAAAATCTTTAAAATCTTCATGTCCACGTCCATCTACATGTCCACCAAGCCCAGGTGTGAGAAATATGTCTCTGGAAATTTTTGGGTCCGAAACTGGTCGACGGAATGCTGACGTCATCACCGGAATCCGGTCGCCGGCGCCGGAATCCTGTCACCGGAAAATTGTTTCAGGTCAAACTGACATTTCAGACACTGTCACCAATAAGTATGTACTCCCAGCAACTCATCTCTCCTTCTCTGCATTTCAAACATTCACAAAATACCACCTAAAACAATTTCTTGTTCTTGCGAAAACGTACCCAAAAGCGCGACACGTAGCTCCTATGTCCGGCCGCCAACTCTTTCGTTCGACTCATACCCGCCTCATGATTCACTGAATCTTGACGATCCCCACTTTCGGTTCCAAAATCCGACTACCGGAGCTATGCTCACCGGCTCGCCAATTTCGCCCACTTTTCGCACTTTCTGCGACTTCTTCTTAGCTTCTCTTGGCTTGGAGCTGAACTTCAAAACCAAACAGATTGGTCCCAAATTCTGATTCCATTCATCTCATCAGTACCATTTCTATGCATTAACACACACTAACCATAACTCACAACTCTCTAACTCCCAGCACAGTAATAGCGCTACTGCCAGTTGGCAATCACCATAGCAACCTTCATTCCATCAAACCCATTGTCGTCTGCAATTCCATTCGCTGTCCTATTGCAGCATCACTTGCTGATTCCTTGGCTCATTGCCACAATCCAGCTCACAGCATTAGTTAACCACCAGCTCCCAGTTCTCAACTCCATTTCTCTTATCCATCAAACCCAACTGAGCTCTATGCTTCGATTCTCCATTTGCTCATCTAGTCGCAATGCTTTACTTTGCAATTTAGTTCCTAGGCAGCAACTCAACCATCCTACTTCACCAGCTTGACTGCTCTAGTTCAATCCACTGCCGGTTACTCTTCCATACACTTCAACTCAATTTTCCATTCCCTTATTATCCCAGCTGCACAGCATACTAGCACAAATTTTTCTCGCTTCTCCATTATCTACAGCCAACAAACCAATCTCAGCGCTCGTTCTTCATATCAGCTCCTGGTGTTTTGAACTCTGCCAACCATTTCTTCCCTGCATCTTGTAATCCACTCCTACGATGACACCAACTAGTCCCGTGCACTCCACCTGCAAACTCAGACCTGTAGCTGCAACCACCACCTTTACTTTTACACAAGCACCTTGTAACTCCAACTTCAAACACAGATCAAGCCATTCTGCCACAAAATCAGATTACAATCATTTGGTTCCCTTCCTTCTGAGTTTCAACTCAAAATTCCACCTGAACTATACAGCTGACCATGCCATTCCTTGTAACACCAATGTGGTAACTTGTCTCAGAAACACCAATATCAACCCTTGAATACCATCCATTTGTAGCTGCATAGCTAATTGCACCAGTTCCCCTGAGATTCCAGCTGCTGCTAACCAAACCCTTTGCCAATTCAACCACAATTAGCACACACACCACAAACACCATCAATTTCATCAATGCAATCACCAACAAACCCTGTAAGTATCCATGGCAGCATAATCCCACACAGGACTCAACCCTGTCATTGAACTTCACCTGCAAAAAAAATGCATTCCAACACACACAATGCAACCAACTAGACCATCAGTACTGATTTATCCACATTCCTCATCCATTTCCAGAACCAACCTCAGTCACTTGCATTCCTGCGACTTTCATCAGTACTTCATAACCCTGTTGCAGTCACCTGTAACTTCAGTGCAATCAAACCACACCACCTAATCACAATATCTCTGCATCTGAACTTAACAGTTCATTGCATATCCTTCCACTGTCATTAGCTGCAACCTTGTCTCCATCAGAACCATATCCAGCCTTCAATCTGCAAAACAACCATTGATTTCATGGTTTTCCTTGATCCATGACCAGCCATGATGGCCCTGCTTCCTTGGCTTGTCCCCTGCCAAATCATAACTTCCTAGCCATTTCCGTGTTGCGCCAACACTAATCTGCAGCTCCTCAATCCTGTAGCTTCCCTGCATTGCAATTCTTAGCCATCATCACCAGATTCTCAGCAACCAACCCATTGCCAAGCATTCACCAGACCCTGTACAATTTCATTTTCAATTCCTCCAATTGATTGCAAACCTAGCATTCATCTCAGTTCATCAATTTACCACCTGCAGTGCAAACTTCATGACTCTGCCAGAAATCCCATCACCAGCTTGTTCTCAACTGCGCAACTACATCTTTGACCTTGTAACTAGCTTCTCACCTGCCAAAATTCAGGGTACCACCACCATGTCAGTTCACCAACTGCAACAACAACCATTTCCTTAGTCACCTCAAGCACACAGCTAAGCCTACACTTTCTCAAACCATTACAGTCCCATTGTCTTCTTCTAGCCATTTCAGCTGCCATACTGAGATTTTAAGCTTCTTCTCCCTGAGTTCTTACAAGCCACAGCATAAACAAATCAACCCATCTGACCTTTACTCAACCACCACAAAGCTTAATCAGCAGCATCATTAGCAAACACCTTGTATGCCACATTCCACAACTCCTTCCTCAGAACTGAACTTCAATCTTCAACCAAACCCAACTATGAAGCAAGCCCATCCAACTCAAACCAACAGTGACCTAATTTCTCAGTTCTTTTCTCTTGTTCACAACCCATTTCACTATTGAACTCAGATTCCTCACCAATTTCAGCTTCTCTGAGCTCCAACCCCATCTATAATCCTTCCTGTTCTTCAAATCCATCATAGCCATTTTCACCACCAGTTTCATAACCTTTTGAATCAGTCTTCAAACCCCATATCTCTTCATCAATTTCTTCACCAGAAGCTCACTCATCTCTGAATTCCTCACTAACAACACCTAATCCATAGCATGAGTACCTTCCTCTCTATCTCAGATTCATAAACCCTTAGCCCACATCATTATCTGGATCTTGATTTTAAATCACAGCAAATAACTTCAAAGTAAGGGAAAAATAACTCATTTCTCTATTTTGATCTAGATAAGACCATGCCTGTGAGGTGGGATTGCTATTAGCACTCCAAGAGTAAATACATGTCACCCAATAGTTGCCCCTTAACCTGTGACTGGCTCCAGATAGTA
>JAJJWX010001822.1:0-194044 GCA_023529315.1 Papaver bracteatum | reverse complement strand
GCTTGCATATCGTCATAGTTGTGTATTTCTGCATTGTATATCATTGCTTGTGTAGGTTTCGTATTGCACATAGCGGCTCGAATTTCGTAAGTCTCCCCTAAAAATGCCACTCCTTTAATGACGTCTCACGATGGAGGAGCGTATCTTTGGTATCCTCAAGTGGTTTGTTATTTTGTCTCATTGACCCAAGTGGGTGCACGAGTGTTCGCATATATAACCCGTCAACGGAGAAATAACAAACTTCTATAGGAAAAGCGATTGCAATTGAAGGAATGAGAGTTTTTCATGGTTGCAATTACATGATTTGGATTCCATCCTTCATCTAAGTAAACACAAAGTAGTTCCGTGTATGGGACATAAGGACGCTTATATACGACAAAGCTTTTTTTGGCAGTTTAAAGTGCAATGGGTTTCAGGGTGTGGATTAGGAAACAGAATTTAAGAAAAAGGTTGGTTTAAGAAAAGAGAGGCTTTTGATTATTTTTAAAGTGAAAAATATTACAAGGGATATTTAGTGTAGCTCTTTGGCTCACTATGTATACAAAGATCTTTGGACTAGCTCTCACTCTTACTTACTTGCTCACTTGAGTTTTTGTTGTGTGTTTTTGGATGATCCAAAATGAGACCATGGCTTGCCTATTTATAGGAGGTTAGTGAAGGTTCATAAATGAAAAATCTAGACATTACATGACCAACTAGGAACTATCCTAGTTAACTCGAACACTCTTCTACATGACCGACCAATTCTTTTCTAGTTTAGTCTAGAGTATTCAAAATGTACATGACAAAAGTCGAGATAAAAATCTAGAGAGAATTCTCTATATAATTGTTGAAAATGCTAGAGACGTACTCTAAACTTCCTTCCCATTTTTTTTCTTCTTTGGGAAAGAATAATATTGATTTGGGATTTTCTTTTCTTTAAGCCTTATACTTAAGATCACAAATTAACTTATATGTTTAACACCCCCTCTTAATTTGTGATATTAAGACTGGCCCTAAAATGATTGAACTTATCCATCGATTCGCTTTTGTGAAGATGTCGGCCCATTTTGTTCTTGTGTCGGACAGAACGACAGCTCGATTTATTTGTTTTCCACAAGTTCTCTACGATGAAGTGGTGTCGAGCTCTATATGCTTTGTCCGTCCGTGGAAGACTGGATTTTTTGTCATTGCAATTGTAGACATATTGTAACAATAGATAGTCGTCGGCTGCTTTTGCCTTTGTTGTAGGTCGGTCATTATTCTTCATAGCCATACTGCTTCACATGCTGCACTTGTTGCTGCTATGTACTCTGCTTCGGCTGATGATAGTGCCACCGTACTTTGCTTTTTAGAACTCCAAGAGATAACTTTTGTGCCCATACAGAAAACATAGCCTGATGTGCTTTTTTGGTCTTCAATGGAACTTTCCCAATCACTATCTGTGAAGCCAATTAAATTGTTATCTTTTTCTCTTGTGTACTTGATGCCAAATTTTTTTGTTCCCTTGATATATCGGAGAATTATTTTTGAAGCGGCGTAATGTAACTTGCTTGGCTCGCTCATAAACCGAGAAACAATGCTGGTTGCATTGACGATGTCTGGCCTTGTATTTGTTAAGTAGATTAGTGAGCCGACTAGACTTCTGAATAAGGTTGGATCAACATTTGTCGCTCCATCATTTTTTACCAATTTCTCATTGGTACCCATTGGAGTTGCAATTGGTTTGCAATCCATCATGTTGAAACTTTTCAGGCAGTGTTCTCGTATATTTTTTCTTGGGATATGAATATTTTCCTGGAGATTGTTTTACTTGAATCCTAAGAAAATATCGCATTAGTCCTAAGTCCGTCATCTCATATTCTTTCATCATCTCCTTTTTAATTTTTTTTCCATATCTTGTTTTGTCTTTGGCATAAATTAAATCATCAACATAGAGACGCATTTATTAGAAAACTCTGCTCCTTGTTTTCTTATGTAGAGGGATGGCTCACTTGACTTTTTCAAATCCATTATCTCTAAGTATTTGTCGATTTTGCTTTTGCATGCACGTGGTGCTTGCTTGAGACCATATAGTGCTTTCCGGAGACGATAAACCATTTTTTATTTTCCTTTTCAGACATATCCTTGAGGTTGTTCAACATACACCTATTCTTCAAGTTATCCGTTTAGGAACGTCGACTTTACGTCCAATTGGTAGACCTTAATTTTGAGTTGAGTCAGCTAAAGCTACACCATCCGATTGTTTCATGCGAGCGAATGGAGCGAATGTCTCGTTGTAGTCAATTCCCGGTTCTTTGGAATATCCTTTTGCAACTTGCCTTGCCTTGTGCTTTTGAATTGACCCATTTTCATTATATTTTGTCTTGCAGACCCACTTCGGACCAATTATTTCTTTGTCTCTTGTTGATTTACAAGCTCCCATGTCTTATTTTTCTCAATTACTCGCATTTATTCATCCATGGCGTTTCATCATTTTTCTTTCTTTTGCCGCTTCCTCATATTTGTGAGGTTCTAGTGCTATAAAAAGAACAATTAGATGTATTATAAATCTCTACTAGGAACGCCCTTCTAGGTGTGGCACTTGCTTCTGATGAACTTGGGATTTGTTGTGTTGGACTTGGAGATCTAAGACTAGCTGGTGGAGTACTTTCTTACCGACGTGATGATTTGGCTCGTCGTCAATGAGTAGTGGCAACTCGTGGTTGTCTCGGGTTCATCATTCCAATCCCATGATTTGAATTCATCAAAGATAACTTCTCTTGAAATTACCAGTTCCTTTATGTATGGATTTATAAGTCTATGGCTTTAGACTCTTCAACAGATCCGATGAATATTAACTTTTCTCCATTTTCATCGAACTTTTCTCTATGTTGGGATCGAATATGTGAGTATGCTAATGCAACCAAAATTCTCGAAAGAAGTTACCTCGTGCTTTTTCTTATGCCAAGCTTCATAAGGAGTTTGTTGAGAATTGCTTTTGTTGGTGATCGACAAGGATGTAGACTGTCGTGTTAATCGCTTCGTCCCGAAGAATCGTTGGGTAGCTTCCTTGCTTTAGCATACCGCTTTAGCCATTTCTACGACCGTCGATTTTTTCCTTCCGCGACGGCGTTTTTTGTGGAGTATATCGGACGGTAAGCTCCATTTGATTCCATTTTTTTGCAGTAGTTGATAAATTTATTTGAAGTAAATTCTCCACTACGGCCCTCTGGGAGGAATACCTTTAGTTGTTGACCACTTTGGTTTTCTTCGCGAACGCCTTGAACTCTAGGAATTTAGTGAATGTCTCAGATTTTGCTCGAGAATATACACCCACATCATCCCGTATAATCATCCACGAATAAGAGAAAATATCTCCTATTGTTGAGTGAGGTTGTTCTTGTCTGGACCTGGAAATATCGCCGTGCACCAATTCGAGGGGCCTTCTTGCTCTCCACGACTTTTTGTGAATAAGTCTATGAAACTTCCCAAGAATACAACCTTCACATACTTTATATCCACCGCTGATATTAGGAAGATCAATTACCATGTTTTTTGATTTTAGAACCTTCAAGGATCTGTAGTTGAGATGCATCAGACATTTGAGGAGTAACTTTTCCCGTACCTTTGATTGTTGTTTTTGTAACCTCCTTTTCCTCTTCCACGTCCGCGGTAGTAATTTCTGGGACCTTGATTTGATGTCGATCCTTTCTCGTATTGCGAGTTTGATGATCCCCCTCTGGAGCTTTCTTTTTCGGCTTCCATATTTTTCTTTTCTTTGAAATTTATTTTTGATTGAAATACCTGCTCCAACGGTTGCTCCGCGAACCTATTTATTCTTTTTTCATGCGCCTCTAGTGAACCCATTAGTTCATTTATCGAGAGAGTCGATAATTTTTTTGACTCCTCAATGCCAACGACAATATGATCAAATTTAAATGGTAAGCTTCTAAAATCTTTTTCTACAACTCTTTGTTTTCAATGGTATCTCCATAACTACTAATTTGATTTACTATTCCAAAATCTTGAAAAGAAGTTTTGGATAGTTTCATTTTCTTTCATGAGTAAATTATCAAAATCTCGCCATAAGTTTTGTAGTTTAATGGAGATTACCTTATCTAACCTTGGAATGCAATTTTGAGAATATTCCGGGCCTCCTTCAGCTTTTTGCCACCGAAATTCGAGGAAAAATAGCTTTGCTTACCCCTTGTTGTATAAACAGTAGTTCTTTAGCATCTTTATTTTTATTTTCTTTATACTCTTTTTTCTCTGCTTCCGTCCATGACGATAGAGTTGCTTCCGACTCGGTACCTTATAACCTTCTTCTACAAGATCCCATAGGTCTTGTGAAATGAACAACGTCTTCATTTGTAAACTCCAATAATCATAACTCTCACCATCAAAAATTGGAATTAGACTTTGGGCATAATTGAAACCTTGAATACTTGCCATGGGTAGAGTTTTAGGATTATCGGGATAGGCTTGCTCTGATACCAAATTTGTTGGCGCAAAGCGGAAGTGTAATGGGTTTATGGAAATGGACAAAGCGGAAGTGTAATGGGTTTATGGAAATGGATTAGAAATGAATTTAAGAAAAGGTTGGTTTAAGAAAAGAGGAGGCCTTGCCTATTTTTGGAAGTGAAAATATTACAAGGGGATTTTTAGTGTAGCTCTTGGCTCACTATGTATACAAAGGAGCTTTGGACTAGCTCTCACTTTACTTACTTGCTCACTTGAGTTTTTGTTGTGTGTTTTGGATGATCCAAATGAGACCATGGGTTGCCTATTTATAGGCAGTTAGTGAAGGTTCTAGAAATGAAAAATCTAGACACTACATGACCAACTAGGAACTATCCTAGTTAACTCTAGAACACTCTTCTACATGACCGACCAATTCTTTTCTAGTTTAGTTTAGAGTATTCAAAATGCACATGACAAAAGTCGAGCTAAAAATCTAGAGAGAATTCTCTAGATAATTGTTGAAAATGCTGGAGACGTACTCTAGCTTCCTTTCCCATTTTTTTTTTCTTCTTTGGGCCAGATTAATATTGATTTGCTTTTCTTTCTTTAAGCCTTATACTTAAGATCACAAATTAACTTATATGTTTAACAGGCTTGCTGTAGCCGATGTATTAACTGTAGGCGAAGACGATACATGGAGAAAAATTGATGATGTACCACCATTTATAAGTGAAACACCTGCAGTTAGTCTTAATGGTTCAATATATTGGATAAGTAGTAGTGCTTCCTCGGTTGCAAAATATAAATCGTTAGTTTCCTTTGATACGGAAAGAGAGATCTTCAGAGAGATTCCCATCCCGAAATCCTTACCTCAAGAAACTCGCTGGATAAAACTATCAGAAGTGGATGGATGCGTTGCTGTATTTCAAAAAGTTAGTGAACTTGAGATGAAATTGTGGATATTCAATGGAAATTGGACCGAAGAGATTATATCGATGCCTATAGACTGGGACAGTTCCAGTATTGATCTATATCAAAATATACAACAACTTCCGGGTACAGATATAATCATCATAAAAGCTGAAAGAACTTGTGATGATGCGTAAAGACATCTCGTATCGGTATATCTATACGACATAAAGAAGAAGACCTTCTATAAGGTTAAAATCATTGGACTTCCTATCAGGAGCTTCTCGACCAGGAGAAGAGATTACTCAAAGAAAAATAGACTACGGATTTTCACAATGTTCGATAGCCTTTATCCTGTTCGATTGGAATCATAAATCACACATGTAACACACACTTCAGCGAGCCATCGTGCGCTGCCCTCATAATTACCTTGATATCTAAGAGTGATTTTACATCCATGAATGGAAACTTCAAATATCCTTATATGAAATTTTTATAGGAGTTTTATGTTTTTGGCTGCAAAATCCATGTAGGCAGAGAGGCCAGTGGTATAGCCAGAATTCAAGGTAAGTTCAGGCAAAAAAAAATTCTTTTACTCTATGGCAAATTACAATTGAAAAAGAAAGCAAAGATCAAAAAATAAATAATAGACTTCAACTTTTACCGGCAATCATTCGCCGAAACAAATATACAAAACTAAAAGAAAATTTGAATTCTCATTGTTCTTCAAGGAGGAAAAGAGGATAATCAACCAGACTGATCTAATTGCTCTGTGTTAACGATAAGACTCCAACATGCTCACTGAGTCGTATTCTTGTTAGTCAATAGAGCTGTAACTAGGAAGATTCCTAAGGCTATGCATACGGTCCTGTTGAAACAAGTTTTTGAATTCGTTGTTGAGTCTGTAACAACTCATGTAACCGCATTGTAGACTTCCTAGTATAAATAAACTCTTCTATCGCCACAATAACTTGAGGAAGATATTCTTCAAAACTCACGTTCTAACTTGGTATCAGGAGGGTTGGATCCCTCACGCTTCTTCAAAAAAAAAAAAAAACCCTAAAACCACACAACCAAAAAAAAAAAATGGCAGGAAACAATACTACTACCAATAATCTCAGAAACATTCAAATCCATCATCTTATCACACTCAAACTCACTGAAACAAACTTCTCCTTATGGAAGACTCAATTCAAGCCTATCTCATGATATGGATTGCAAGGTTTCATTGATGGAACCAAAGAAATACCACCTAGAACCCTTCCTAACTCGGAAGCAATAAACCCTGCATTCAAAGATTATGAAGCACAAGACTCTTTGTTGGTGGGATGGTTGAATTCCACTTTGACTCCAGAAGTTCTCTGCCATGTAAGAGGACTTGATACTGCCAAACAAGTTTGGGACAAACTTGAAGCATATTTTGCACCAAAAACAAAGGTTCATCTGATGAATCTTAAGAAACAGCTTCACTCTCTGAGAAAAGGTAACAAATCGTTAAAAAAAAATTTGGTTGATGCTAAGAATCTGTTTGATCAACTTGCAACATTAGGGTATAATTCCACTGATGATGAGAAGAAACAATCAATTTGCAATGGATTAAATCAGCATAGGATCCTATCTTCACTGCACTGGGAACCAATGAAGATATGGAGATGGAAACATTCTATTCTCATCTTCTGTCTTTTGATATGAGACTTGAACAACAATTGGCTTTAATCCGACAACCAATTGCCAATGTTGATGCCACCAGATTCGCGTCTAGCAGCAGAAATGGACCGAGGAATTACAATCAGCAATATCGTGGTCAACCTCAGATTAACAACAACAACAACCAACGTCGCAATCATCCTGGATCGAAGAAGTTTGATCAGCCATGCCAGATTTGTAAAAAAAGATAACCATCAGGCTACCCGGTGTTGGTTTGGGTATGATAAACCAAACCCCAATCAGAATAAGGCACCAGCAGCTTACATAACGCTTCCAAGAGGTGACAATGCGACTCAATGGGTAACTGATACCGGAGCAACCCATCATTTAACTGCTGACATGAGGAACTTGACTATTTATCATGAGTATGATGGCACCGAACAATTGCAAGTTGGTAATGGCAATGTTTTGAACATTGCTAATGTTGGTACAGCTTCTTTTACCCATAATTCAATACAGTTCCATCTAATCATATTTTCCATGTCCCTCAAATCAAAACTAATTTGCCATCTGTTTCACAATTCTGTAAAGATAATGAGGTTTATTTTGAGTTTCACACTACTCATTTCCTTGTGAAGGACAAGCACACGAGAACAATACTGCTGCGAGGGCTGAATAGGAATGGTCTTTACATATTTGAAGGAATTGACAGACTATATGATCAGGTCAAGCCTCAAGCTCATGTTGCTTCTTCCTACCCAATTTGTCATCAACGTATGGGTCACCCAATAATGCGCACAGTCTCACGTATTTTCCATAGGTTCTCATTACCAGTTTCCAATAAAATTTTTGATTATTGTCACTCTTGTCATGTTAGCAAAAGCAAGAAATTGCCATTTTCTCTTAGCACAACAATAATAGGTAAACCATTGAGTTTGATTGTTTCTGATATATCGGTGTCACCAAAATTTGCCGTAATCAAGTTTGATATTACATGCTTGTCATGGATGTTTATTCTCATTTTACTTGGGTATTTCCATTGGTTCAAAGATCAGATGCATTAAATACCTTCATTTTATTTCGTGCAAGTAGAGAACCTCCACTTTGGTCATACAATTAAAGTCTTTCAGTCTGATTATGCATTAGAGTACAAGAAGTTTACAGCCTATCTAAACGCCTCAGGAATACAACATAGATTCTCATGTCCTCATACCTCTCCTCAAAATGGCATTGCGGAGAGACGAATCCACCAAGTAACTGAATCTGGTTTATCACTAATGTTTCAAGCACACATGCCAATGTTGTTTTGGTCTGATGCATTTACTACCGCTTGTTATTTAATCAATAGGCTTCCAAAATCAACAATTGAGCAACCACCCACTTGAACTTCTTTCAGAAAAAAACGGACTACTCATTCTTGAGAGTTTTTTGGTTGTCTAGCATACACGTGTCTCAGATCATATAACACCCACAAACTAGAACCCAGGTCTATTCCATGTGTATTTATAGGCTATAGCACTGCGCATAAGGTTTATCAATGTTTGGACACGCATTCTGGTAGAATCTACATTTCTCGACATGTGAAATTCGATGAGACGACATTCCCATTCAAGACAAAGCAGCAGCCTGTTCCAGTGTCTTGTCCAGGTAATGTAACTTCGGATACAAGTGTATTTTTAACACCTCCATTTCGAACGAGGAGTTTACATGTATAACAGGACTATACGTCGACTCAGTCCCCAAAGAATGTTAGCTCTCTTACTACACGATGCCACGGTTTCCTCACTCCCGACTCATTTGCACAGCCTGCTACTATTGCATCACCGCAGAGTCTACATACATACCACCACATTACATTGCAATAGTCGCATCACAAGACGTTTCTCGCAACTTCAGCAGAATACCAAATACCGACGCACCAGAAAAATCAAGTGCAATCGTCTCTGAATAATACTGTTTCTCATCCTATGATTACAAGGGATAAGTCAGGGATAACAAAACCAATTCAGAAGTTGTGCTTGACTGCCTCAAAGCACCCGTTACCAGAGTCTGATTTCATGGAACCTACGTGTTATACAGAAGCAAGAAAAAACCCGAAATGGAGAAGAGTTATGGATGTTCAAATAAATGCATTAATTAGAAATGACACATATTCATTGGTAGAATATGAACCTGGGATGAACGTTGTTGGCTCAAAATGGGTATTCAGGGTGAAGCAGAATCCAGATGGAAAAATTGAGCGTCACAAAACTCGACTGGTTGCGAAAGGCTTCAATAAGCAGGAAGGGGTGGATTATGGTGAGATCGCTTCCACCAGTTATCAAGCCTTGTACCATTCGGTTAGTATTGTCTATTGCGGTAATGAACCACTGGCCACTAAAGCAACTAGATGTTTAAAATGCCTTTTTGCATGGCCAACTTGAGGAAGATGTATACATGAGGCAACCGGCTGGATATGTGGATCCAAATTATCCAATCACGCCTCAGAACCGCACTAGTCCTTATATGGACTTAAACAGGCGCCGCATGCTTGGTATTCCAGACTGAGTACATACTTGGTGAGGATTGGCTTCAAGGGGTCAGTTGCAGATAGTTCTCTATTTGTCTCCCAAACAACGACTTCGATAACTTATATTCTTTCCTATGTCGACGACATCATTGTCATGGGGTCAGATTCAACAAAAATCAGTCAACTAATTGCAGCTCTTGGCTCTGAGTTTGCACTTAAGGATATGGGTGATCTTTCCTTCTTCTTGGGTGTAGAAGTTTTACGACAAAATAATGGGTTTGTTCTCACTCAGAGGAAATATGTCTTAGACTTGCTAAAGCATGTTAAGATGGATGGAGTGAAACCAGTTTGTACCCCGCTTGGTTCAAATATCAAAATTCAGAAGGGTGGCACGAAAAGGTTCCAAGATGCTACTTTATATCGCAGTGTGGTGGGTGCGCGGCAATATTTACATTTAACCAGGCCAGATATCTACAGTGAATAAAGTGTGTCAATATATGCATGATCCTTTCAATGAACATTGGGAGCTTGCGAAATGAATACTTTGATACCTCAAAGGTACTGTGAATTATGGGTTACATCTAACTTCAAAGAAAGATGTACAAGTCACCTGGAGTATTACTTTTGTAACCCAAACAAAGTTAGATTAAAGAAAATACAGGGAAGGATAAGACTATCCTCCCAAATTTCATTGAGTTTGCATTAATTTAATAAAATTTGCTAAATTTTAACACTTTGATTTGCTATCACATTCTTGATCAGTCGTTGAAAATAAGAAAATGTTGTTTTCAGTTAAGGAATTTCAACTACTAATCTTCCCTTTCGAGATTCCTTAACCAGCCAACAGTATGTACAAAAGTTTTCACAGCGAAATGTGCAACTTAGATCACTACAGAACTCCGGTTAAATTATCGTTCAAGAAAACGAGTGCCTTGAAACACTCTTAAAAGTTTACAAAAGATTAAAAATAAGAATCATGAAAGACTTAAAAGTTCACAAAGATTAAAAGTTAGAACTGTAGGCTGTCTTCCCAAATGGGAAGTATCCGATGTCGGAATAGTTTCGTAACATTCGCAGTGAGAAGAAGTCCTAACAGCAAGTAGTGACACCTGCGCATCGTTTAGAAACTTGTTAAAATTGGAGGCATCATAGTTCATTTCTTGCAGAAAATCAAACATTTTGTCGTCATGGTCGTCCTGCTCCACATTTCAAGTATCAGCAGTTTCCCTCACCTGGTCCTCCCCTTCTCCATGGTATATCCAATAGACATATCCCGGCATAAACCCATTCCACATAACATGTCCGTGCACTTCAGACACAAGATATCTGTTATTGTTATTGCAATCCTTACAGGGACACAATTTTCTGCCTTGGTTCTAAATCCTGACTCGCAAAAATAATTAATAATATAATTATTTTATATTATATAAAATAATATAAATAAACATTGACTCTAGACATCCTAGATATTTCTAGGTTAATTTAGATAGATGTGAACACTTGACTAAGTTGGTGTTGAATATTCAACAATGTTAGAATTACCTCTAAACATGTTCTAAACATGTAGATTATTCTAGAAACAAAGAATATAAGGTAAGCCTCCATAGGCATAGTTGTTAGCCTCCAAAGGCATAGTTGTTAGCCTTCATAAGCATAGTTGTTAGCCTCCAAAGGCATAGTTGTTAGCCTCCATAGGCATAGTTCTCTTCTTCTCTTTGTAAGCCTATAAATAGGCATTTGTAGTATCATTTGTAATCATCCAAAAATATCAAAAACATTGTATTCTTGTTATCTAAACACTCAATCAATGAATCTTTCTATTTTGGTTCAATCTTGATATGGTATCAGAGCAAGGTTAAGGATCCTTGTATCTAGTATTGAACCATGGGAGATTCAGATACAGAAAATTCTAAAACCACAAAACCTTCCGACACAATTATTTTTCAATCCGATGGGTCATCGTTCAAGGCAGAATTACTTTGGATGAATCAAATTATGATCTGTGGTCTCAAATCATTGAGATGCATATTGCTGAGAAGGAGAAGATCTCCTTTATTCGCGGTGACGTCTCCAGCCCATCTAAAAATGATGACAAGTATGATAAATGGTACGCAGAAAATCAAAAGGTCAAGAGATGGCTATTAATGTCTATGTCACCGTAGAAATAATGAAACGATATATTCGTTTACCTACTGCTCGTGAGATCCGGGATGTTGTTTCTAAGGATTTCTGATGGAGCAGATGAACTACAAATTTATATCTTAAATCAAAGGGCTTTCTCTGCCAGGCAAAATGGTAGACCACTCCCGGTCTATTATGGGGAATTAGTAGAAATCTTCAGTGAGCTAGATCACCGTGATAAGGTGATTATGGAAAATGAAAAAGATGTTGAACTATATCGAAAATCATTTCAACGTATGAGGGTGCATATTTTTCTTGCTGGTTTAGACAATGAATTTGAACAAATACGTAGGGAAATTCTAAGGAATGATCCCATACTTGAATTAGAACCTTGTTATGCTTTGGTACAACGTGAATCTGTCCGGCATACTACAATGAACAAAGGAACTGAAGTTGATACTTCTGCAATGACAACCCGTCGTCAATACAACATTAAAGATAAGTCCGCCACCTGCACTCATTGTAATAAACGTGGTCATACCAAAGACAACTACTTTGAGATTGTCGGGTATCCAGATTGGTGGGATAAGCGCGATCCCAAGAAAAAGAACTCCGTTACAAAGAAAGACATGTGGTTAGCAATCTAACATCCGCTATGGAAACAACCAATGGTAAGGTTTTTAATGTTTCGCAAGTTGTTCCTAATAACTCATGGATAATTGATTCGGGTTGCACATACCATATGACTTTTGATTCCAGACAGGTTTCTCCTCTTAAAACATCCATACACAACTCCGTTTTCACAGCAGATGGATCAGAAGATAATGCAGATGAAGTTGAAGAAGATAATGATACATCACCAACCCCAATCCAACCGTTCGTTGAAGATGTTCTTGAACCTTAAGAAACAATTGCCAGAACGTCGGAATAGAGGTATCCCTAAAACTATGTATGAACCTGATATTTCATCAAAAGCTAAATATCCCATGAGTAATTATGTCTCTAATCACCGTCTGACAGAATCAAATAAGTCATTTGTGAATCAATTATCTATTGTAGTTATTCCTAACAACATGCAGGAAGCATTATCTGATCCGAAATGGAGGGAAGCTATGATCGATGAGATGAAATCCTTACAAGAAAATAATACTTGGGACATGGTTGAATTTCCAGAAAGAAAGAAAGTCGTGGGATGTCGCTGGGTTTTTACAGTCAAATACAAGGCAAATGGTGAAATTGAACGTTTTAAGGCAAGATTGGTTGCTAAAGGGTATAGCCAGACTTATGGTGTAGATTATAATGAGACATTCGCACCTGTAGCTAAAATGAATACAAGTCGAGTCTTGTTGTCTCTTCTTTTTTAAATTTGGGTTGGCCATTGCAACAGTTTGATGTCAAGAACGCCTTTTTACATGGAGATTTGTCCGAAGAAGTGTATATGCAGCTTCCACCAGGAATGATGGAGTCAGAGTTGCATAACGGAAAAGTTTGTAGGTTAAACAAGTCATTGTATGGTCTGAAACAATCTCCTAGAGCGTGGTTTGGAAGATTTACCAAGTCTATGAGAGCATTTGATTATCGCCAGGCAAATTCAGATCATACTTTATTCTTAAAAAGAAATCGAGGTAAGATTACAGCTTTAATCATATATGTAGATGACATGATAGTTACATGAGATGATCCAGAAGAAAGAAAGGCTCTCCAAAATTATCTATCAAGTGAATTTCAGATGAAGGATCTTGCTTTTTAAAATACTTCCTTGGAATTGAAGTATCTCGATCAACATAAGGAATATTCTTGTCACAAAGAAAATATGCCCTTGATTTGTTGGAGGAAACAGGTATGACAAAGATGTCAACCATGAGATACACCAAAGAGAGCCAGGTTTGAAATTATGTTCGGATGGCAACCAAGTACCCTGTTGATAAAGGAAGATACCAAAGGCTCGTGGGTAGACTAATGTACTTGGCACATACAAGACCCGATCTTGCATATGCATTGAGTATTGTTAGTCAATTCATGCATAATATGGAGAACCACATATGAATGCGGTAATGCGAATCCTAAGATACCTGAAGTCTGCTCCAGGAAAAGGGATCTTGTTTAAGAAAGGTCAAGACTTCAAAAGTATGGAGGCATATACTGATTCTGACTATGGTGGGTCATGTGATGATATGAGGTCTACTTCAGGATATTTTACCTTCGTTGGGGGTAATCTTGTTACATGGAGAAGCAAAAACAAGGAGTTGTTTCACGATCAAGTGCAGAGGCTGAATGGCGAGGTATGGCGCTGGTATCTGCGAAGTTATGTGGTTAAAACGTCTGCTAACTGAATTGGGGTATCCTCCTAGGAAACCAATTCGTTTATGCTGCGATAACAAAGCGAGGCGTGTGATATTGCACACAATCCAGTTCATCATGATCGCACAAAACATGTGGATATAGATAGGTTCTTCATTAAAGAGAAGTTGGATAATGGGATCGTGGAGTTACCTAGAATTAGATCGGAAGAACAGGTAGCTGATATTCTAACTAAAGCGCCCAAGTAAAATATTTCTGAAGTTTGTTGGCAAGCTAGGCATGAGCGACATATATGCACCAGCTTGAGGGGGGGTGTTAGAATTACCTCTAAACATGTTCTAAACATGTAGATTATTCTAGAAACAAAGAATATAAGGTAAGCCTCCATAGGCATAGTTGTTAGCCTCCAAAGACATAGTTGTTAGCCTCCATAAGCATAGTTGTTAGCCTCCAAAGGCATAGTTGTTAGCCTCCATAGGCATAGTTCTCTTCTTCTCTTTGTAAGCCTATAAATAGGCATTTGTAGTATCATTTGTAATCATCCAAAAATATCAAAACATTGTATTCTTGTTATCTAAACACTCAATCAATGAATCTCTCTATTTTGGTTCAATCTTGATAATTTCAAGTATCACCAGTTTCCCTCACCTGGTCCTCCCCTTCTCCATGGTATATCCAATAGACATATCCCGGCATAAACCCATTCCACATAACATGTCCGTGCACTTCAGACACAAGATATCTGTTATTGTTATTGCAATCCTTACAGGGACACAATTTTCTGCCTTGGTTCTAAATCCTGACTCGCAAAAATAATTAATAATATAATTATTTTATATTATATAAAATAATATAAATAAACATTGACTCTAGACATCCTAGATATTTCTAGGTTAATTTAGATAGATGTGAACACTTGACTAAGTTGATTTCAAGTATCACCAGTTTCCCTCACCTGGTCCTCCCCTTCTCCATGGTATATCCAATAGACATATCCCGGCATAAACCCATTCCACATAACATGTCCGTGCACTTCAGACACAAGATATCTGTTATTGTTATTGCAATCCTTACAGGGACACAATTTTCTGCCTTGGTTCTAAATCCTGACTCGCAAAGTCTATGAACTTTTGGTCTCCTGCAGTGAAAGCATCATTGTCTCTTGGCAGTCTATCCTCCTCTTGTCATTCAAAGTAAAGTCTAGGAAATCCATCCTATGAATAAAAATATCAATTCGATGAGCAGTTTTAGATGTAAATCATTAAAATCCCTAAAAAAAAGTCTGAATTAGAGTAATAAATTAAACATGCTCCATTAAATTAAACATAATTGGGAATTTTAGTTTGGAACCAATCGCTTTATTATAACAAGACCAAAAACAGGGAAATCATCATGACATAATGCACACCAATGAAAAGGAGTTAATAGCAAAGCAAGTCGCAGTTCAATCCTAACAAAAACATACACAATGGATTTAATTTATATGGCAGTACATTGCAAGTAGCATCGTGCAGGGTTATAAGACTTTCAGCTGGCGTAATAAAAAAAAAATATTAGATGAGAGTATTTGAGATGCAGAGTGGGGAGGGTACAAATTAAATTGACAAAACAAATCTAACTTTTTGCTACCGGAGTCGAAACAACAGCATGAAGGACTTGTTTAAATACTTATTGAATGAGGTTTACAAAGAAGTGCAAGATAAATTCATATGGCAGTTAAGAATGTATAGTAAGTTTCAAAAACGTAATTGAAGAAAAGACGGCAAATTTTGGTACACGAGTGGGGTTGAGAACTGTAATTGCTTGGGATATTTTGGCAATTGGGTTACTGTTAATGAAATCAAAAATATTTACTACACTTGAACTTCTACACCATTTGAGAAAATCCTTTCTCTTTTTGAATTGCAAGTAGATGTTTAAACTGATGTTAAAACTTACTTTGACAGAGTTACGTAATCACAAAGACCTTCTAGTTCTTTTTTTTTCTAGAACAGTTGCTGGAGTGACATATTGCAAGCTATAATCACTTAGTCTAGATAAGGGGATGCTAGAAAGTATCATCTCAACAACATCAACATCTCTTAAGTGTGAGTTACAACATCATATAAAAGTCTGCACTATAAAAACTTTAAGCATCTAAATATACCTTGAGAAGCTTTCCTCCACGGCGTGCAAACTTCCCTGGGTGCTTTGAGGTATTCCACCACTTCCCTGAATTCACAATTTGTAGAATTCAATCTAAATCAATTTATCTAAGGAAATTGAACGAGCGAGGGAAAACATACATTTACAATAAGATAATTTATGATTTAGATTGATTGCTAGATGAAAACATTCATTGACAACTACATACCAGTTCTATGACTTCTAGTATTTCCATTCCAGTAACAAATATTTCGCAGAACTCTTAAACAACACCAACACTTGCAGTTCTCAGAGGCAAATAAATGAAATGGATGCAACAATCTGCCATAAGCCTTGTATCCAGCGATGGATTGAATACTCCAAATACACAAACACCACGGGTGAGTATTATTAATTATTTGGACCTGCAATATCAGTTTATTCAACAGAGCGTCTTAGAGCCATAACCAACATTAACATATAGAATTTGTATAGAAGAAAATTGAAAAATAACTAACATACCTAAACAACTTGTCTGAAAAGTGAAAACTAATTCATAAGCAAAGTAACTAACAAATCCTTGTATCAATTGCAATTCTTTGCTCAAATTGAAGTAATTTGTTGACACTAAAACTTGATTGGTACCAAAATTTCTTTCAAAAATCACCAGAAATTGATGCTTTTTACAACACCGATACAGAACCCATATAGCAAAACCCTTGGCAAGACCGGAACTTCACTTCTATTTAAAAAACCCACTCAGAAAACTCAAATATACCCTGCAACGTCAACACCCAAAATGAAAAACTCAACCCTAATTGAGGAGCAGAAAAATTTGGCAAGAAAATTCTATCTAATGAAGTGGCCAACACAAAAATCAAGAAAAGGAAATAATTACAATCACATCACGAAACCATACCAAATGGTAGCCTCACAAGCTAGTGCCTGGATATTAGACCGAAGTTTTTGGAGAAGCTGAGAAAGAATAGATTGGGTTGTACACGCCACTTCGGCTGCTAGTGCCTGAGTAACAGGTAGCCTTGTCCCAGAAAAAAAAAATAGAGGTTTCAATTTCATGGTGTAAAGACTGCACTTTTATCTTAAAAATGTGATGCAATTACGGAAACTTACTTCAAATGCATCGTTGACGGTTTGCAAATAAAGCCTTCTAAATCCAGGCATCATCGTAATTTCCATTCCTTACACATCAACAGAAAGAAGAAGGTTTGAGTCCTTAAAAATTGGTTCAATACAGATGGAGTATCTTTGTTGCATCAATTTCACAACGTGTTCACTCTTTCACAACCTAACCATCATGCTTTCTTCAACAAAAAATCACTTAATGAGTAGATTCTACAGACAAATTGATACCAGGTTCATTTTTCTATGATTCAATCTATTTTTCGTCACAATGTACCTCTCAATTCAATTCACATAATTTGGAAAAATCTGTCACTTAAACTGCCAATATTTGGACAAAATTTGTTGCATAATCGTCTAACTCATGTCAAATTTGAACCTAAAAAAAAGAATCTTAAATTCAACCATTCGAATTACCACTTGAAAAGAGGATAGAAAATTCTTCAAAAGCCTAATATCTGATGCCAAACACCAATAAGTGATAAAGATCAAGCAATCGTTATACATTCCGCATACCTTGTCCAGCAAATGCAACTGAGATGGGAATTAGATAGATATGCCTGCAGCAAATAACA
The DNA here is from genome assembly GCA_023529315.1 of Papaver bracteatum. NCBI lineage: Eukaryota > Viridiplantae > Streptophyta > Magnoliopsida > Ranunculales > Papaveraceae > Papaver > Papaver bracteatum. The sequence goes on along the minus strand of JAJJWX010001822.1, from coordinate 176,296 downwards.
AATATCATATAGAAATTTAAAAAAAAAAAATGGGTCAATTGAAAATCAGTTTCCATCAATCAAAATAAATTAGACAAATTACTCCCTTTGATTGAGAATTTCAAATCAGTTGAAAACACCTAATCAATTGAAAACCCAAATCAGATATATCTCAGTTATAATTTTAGTATTCGAGCCAATTATAAATTATGAGAAAAAGCAATCAATCTCGTTTCTAACCTTGTATTTTCTGAAGCTAACTCTCTTTCAAACAATTTCATTATTAATCCAACTTCCATATGAAACACGGATCGAGTTCATCAAAAATCAGCTTAATCAAATCTGATAGAAAATTCTAAGAGTCATTTTTTCAAACAATAAGCATATGAAATGTCAAAAACTTAACTTGAGGTCAAACCAACTGTCAGTAGAGAAGGCAAATTCTCTGATAACTTCTCCATCAAACTTTCTCGTGTTTCGTTTCTTACCCATCAAGTGGAAACCCTACATCTTTTTCTCAACATATCATCAACTGCAACTTTCTCAAGGTTCTCCTGCAGGAAGAGAGATTTGAAGTCGTTCGCATAAGTGAAGTAAAAGTTTCGGTACAAAAAAGAAATAGATTTCATCAGAGAGAACATGCAAGACTATACCAAAAAAAACAAGTGTGTTTAGAGATTTAAGGTTTCAATTTTGGGTATCGTGTATATCGACATTTGTTTGGGCGGGACACAAAATTAAAGGCGCGAAAATTTGAATTCGCCCGCGACAGTTGCCGCCATATTTATTTCACCCAAAATTTTGGGCGCCAAAGGAAATTGTAGTACCAAGGTTGTATTGAACGGTTGAGATGTCAATCCGTGTGATAATGAAGGGAAGAGATGGCAATCCACGTGATAAATAGGCTATGATTTCTATTGGTCGGAATAAATAACATATGGATTCTGGTTGACTGATGATCTCGAGTGGTCTGAAATTACATCTCTTGGTCAATTTTGCAAAATTATCGAAGACTTGTAAACTTGGACTTGCCAATAAATAACAAATTTATGTGAATTCGGTGTGATTATTTACAATAGATTCACATTCTTTTGTATGCGATTGAATAATCGCTTATCGGCATAACTAACATACTATGTGGATAACAGGTAAAACCGACGGATATCAAGTAAATTTGATTGCCATTGGTTGAATAAGATGTAAAGTATAAATTGAGATATATGTATTGTCAGTTAATCTGTCTTTTGAAGTTGTTTGATCTTATCGGACATACTTCAACAACTACATAAGTTGATTCCACGACAAATTCATCCATCTTTGTAGTTCAAGCATCTCATAATATTATTTGTAGAAATTCACATAAGTCATCAACTTTAAGATTCACTCGAACTTCTTGAATATGCATAAACACTTACATAATTCAAATCCGGGTATTATAAATAAAATATTCTTGAATATCGAACTTTGAGATATTCTTGAATATCGAACTTTAAGATATTCTTTAAATCTGATTGGATTTGTTTAGGGATTCACCGAATTTGATCCTAAAATCTATTCACATGTACTTCTCCGCAATTTGTCCAAACGTTTTTGATATGTTGAAAGATTTACATAAGTTAATTAGCCGAAATTTCCTGAGGTCCGAAAAAGGTCTCTTCTAGTTTGGTAGACTAATATGGAGGCTAATAATGTTTGTTGTCATAATGGAGTACTTAATGAGATCTATGAAATACTCATCTTTGACCAGAGTATCGAATACAGATATGTTAGGGGTCATCTTTGACCAGAGTATCGAATACGGATATGTTAGGGGTCAATCATGAGTTTGTCCATATCATGGCGTAGATAAGACTAGCTTACCTCGAAAGGATATTTTAGGAGTCTTTCATGAGGCCCATGAGCAAAATGAACAGTGTATCTTGATATTCTAGGAATCATTCAAAGGCACAGGTAAGACGAGCCATGGCATAGAGTAGACATGACCAGTTGTATCTCGTGGGCATGTAGTCAGGATCAGTCTCTGATCTCAGACTGGGGAGAATGTCGTACTTACCGTAGACATCAAGTCCCTGCTCATGCTCATGATTCAGTCCTAGACTTCTGATGAATCTTTAGAGCCTACTCGACCAACGTGTCTTGCAGGGACATGTGATAGGAATCGTGGGATGATGACCAACATGTGATAGGAATCGTGGGTTTATGACCAACGTGTCTCGTAGGGATGTATGCTACATATCATGGATATAAGTGCCTTTTAGACTAAGGGATGAGTCTCGTGAAAGTTGATTTTGATACATGATTGCATCTTTTTGAAACCATAGCTGAAGCTGTGGATGAGTTTATCTGTTAGTAACTAGGAATCGGGTTAGGGTCGAACTCGTCTTTTCGCCACCAGGGTTGAAATCAAGGTTGAACTTCATCTTTTCGTAGCGAGAGCTGAAGTACAGGATAAGCTTGTCATTTAACAATGATCGTTGAAAACAAGGTTGAACTTGTCTTACGACGACGAGAGTTGTATTCGAGAATGAACTTGACCTTTGGCGACGAGGGATGTAGTTAGGGATGAACTTGACTTTTGGTGACGAGGGTTGCAGTCAGGGCTGGACTTAACTTTTGACAATGATGGCTTTAGTTAGGGTTTGAACTTGACTTTTGACGACTAGGGCTCTGATCGAGGAAGCACTTCAACTTCTTGCAACAAAGGTGTATTTCATCTTTCAAACCCCCTTATGAGTCGAGGAAACTCCAGAATGACCGTATCTACCCTTTTTGCCCGACCTTTAGTAAAATGACCAGTTTTCCTCCGATCCGATACTTGATGAAAATAACTTTTTGTCTCTAGTTATAAAATGACCTTTTGCCCATGATATTTGAAATTACCACTTTACCCTTGGTCTCAAAATTTACTCGAATTGACTATTTTACACATCCTCCAAATTTCAGCATGTATCTACAATGAGTATAATAGAGGCCATTTGGTATGAGTTTCCATGGTTTCTATAGGTGATACCTCCAAAAATTATTTTCATTTGTATATTTAATTCTTCTTTTTTTCTTTTAAATTTCTATTGCACTAAAAATTGATACAAAATAAGATACTCTTCACTCTATTTGTATATATATAGTGCAAAATAGTGCCACGTCATAAAAAAAAATACTCCAGCAGAACCCTTGGGTATTTCTGGACCACCAACTTGATCAACAAAAAAAGAAAACATCGTTGGAGTTGATACTCGTATAGCCATGTAACACGTAACCAACAGATATGCACGTCTTAAATGCTCGCGTGAATAATCAGGTCCCTAGATACATATTTATAGAAAACCGTTCCGAATACATTCTAATCTTTTCACATTCTCTCCCTTTCTCCCTCACCCTCTCTGCTATCAACCCTATCTTAGCAAACATTAAAATCTCCTTTTGTCTCTCTCTGTCTATCTCACTTTCTTTCAGTCAACAATCATCACCATCACTACCACCTATTCTCCATCTCTATGTGAAGATAGCTCATTATAATTAGACCTGTGAGAGAGAAGCAAGGTAACTTGTATTCTTCAAGGCTGCAATTTTTTTTTTTTCATTAGTTGTGTTTTCTGGGTTTTGAAGATCATTACTAGAAAATGACAATAGAAGAACTAATAATAAGAGGAAGTGGTGGTGGTATTGTTAATAGTGAAACTGAACAGAGAAATGATGTCTTCCAATAGTCATTCGTGATTAATTAGCTGTTGGTGGTGATTTCATTTGCATGATGGTCTTAACAGTCTCTTTAAGGAGATTTCGACACCACGGTAGTTCTTCTTCTTCTTCTTCATTTATCATTTTTGTTTTTACTTCATTTGAATTTAATCTAAACGATGGAAAAAATGTTCATATCAAAAAATTTAGATATAATTTATTTTTTACGCAGTAGATGCTTTTTTCTTATTTTGCTTGACTTAGATTTTTTTTTTTTTTTATCGGTAAAGTTAGATTTAGATTTTATTTTGTTAAAAATGTTAGATTTCGATTTTACGTTTTCAGTTAATTCTAATCTTTGGATTTTATTTGCTTCCGTCTAAATGCAGAACTTAAGTTTATCAATTTCGCAGGGAGGAACCAGATCTTGAATTAGAGCTCCATCAAATCTAAAAATCATATCTAATATACGGACTGAATGATAATATTAGGTCGCAGCAGTATGAATATCTTAGTTGTTTTAAGCTTGTCCACTGGTATTTTTAATTTGCAGCAGTTGGATCCATAGGTTTTCATGGGATTGTATTTATTTTAAGAGATTGTATTTATATATATAAATATTTTTTTGTGAAAAATGAGATTGTAATTTTTGTACAGAGATGACTATGTAAATTCATTGGAAAATTCATTTCGTTTTCAAATCACCGACTGTAAACTACCAGCAGCAAACTCCCATTTCCACCACCATCATCTCGATGGGTTACAGTGGTTTGGGGGGTTTCGTTTTATTTTAGTTTTTATGTTTTCCATGTTGGTATTCTCATGGTGTGTTGATGGGTTAGTTTGTTCATACTCATTTTGGTTGATTGATTTTGTGCTTTTGAATTGTCATACACCTAGAAAACTGCTTGTAATCGGGTGCCACTCTGTGTGTGTTTCGAACCAAAGAGTGGATAATTTATTTAAGCACTCAAACATTTGTCATTATGCTTCAATGACACTTGCAAGTAAAGGAATCATCGGATGTCCGTTTAGAGATTTTCATGGTTGTCCGGATGGGGGGTGGGAGTAAAGGTTTTTCATGTTTGATTCCCCACACGAAGAGACAACACCTTTCTACTAATAAAGAAAAGAAGACCGCACTCCAACGAGGCCATAAGAACTAATGTTGATGTCTTCATGAGTTTAGAGGAAACTCCGAGAACTTTAAGACAATGGTTGTGCTTCGAATGTATGAGTATTCGTGCTTGAGCGGGCGTGCAAGCATGAAGGGAACACCGATATTAAGCCCGAGATATGTGCGAGTTACGGTGAAGTAAATTTGAAATAATTTTGGAGTGCCTAAGCCTCGTCTACGGGGAGGATTTAGTGCGGCAATTTGACAATGACTTCGAATTGAATGAAGCAATTGTGGATGCGGTCTTTAGAGCCCCTATGTGATGTTAAGAGCATTCCAAGAGGTTGCGAGGTTAGCTTTTTCTCATGCCCCGAAAGCGGCACTACTAAAGTCGCGGCTGAACCTAAAGTCGTTAAACATTGGGTCGGGCTTTTGCTTCTCCTCGATGCACTTTGAGAGTGTTCCGACCTAAGGGTAGAGTTGAATGCGAAGTCCAGTAATCGCAAGGCGACACAACGTACACAAATTCTTGGAGCGCGGCACTTTGGGGTGAACCTAGTGGGACTATAAATCTTGTTCGTGAGATTTTAAAGCTGCCGGCAACAGTTAGTGTTAGAGATGATTACACGAGAGAAAGACAACAAAGATGATGACACGGGGAAAGACAACGGCTCGGTACCAATATCTCTACTTGTTTGCGCAAGGTGGCGGATGGGCACTTCACGGCGAGTGGCATTAAAGCCATCGGTTCGTCCGGGGTAGCGCCATACAACGAGAACACAAGGAAAGCACTTGAGGATAAGCATCCGACGATGCGCCTCCAAGGAAACCAACCCGTACGTTGAAGGAGACACCGCTAGTGGCCGAAGAAGGTACCATTCTTAGTTGTATTAAATCTTTCCCTAAGGGAACTTCGTGTGGAAGGGATGGCCTTCGGGCACAACATTTGTTGGATGCTTTCTCGTGGGGAAGGCTCAACCGTGGGCTCTTTGATATGGTCACGGCCATAACTAGGGTTGTTAATCTTTGGCTTGGAGGGAGATGCCCTCTTAACCTAGCGGAGTTCATTGCATCGGCTCCCCTAACACCCCTCCTTAAACCGGATAAGAGCATTCGTCCCATTGCTGTTGGGACAATTTGGCGTCGACTGGTGTCCAAAGCGGCGATGAAAGGGGTTGGTAAGGACATGGCAGCGTATCTCACAGGATTTCCGGTTTGGTGTAGGTGTTTCGGGTGGTCTTTGAGGCAATCCTACATGTTGTGAATAGGTTTGTCACTAAAAATCATGTAGACGCTAGCCTCTCTATGCTAATGGTTGACTTTACCAATGCTTTTAACCTAGTTGACCGAACGGCTATGCTTTCTGAGGTACGTAAGCTTTGTCCATCTATATCGCCTTGGGTAGAATACTTGTATGGTCAACACACGACTCTATGTGGGGGACTCCTTTATCTACTCATCCACAGGAGTACAACAAGGTGACCCTTTAGGGCCTTTGTTATTTGCTCTGGTACTTCATCAGCTTATAGCTAAGATAAATGAGCACTGCATATTATCCCTACATGCCTGGTATCTTGATGATGGCACTGTTATTATTACACCGAAGAAGTGGCAAAAGCACTCACTATTATCAAAACAGAAGGCTCTTATTTGGGCTTATACCGAATATTAAGAAAACTGAAATATTTTGGCCCTCTTGTGATGGACGAAGGATAAGTGATGGGATGTTTCTGTCGAAATCTCAAGACCCGATAAGGGAGTCAAACTATTAGGTGGTGCGGTTAGCCTCGACGATGGTTTTGTGAAGGGCCTTGCCATTAAGAGGGCTGAAAAAGCAGTGGATTTGATGCAGATTTTATCCAAGCTCCATGATCCTCAAAGTGAATTGCTGCTTTTACGAACGTGTATGGGTATCTCCAAGCTTCTTTTTGGCCTTCGTATTTGTCACCCGGACTATATTATGGAGGCGGTAGATATATTTGATAAAGGCTTGCGAAAGTGGTGGAAGGCATCGTGGTGTGCGGGGGACCGTTCTTTGGAGAGCTTCAGTGGAGACTATCTACTCTACCTATCAGATATGGAGGTCTTGGACTTTATACTGCTAGGGAGGCATCTGAGTATGTTTTGTGGCTTCACGTGTGCAATCTTGGGGATTACAGGATCACATATTGAGGAGTAGTGGTGTGGACGGTATGGATGATAATTTTAATAAGGCTTTGGAAACGTTACAAGTGACTCTTCCTGATTTTGATCTTAACAACTTCACCAATAAAGACAACGCCCCCTAAAGCACAAAGCATCCCGGCGAGTGCTCTTTTTGGTAAAGTGGTTAAGGACATTGATAGAGTTTACATGCTAACGGAGAGACAGAAGCGGTTTTTGGTTGTTTGCAAGCAACACATGCCCAAGATTTTCTTCTGTCTATTCCGATTGAGGGGCTAGGGCGAAGATGTCTCCTTTGGAGTACGGTCTATCCTCAAATACGAAGTTAATGATCCCGCTTTATCCCTCGACTCTCACTGCCCGCTTGCATCACGGGTTGCTTGGATTCATATGGTGAACATGCGGTTCATTGTAAAGTAGACCCTGGTTATAAATATAGACATGATCATGTGGGGGATATTTTGTATGATGTCTTGTGGAGGTCTGGAATTTCGGCAAAGAAAGAAGCACTGTGCATTTCTGACAGACCCACTTGAAGGGAGATCGACACTAAGACCAAACTGATGTTCTTATTTTTGGATGGGCTAATGGGAAACACACATGTGTTGACCTCACCGGGGTATCTCCTTTGGTAGGAATTGGACATGGCACCTTTACGATCGGGCGACGGCGCTAAAGGGCGCCTCGGGTAAGATATCGAAGCATGAGAAAGCATGTGTTGACAATGGGCATGCTTTCGTCCCCTTTGCTTTTGATACTTTTGGCTATTTGGCTCCGAGCGGTTGGACTACTCAAGAGGGTCCAGAAAGTCATGCGCAGAATGTAATGACCCCTGGCTCACGAGATTTTATTTTTAATAGGATAGGTTTTGCTATTCAAAAAGGGCTAGCGGCACAGCTTGTCGCTCGCTTGCCTAGTATGTAATTTTTAACTTTGTAATTTATTAACAGTTTATTCAATTGTTACAGATCCTAATAAGATATGTAAATTGAATTTATTAATGTGGAAGTTAATTTGGTTCATATGTTTTTTTTTTCTCAGTATTAATTTAAATTTCATTTTCCTGTTTATCGGTGTCTGGTGATGTCAAAAACAACCTTTTAAACAACCAGACTATTTAGGCCACCCCTGGTTGCCCTAACTTATGGCAAGTGCAATGTAGCTGAAAAATAAAATTAACTACCATATTAATTGCGACATTAATTATTATATTAATTACAATATCACAATCCTATTAATCAGGACATTAATTTCCATATTAATTACGATATTAAATTACAATATTAAATTACAATATTATTAACTACCATATTAATGACGACATTTATTACTATATTAATTATGATATTATTAATTACAGTATTATCCATTGGAAAAACGTGCCTGGCACCTACAAAAAGTTAGTTGCCATCAGAGTTCTGAAATGATTTGGGAACTATATGCCAACTAGCAAACTAGTCGTTGAACAATTCCGCAACTATTTGTCAATTGCAACATAGTTGTCTCAACCTACAACAATTATGGAATCACAATATTTTGCTGCTACCAAATTAATTGCTAAATAAATTCATAACAACACTTTACTGTAGTTGCCATATTATTTGACAACGACCTGACAACTACGAAAATGTAGTTGTTTGAAATTTTGGCAAGTAACTAACAACTCCAAAAACTAGAAGGCTTAATTTGTCGCACTTAACAAATAACGTGTTTGGCTACTAAAATATAAGTTGCCAAAAGTGCGCATAGCAACTAGTTTATTTTGGTAGTTGCCATAACATTTTGAAACAACCCATACGGAAACTTAAGCTCGGAAACTACCATTTGTTGCCTTTCTATTTCGCAACTAAAATCTCTTTTTAGGCAACTAAACTAGTATAGTTGCTAATACTCATGTTTTTTGTAGTGATAACTCTCTTCATGCATACTCTGATGCGGATTGGGCAGGCTGTTTAAATGATCGACGATCGACTAGTGGGTACTGTATTTATTTTGGTGGAAACTTAATATCCTAGAGTGCAAGAAAGCAGAAGACATTGTCCAAATCCAGTACGGAGGAGGAATAACTTGGTGTTGCTATTGCAACATCTAAACTCATATGGATTCAGTCCTTATTAACGGAACTTGGTGTTTCTTCTGCTATTCCTATTCTGTGGTGTGACAATCTAGGGGCTACATATCTCACATCCAATCCAGTATTTCATTCACGGACGAAACACATCGATATTGATTAGTATTTTGTCAGAGAACGTGTTGCTAATAAACAACTAAGTGTACGGTTCATCAGTTCAAGAGATCAGCTGGCAGATATATTTACGAAGGGGTTAGCTGCGCCAAGATACCAATTTTTAAGATCCAAGTTGCACATACGTCAACTCCAGTACAACTTGAGGGGGGGATGTTAATGATAAGACTCCAGCATGCTCTGCTGAGTCGTATTCGGTTAGTCAATAGAGATGGTAACTAGGAAGATTCCTAAGGCTATGCATACGGTCTGTTGAAACAAGTTTTTGAATTCTTTGTTGAGTCTGTAACAACTCATGTAACTGCATTGTAGACTTTCTAGTATAAATAAACTCTTCTATCGCCACAATAACTTGTGAAAGATATTCTGCCAAAACTCTGCGTTCTAACTCTCTGAAAAATGAGTCACCCGCAATCTCCTCTTGATGGACGTATTTGATCAGACATGCAAAACTAGAAGAGATATCATTCTCTTCACAAGTCCTAAAGAAATCATAACCTGACATACAGATAACAAGCAATGCATTAATATCAACACCTTAAACTCTTTACATCTGACAAGCTACATTAAGAACAAACCTTAATTAACACACAATCTCTCAAGGGCTTCAGATCCTTGGCATCCTCAATCTCTAGATTACCAACAATATCATATTCCCTAACTGTAAGATGGCTTGTTCCATTAAATTCCATTTCAGTTCCAGCGTACTTGGAGTAAACAATTTGAGTACCAGTTACAACTGCTAATGCCAACTCAAAAACATAGATGCACATACACATAAGAATTATAACAGCAGAGTTAATCATTACCTCCACACTAACATCATCAACTGGGGCCTTTCAGACGGTTTTACCCTCCTCAATAGCAATAACGTTCTCACCTCCTTGTGGGTTAGTCTGCTGAGCATTAGAAGGAAACAGAATACCACCTGTGGTCTTCAATTCTGTTGTCTTGATTTTAACTGAATCCTTGAGGGCAGTGTACTGAAAAACAATAGAGCACAAAAGGTCAGTGATAAGAAAAGGATTCGGATTGCGACGAGTGAATGAAAATAAGATCCCTAAACAACATTATCACACACAGATGGAGATGAAACAGCAACCAAATCCATTAGGTTCTACTCCCTCACTTAAAAAAACCATAAGAACTCGATTTCCTGAGATTTCATATAAACTCCTAACAATTCCAACCAAAGATTACAGCAAACAAATCAAGATAATGTAAAAAGTTGACCAAAAGCTAATGAAAACCCAGAATTAAACTAAAAGGAAGATCAAAATTCAATACCTTTGGAGAAACAAGAATAACAGCTTTAATATAAATTGAAGCAGCATGCTGATTTACTTCTTCTCCTCCATCTAATTATTGGAGTCATCATCATCAACTAGTTGTATTGTAACAGATGGGAGGTATTTGTTGAAATAAACATCTCATAGGTTCCTTTTCCAATTTTTTGCAATTATTTATGGTTAATTCCTTGAGAGAAGAAGTCCATCACCGTAATTCTGGTATAGATGTCAAATTACTGCACTCAAGGATCTCTACTTTCTCAAGGAAAGGGAAGGAATTATCAGGTGCAAACCACTCTTCTAAATTCTCCAAAATCTTGATGTCCATATTAGTTAAGGAGGGGAATAATGTTCTTGTTGTGGTGGTTGTAGCTATTGCAGTAGGATAACCTTTTCTTTCTTCTACATCTTCTTCCTGGCAGTAAAACTCTTCACCTAAACCCTTGACTGAATTCATTCCTCCTATCTCAAGAATCTGAAGACAGGGGAGTTGACCTAGGCCCACTAATTTTGTATAACTCTTGCAGTCTTGAAACATTAATTCCACTAAATTAGGAAGACAAGAAGATGATCCCATCCACTTCGGAAGCTTTAAACCAGGAAAACCACGGATCCACAATTCCTCCAAATTGGGATGAGGTTGGAGACCTTCCAACACCATAACAGAATTATTATTAGTCCTCAATTCTTCTTCTTCTTTGAGATTCCATTCTAGATCCAAACGTTCAATGTATTTCTTGTCTTTTAACTTTGCCGCCTCAGCCTCTACATTACTACCTCTGAAATTCTCTAGATTTCGTATTCTCAGCTGTCGAAGGGAATTTAGATGTGCTAATTCCTGGATAGACGAATTATAACTGCACGTATCGTCTTATTTCCTCACGCTGTAAGGCCATAATATTTCCAAGCGAGTTATATTTTCAATACCTCTAGACATTATTATACCATCAGTGTTCACAGAGTACTCCAGTTCTCTCAATTCAACCCAATTTTTAATGTTTTGGGCGCTTAAGCGCCAAAGGCGCACTAGGCGTAAGGCTGGCGCCTGGCAAAAAAAGGCCCCCAGGCACCCAATTATACTTGATTTCTGTTTTTCTAATAAAAAGGCCCTCGTCTAGGGTGCCTTAGGCACTGGGCTTGGCGCCTCGCCTTGCCTAGTAACTTTTACAACATAGTTTGGGGGAACTTACACATCTCTCCAAAATCCACATACTCTAATTTACGGAAGTTGCTAGTCAAAGACTCTGGAAATTCTGTTATTCCCGTACTAGACAAATCAAGTGACCTTAGTTGCATCAAATCTCCAAAGTTAGTGTTTTTAATTGACGGGAACCGTAGAAGTACAACTTCGTTAAATTATGGATGAGACAGATTGAATCGGGTAATTCTGTGATTTCTGTAGATGAAATATTAAGGGATGATAGATTTTGGAGATGACCAATATTTGTAGGTAAGGCAGTAATACCACTACACATCTCGATATTTAAAGTGTGAAAATTGGTGAGCCTAGTAATAGAATCAGGTAGAGGGTTGGCATCTGTACGAGTGAATAATAGATGTCGCAAATTAATCAAAGAACCAATTCCTTCTCTGAGAATCTCTTGAACATTTCTAGATGAACACAGGTCAATAGTTTGGAGTTTGTAGAGTTTTTGAATGGACTCAGCATGAACATGTTCAATATTTAGATAACTGAGGTTAAGGTACCTCATGTGTTTAAACTTGAAAGTACAAGATGGTATAGACGGAGTGTTCTGAAAAACATAAGCGACAAACCGATGTATTACACGTAAACGGTTGTTACTAAGTGGAATCGGAAAAGCAAAACCTTTTTCTTGGAAAAAAAATCGTCCGCAAATTTGTTGCACTGCTCAATGTATTAAAATTTGTTTCTGGTAGTCCTTCCATGATTAACCGCACCCGACGAATTTGAGACACATAATTTGTAGTATGTGTCTTGAATGATCATGACTACCACTAAGATAAGAAGTGGAACTACCACTAAGAGAAGGAGTGGAGATCCCATGATGACAACCACTAAGTAGTGGAGCTCCCATTATGTAGCTTGTGTGCTCTATGTCAACATATACACTACCTCATACAACCTATATAAGGCCTTGTAGTTTCCATTGTATTAGCATCAGAAAATAAGAGAGAAACATAAGTATCTCATAGAGAGTGTAAGGGAGCGAATCATACTCTTGTAAACTTGTTCAAATCATAGTGAAATCGTTATCGTCGTCTTCCAAAGTGGATGTAGATCATCTTGATCGAACCACTATAAATCCTTGTGTTGTGTGTGCTTCTTTTACTTTTGTTTTCATTTCTATTTCAATTCTTGATTGATTGTGCTTAGAAGAGCCATTGGTCATAAGAAATTATTATCAGAGATCCGGGTAAAAACGATCTACGATGGTGGCAAAGTATGATATTTAGAAATTTGATGGAAGGAATGATTTCAATTTATGGAGGCTAAAGATGAGGGCTGTTTTGGTGCAACAAGGTTTGGTGAAAACTTTGAAGGGGAAAACGGCTCTAGCAACAACATTTTCGGATGAAGCAAAGGAAGAACTCATGGAGAAAGCACATGGATTAATTTTATTGTGTTTGAGCAACGAGGTCTTGAGAGAAGTTGCGACAGAAACGACACCGGACGGGATATGGAACAAGTTGGAGAAGAGGTATATGACTAAATCCGTAACTAATTGTTTATATCTTAAGAATAAATTACATACTCTTATAATGCATGAAGGAATGTCTATTATAGATCATATTGATGATTATAATAAAATTCTTTTGGATTTGTCAAATATTGAGGTCAAAATTGAAGATGAAGACCAAGCTTTGGGTTTGCTCTGTTCCTTACCACCATATTATGATAACTTTGTTGATACCATAATGTATGGAAAAACTACAATTTCCATGGAAGACATTAAAGCGGCTTTGAACTCTAAGGAGTTAAAGAAGACGGGTATCGATGGTAAAGATAATTCGGGAGATGGGTTGTTTTTTAGAGGAAGAGGAAACCAAAAGGGCGGATTTGATAGGAGTAGATCAAATTCAAGGTCTAAATCAAATTCCGGTAAATTCTATTGCTTTCATTGTAAGGAAAAGGGGCATTTCAAGAAGGATTGTCCAAAATTGAAGAATGTCGAGAAGAATACTAACCAAGGCACCGCAACAAATGTTGAAGAAGAAAGTGATGATGGAACGGTTCTCATGGTTCATACCGAAAGCTCGGAGAATGGGTGGATTCTTGATTCGGGGTGTAATTTCCACATGTGTCCTCATAAAGAGTGGTTTACTACTTATCAAGCTAGAGAAGGTGGTAAAGTTCTTATGGGAAACAATGTCACTTGTAAAGTGGTGGGTGTAGGCACAATTCAAATTAAAATGTATGACGGTATGGTGAGGACTTTAACTAAGGTTAGGCATGTTCCGTACCTGAGAAGAAATCTTATTTCTTTGGGTACGCTTGATTCAAATGGATGCAAGTATCAAGGTGAAGGTGGAGTTATTCGTGTCTCAAGAAGAAGTCTTACAATTATGAAGGGCGAGAGAATTAATGGTCTTTATACGCTACAAGGTACTACTGTGACAGGTGATGCAACTGTATGTTCTTCAAGTTCTGATGATGATACTACCAAGTTGTGGCATATGCGGATAGGGCATATGAGAAAGTGGGGATTGGCTGTTTTGAGCAAGCAGGGATTGCTTTGTGGTCATAAAACATGCAAGCTTGATTTCTGTGAACATTGTGTCTTTGGAAAGCAGTGTAGAGTAAAGTTTAGTACATCTATTCATAACACCAAAGGTATTTTGGATTATATTCATTCTGATATTTGGGGTCCTTCTCGGGTTGATTCACATGGTGGTGGTAGATATATGTTGACGTTCATTGATGATTTCTCAAGGAAATATGGGTATTCATACTTAAACACAAAGATGAAATTTTTGTCAAGTTCAAGCAATGGAAGACTATGGTTGAGAAGAAAACCGGAAGACAAATCAAGTGCTTGAGGACAGACAATGGTTTGGAATTTTGTGGGGGTGTGTTCAATGAGTTCTGCAAGGAGCAAGGGATTGTGAGACACCGCATAGTCAGAAAAACACCACAGCAAAATGGTGTTGCAGAAAGGATGAACATAACCATAATAGAGAAGGCACGGTGCATGCTCTCCAATGCCGGGTTACCAAAGAAATTTTGGGTAGAAGCAGCAAACACATCATCTTATTTAGTGAACAGATCTCCATCAACTGCCATTGAGTGCAAGACTCCAAATGAAGTTTGGAAAGGTTCGCATGCTAACTATTAAGACTTGAAGCTTTTTGGATGTCCAGCCTATGCTCATGTGAATGAAGGTAAGCTAGAGCCTAGAGAAAAGAAATGTATATTCCTTGGGTATGCAAAGGGCGTGAAAGGCTACAGGTTATGGTGTCCTGCAGAAATATCAAACAAGTTTCTTATCAGCAGTGATGTGAAATTTGATGAGCAATCTATGTTGAAGCCAAAGAATAAAGAACTAGATGGAAAAGATGAAGAGGGTGTTAGTGATAAGGTGGAGCTTGGTGACAAGGTGGAACTTTGAGGTGCAAGTTCAAGGAAGCAATGAGACTGTTGTTTCTGATGATGATGATGATCAAGATATTGTGCAATAACCAGCCCAGGAAGAAGTAGAACAAGGTTATCAGTACAATCTTGTAAGAGACAGAGAGAGGAGGCAAGTTAGACCACCTCAGAGATACGGCCATGCTTATTTGGTTGCATATGCATTTGCAGTAGGTGAGAGCATAAATAGGGATGATCCAACAACCTATGAAGAAGCAATCGGTGGTGAAGAATCTGCAGAATGGGGAGCATCTGTAATTGAAGAAATTGAGTCTCTTGACAAGAATGGCACTTGGGAGATAGTTTCAAGAACAAAAGGGCAGAAGATTGTTGGAAGCAAATGGGTCTTCAAGAAGAAAGAAGGTACTTCGGATGGTGAAGGAACAAGGTACAAGGCAAGGCTTGTGGCAAAGGGGTTTACACAAAGAGAAGGCATTGACTACAATGAGGTATTTTCTCCTGTTGTTAAACTTAGTTTTATTAGAACATTGCTTGCTATAGTTTCTTTAAAAGATCTAGAATTGGAACAACTAGATGTTAAGACAGCTTTCCTTCATGGTGATTTGGAAGAGCGTATTTATATGCAACAACCAAAGGGGTTTGAAGTTCCTGGAAAAGAAGACCATGTATGTTTGTTGAATAAATCTTTGTATGGTTTAAAGAAATCTCCAAGGCAGTGGTATAAACGTTTTGATACTTTTGTGGTGGAAAATGGCTATGACAGGAGTAAGTATGATAGTTGTGTATATCATAGGAAACTCCAAGATGGTTCATTTGTGTATTTACTCTTGTATGTTGATGATATGTTAATTGCTTGCAAAGACATGTCAGAGATACACAAGATGAAGGTGCAGTTGAGTAGTGAGTTTGAGATGAAGGATTTGGGAGCAGCAAAGAAGATATTGGGCATGGAGATTCATAGAAACCGAGCTGAAGCCAAGTTGCATTTGTCCCAGAAGGCTTACATCGAGAAGGTGTTGGAGCGGTTTAGTATGAAAGATGCAAAACCAGTAAGTACTCCTTTGGAAGCTCATTTTAAACTTTCTAGAAAGCAATCACCTCAAACTATATATGAGGCAGAGTATATGTCTCGAGTTCCATATGCAAGCGCAGTTGGTAGAATCATGTATGCTATGGTTTGTACAAGGCCGGATATCGCACAAGATGTGAGTGTGGTAAGTAGATACATGGGAAGTCCCGGGAAGGCTCATTGGCAATCCGTAAAGTGGATTTTGAAGTATCTAAGGGGAAGTACAAATGTTGGTTTAGTGTTTTATAAACACTATGGTGATTCAACGAATGTTGTGGGTTATGTTGATTCTGATTATGCAGGTGATCTTGATAGAAGAAGGTCATTGAAAGGTTATAATTTTACATTGTGTGGTAGTACTATCAGTTGGAGGTCGGTTTTGCAAAGCACAGTTGCACTATCTACAACTGAGGAAGAGTACATGGCAGCCGCGGAAGCAGTGAAGGAAGGTATATGGTTGATGGGTTTGGTTGGTGATTTGGGTTTCAAGCAAGAGAATGCAACTTTGTTATGTAATAGTCAAAGTGCTATTCACTTGACCAAGAACCATATGTATCATGAGAGAACAAAGCACATCGATGTCAGGTATCATTTTATCAAGTATGCAGTTGAGGAAGGTAGGATAGCGATGCTAAAGGTTCCTACAACGGATAACCCTGTGGACATGTTGACGAAGCCAGTTCCAAGTATCAAGTTCAAGCACTGCTTGGACTTGGTTGGTGTCAACAGGTGTTGAGAGACCTTGAGGGGCTGAGCGAAGACGATGATGATAAGTGGTAATGGTATTCTAGTCAAGGTGGATATTTATAGTATGTGTCTTGAATGATCATGACTACCAATAAGACAAGAAGTGGAACTACCACTAAGAGAAGAAGTGGAGATCCCATGATGACAACCACTAAGTAGTGGATCTCCCATTATGTTGCTTGTGTGCTCTATGTCAACATATATACTACCTCATACAACCTATATAATGCCTTATAGTTTTCATTGTATTAGAATCAGAAAATAAGAGAGAAACATAAGTATCTCATAGAGAGTGTAAGGGAGTGAATCATACTCTGGTAAACTTGTTCCAATAATAGTAAAATCGTTATCGTCGTCTTCCAAAGTGGATGTAGATCATCTTGATTGAACCACTATAAATCCTTGTGTTGTGTGTGCTTTTTTACTTTTATTTTCATTTCTATTTCAATTCTTGATTGATTGTGCTTAGAAGAGCCATTGGTCATAACATCATTTTCCATTCTACCTGTACTGAGAGTCGTGACTTCATGACTTCCAACCACACTTAAACCAAGATCATGTACTAAAACATGCATTTTGAAACATGCAATTCCATGATATTTATCCATTTTAACATCTTGAAAGAAAGAGCTAGACAACAAACTAAGGAAGTAATCGTTACCAATATTTTCAAGAGAGTTTTGAGATTCTCCATTTGTTGAATGAAGCGAATCCTTCGGATATCCACAATCGAATTAGTGTTTTTCTATCAAGTTCATAATCTTTTGGAAAGAGACTGCAATATGCAAAACATTGTTTCAAATGGGATGGTAAATTATCGTAACTCAATTTCAATATTGGTATGATTCCCCCACTATGATTTCCTTGTGTTTCTAACCTTTTGTTGTCTTTGATTGACAACCACTGCCTCTCATCTCTATGTGAGTGCAAAATAAAACCAAAAAAGTGTGCCGCAAGTGGCAAACCTCCACATTTTCTTGCTATCTCCATTCCTATAGTTTTCATATTAACAGTCTCATATGCTCCACCCGGCGAAAAAGCTTTGTTCTTTATGATAGACCAACACTCTACCTCAGATAATACATTTAGATTATAAGGAGGAATTAAACCTTGCACCACTGATGCAACTCCTTGACTACGTGTAGTGACTATAATTTCACTACCAATAGAGCCAAAGTCTATGACACTCTTAAGTTTATTCCATTCCATGGGATCTTCACTCCACATGTCATCTAAAACTAGCAAATATTTTTTTCCTTCTAAGTTTTCTCTAACTTTTTGTACTAATACATCATCATTTGAGAAATCTTGGCATCCAGAACCAGTCGCAGACTCCATAATGTTTTTAAAAATTTTATAAACATCGAAGTCATCAGAAATACATACCCACATTTTTTTGTCAAAGTATTTTTCTACCGAGTGGTCTTTGTAGATTGATTAAGCTAAAGTTGTTTTTCCAAGTCCACCCATACCTACTATGGATATGACAAAGACTTTTTCATGTTGATTAGAATTTAGAGAAGAAGTTGATGGAAAAAATGACACCGACGATGACATACTTATCGTTGTTAACATCTTTACTATCTTTGATTTATCTTCTCTTCTTCCTACAAATTTTGAATCATCTCCAAAAAAAGAAGTAATTATTCGCTGACGTTGCTCGTAACTATCACTAGTAATATTGATAGTTTGAA
Organism: Papaver bracteatum; assembly: GCA_023529315.1. NCBI lineage: Eukaryota > Viridiplantae > Streptophyta > Magnoliopsida > Ranunculales > Papaveraceae > Papaver > Papaver bracteatum. The sequence goes on along the minus strand of JAJJWX010001822.1, from coordinate 157,745 downwards.
ACTGAAATCTTCTCATATCAATTGAAATTTGCTTAAACTGTGTATTTATTCCTTTGATTTTATGAGACATTTTTAAATGAAAAGCAACTTGATTGGAGGATGAAAAGAAATCTTTTACCTTGCTGTTCTTATTATGAGATTGACGCATGGCTTCGTAAGAAAATTCATCGAGAATATCATCAGCATCATAAAAAACTTGCTTGAGCCTTTTTAACCAAAGTGAAACCGCAGCATCATTAATCTGTTTCTTCTATGCATCGTATGTTACGGCCGCAATAACCTCCAGCGTTTATTTAAGCCTTTTCATCTCATCCTCCACACCCCAATCCAGACTACTCTCACTGCCAACTGCAGCAATCAAGTTTTTCAACTGTTAAGCATTCCACCTCAGCTACTAAAGACTCGGAACTGACAGGGTTTCCAAACTGAGGATAGAGCTCGTGACCGAGTATTGTGTGACTATTCTTACATATCTTTGTTAGATTTATTTTAGCCTTTGAATAAGTTGAATAAGTTGTAACTATCTCTGAAAAACACTGATATAAATACAAGAGCATCTCCACAATTTAAAGTGTGGAAGTATTCACCAAATTATATTCTATAACTTGGTATCAGCCTGATCCAAGCTACGCTTCCAAAGAAAACCAAAATCAACACAAACACATCAAAACCCAATCATGACAACAACATCTCAACTCAGAAATGTACAAATTCATCATCTTGTCACTCTAAAGTTAACAGAAACCAATTATCCATTATGGAAAACTCAGTTTAAACCCATTCTCAAGGGTTATGTCTTAGCTGGTTTCATTGATGGAACCAAAACAATACCACCAAAAAATTTACCAGACTCTACAGTTGTTAACCCTGATTATAGAGCATATGAGGAGCAGGACTCACTTCTGGTTGGTTGGCTTAACTCAACCCTTTCTCCTGAAGTTTTGTGTGTTTTTAGAGATTTGGAAATTACAAAAAAGTCTTGGACATGTTAAAAGCAAAATATGCACTGAAAACGAAATATCACCAGATGCACTTAAAGAAGCAACTCCATTCTCTGAATAAAGGTAATAAATCACTCAAGGCCTATTTTAATGATGCTAAATCATTATTTGCTCAGCTTGCAGCAACAGGCTATGTTGTTAATGCTGATGAGATGAAACAATCCATTTATAATGGATTAAATCAAACATATGACCCAATTGTTACTTCTTTGGGCACTGCCGGTAATTTAGATATGCAAACCTTTTATGCTCATCTGCTGACTTTTGACATGAGACCCGAGCAACATCTCTCTACTATACAACATCCCATAGAGAATGTAGCTGTCTCTAATCGTGGCTCCCCAAGTAAATCTGCTCCAAAGTACTCCAACAATGCACAACATGGACAGTATCATCAATACACAACCAACTCATCAACTCGTGGTCATCAGACTTCACAAAATAAATCTCATAAATTTGAAGAACCTTGCCAAATCTGTAAGAAAGATGATCACCAGGCTACACGCTGCTGGTTTCGCTACAAACCAGATAACAATGCTCAATGGCCACCTGCTGCTTATATTGCATTGCCCTCAGCTGCACAAGGAAATCAATGGGTTACCGATACCGGTGCCACACACCATCTCACTGCTCATGTGAGAAATATATCCATCCCTCATGAGTATGATGGTACTGAAAAGGTCCATGTTGGTAATGGTAATACACTTACTATAGCTAACGTTGGTAATGCTACATTTACGTCTAACTCAAGAACCTTTTGTTTAAATAACATTTACCATGTTCCTCAAAACAAATCTGTTATCAGTAAGCCAGTTTTGTGAAGATAATAATGTGGTGTTTGAGTTTCACAAATCTCATTTTCTTATGAAGGACAAGCTCTCGGGAATCACTCTGCTATGAGGACTGAATAAAAATGGGTTGTACATGTTTGAAGGAGTCGACATGCTAGAGCGTCCAGAAAAACCACATGCAAACATTTCAACTTCCTTCCCAGTATGGCACCAAAGACTAGGGAATCCAATGCTAATAATTCTTTCTCATATTTGTTCAAAAAATTCCCTTTCAGTCTCCAATAAAAAGTTTGGCTTTTGTCACTCTTGCCATCTTAATAAGAGAAAGAAGTTTTCGTTTTCTTCTAGCAATACTGTTTATGACACACCTTTAAGTTTGGTTGTCTCTGATGTTTGGGTATCACCCACAACATCAAGGTCTGGTTATAGATATTATCTTCTAATAATGGATGTGTTTTCTCATTACACTTGGGTGTTTCCTCTTATCCAACGCTCTGATGTTTACCATAATTTTATTCAGTTTCATAAACTAGTTGAAAATGTAACAAACCACAAAATCAAAATTTTCCAGAGTCATAATGCTTTAGAGTTCAAAAAACTCACATCTTACTTCAATGAATGTGGTATTCAACATAGATTCTCATGTCCTCATACCTCTCCTCAAAATGGGATAGCTGAGCGTCGAATTCGCCATGTAACTGAGTCTGGTTTGTTATTGTTGTTTCATGCTCATATGCCAAAATGTTTTTGGGATGATGCTTTCACTACGGCTTGTTATTTAATTAACATATTACCAAAATCTGTTGCTGAGTCAAAAACTCCATTAGAACTTCTTTTTAACATCAGTCCAGATTATAATTTTCTCCGTGTTTTCGGCTGATTGGCTTATCCTTGTTTGCGTCAGTATAACACCACAAAACTTGAACCCATATCACTTCCTTGTGTCTTCTTAGGGTATATCACTGCCCACAAGGTTTATCTATGTCTCCATAGAGAAACAAATAGGCTGTATATCTCCCGTCATGTCCGTTTTGAAGAAGGAGTTTTCCCATTTCAGTCTCTCAAGCAGCAGGTCCCGAGTTCTTCACAAGGTAATACTCCATCTAGCACTGGTGTCTTGTTATCTTCACCTTTCAGTCGTACACCACCTACAGACCCTGCATATGCTCTCTCTAATCATGCGCCTGAGCTCACGCATTCAGCTGACTAGTCTATACAATCTCCATCTTCGACACCAAATTCAATGGAACACGCGGATATGTCAAAATATGTAAGTGTTGCAGACTCTGTATCTTCTTTAGTGTCAGCATCTGGACACCCTGGTGATGCAGTTGCTCCTGCATTTGAGCAAGCCACAGTGCGTCATTCAATGGTAACGAGATCAAGAGATTGGATAGTGAAACCTATTAATAAACTGTGATTAACAGCTTCCAAGCACCCTCTACCTGATGCTTCCAATGTCGAACCTACAAGCTACAGTATGGCATCAAAACTTCCTAAGTGGAAGGCGCCAATGGATGATCAAATAAATGCCCTCATTCGCAATGGCACCTATTCTCTTGTCAAATATGAGGACGGAATGAACGTAGTTGGATGTAAATGGATGTATCGCGTCAAGCAAAATCCTGATGGTAGCATTGACAAAAGAAAGGCACGGTTGGTGGCAAAGGGTTACAACCAGCAAGAAGGTCTAGATTACAGGGAGACTTTTAGCCCAGTCATTAAACCTTGCACAATTCGCTTGGTACTGTCACTAGCTGTTATGAATCATTGGGATATCAAGCATCTAGATGTGGAGAATGCTTTTCTCCATGGTCAGTTGGAAGAAGAAGTTTATATGCGGCATCCGCCTGGATATGTGGATCTGGATCATCCAACTCATGTGTGCAAGCTGCACAAGTCACTTTATGGGATTAAACAGGCGCCAAGGCATGGTTTCCTAAGATAAGTACGTATTTGTTGCAGCTGGGGTTCAAAGGGTCCGTAGCAGATAGCTCTCTTTTTACCTTGCAGGGTATGACTTCAATCACCTATGTTTTGGTTTATGGGGACGATATCATTGTCACAGGGAGCGATCCAACCAATATTCAACAGCTTATATCATATTTGGGACCTGTCTTCGCTTTGAAAGATATGGGAGATTTGAGTTTTTTCTTGGGAATTGAAGTACTGCGCCAAAACAAGCAGATTGTTTTAACTCAAAGAAAATATATTACTAATCTTCTGAAGAAAACCAAACTTGATGGGGTGAAGCCTGTTAGCACACCACTTGCTCCTAATGCAAAAATAAAGATGATTGATTCTCAGAAGTTTGAAGATCCTACTTTATATCACAGTGTTGTTGGCGCCCTTCAGTATCTACATCTTACAAGACCAGACATCTTTGTTGCTGTTAATAAGGTCTATCAGTACATGCATAACCCTTATGTAGAGCAATGGGAATTAGTAAAGAGAATTCTGCGCTATCTAAAACATACAGTTGATTATGGATTGCATCTAAGGTGTACTGCCGATATTTCTCTCCAAGCGTATACAGATGCAGATTGGGCCGGGTGTTTAGATGAACGACGTTCAACAAGTGGATATTGTATTTACTTTGGAGGGAATTTAATCTCTTGGAGTGCTCGCAAACAGAAGACGGTGTCCAATTCAAGTACTGAGGAAGAGTACCGTGAAGTTTCCATTGCAACGTCTAAGCTAATTTTGATTCAGTCGTTGCTGAGGGAGTTAGGAGTAGCTCATTCAACTCCTATGATATGGTGTGATAATTTAGGAGACACTTATCTCACTGCCAATCCTGTGTTTCATGCTAGGACGAAACACATCGAAATTGATTATCACTTTGTTAGAGAACATGTTGCTGACAAAGCTCTGCAAGTGAAATTTTTATGTTCAAAGGATCATATAGCGGATATCTTCACTAAAGGGTTAGCTGCACCTAGATTTCAGGGTATCCGAAACAAGTTGCACGTTCACCAGCTGAAGTACAACTTGAGGGGAGGTGTTAAGCATTCCACCTCAGCTGCTAAAGACTCGGAACTGACAGGGTTGCCAAACTGAGGATAGAGCTCGTGACCGAGTATTGTGTGACTATTCTTACGGATCTTTGTTAGCTTTATTTTAGCCTTTGAATAAGTTGAATAAGTTGTAACTATCTCTGAAAAACACTGATATAAATACAAGAGCATCTCCATAATTTAAAGTGTGGAAGCATTCACCAAATTATCTTCTCTAACTTCAACATTTCAGATGTGCCGTCAATGAGAATACCCTCGAAAGCCATTATAAATGGATATTGAACGGACTAAGAGATTGAGATATTGCTTTTGAGGAACAAGGGTTAGATTTTGTTTAAAAAAAAGAAACAGAAGGAGAGAAGAGAAACGCACAAGAGTGCTACAAGGTTTGATATTGGATTGGCTATATGATTTATGGAATAGCAAAGAGAGAAACAAATGCAGAAGCCAAGGAAAAGTGTTTGTGGCTAGGAATGTGTTATTTGAATCTGTGGTGTCTATATATTTGTAGAAGACTGAAAACATTATCATCAACAGGGGACCATGACGCAATAATGTATTCGAAGAGTGTGGGTGGTTCTTCTTATCAATCTGTTTTACTGCTTGCTCTTAATTCTACACCCAGGGACTAGTAAATGCTCTCAAAAATCCTGGGAGAAAAACAGTTGTGTGCAATAGATAACAAATTGTATGCAATACAGTTATGTGATGATAGTTTCTGTCTTGTCAAAATTGTCCTTTATCAGGTCAGTAATGTCTTGTCCTATATCCATACTTTAATTCATTTACTATACACCAAATTTCAGAAATTCTATGTCTTAAACGAACGTCGTTTGATCATCGCCTAATACATTCTATATATATTCCACTTGGGTGATCGTTATACTTGAGAGACGCTTAACAAGAAGATCAACTTAAAACCAAAGATCTTAGATTGTGTTACATTTCTTTTTGTGGTGTCGTTATACTACCCAAGTGTGGCAAGCACTAAAACCAAAGATCTTAGATTGGAGTCACTGGACATGGTTTTCAAATTGTACAAATTTGTTAGAATTACCTCTAAACATGTTCTAAACATGTAGATTATTCTAGAAACAAAGAATATAAGGTAAGCCTCCATAGGCATAGTTGTTAGCCTCCAAAGGCATAGTTGTTAGCCTCCATAAGCATAGTTGTTAGCCTCCAAAGGCATAGTTGTTAGCCTCCATAGGCATAGTTCTCTTCTTCTCTTTGTAAGACTATAAATAGGCATTTGTAGTATCATTTGTAATCATCCAAAAATATCAAAAACATTGTATTAATGTTATCTAAATGAAAACTCATTCAATGAAACTCTTTGTTTTGATTCAATCTTGATATGGTATCAGAGCAAGGAGAAGGATCCTTGTATCTAGTGTTGAAACTTCTGCAATGGCAACCCGTCGTCAATACAACATTAAACATAAGTCTGTCACCTGCACTCATTATAGTAAACGTGGTCATACCAAAGACAACTGCTTTAAGATTATCGGGTATCCAGATTGGTAGGATAAATGTGATCCCAAGAAAAAGAATTCCGCTGCAGCAGCACATGTGGTTAGTAATCTAACCTCCGCTATGGAAACAACCAATGGTAAGGTTTTTAATATTTCGCAAGTTGTTCCTAATAGCTCATGGATAATTGATTCGGGTTGCATATACCATATTACTTTTGATTCCAGACAGGTTTCTCCTCTTAAAACATCCATACACAACTCCGTTTGCACAACAGATGGATCTTTGGCTCCAGTAATTGGAGAACAATCATTAAATCTTACGGATACATTGAGTCTAGATTCCGTTTTAGTCGTTCCCTCTCTAAATTATAATCTATTATCAGTTTCCCAAATTACTAAAGTCTTAAATTGTGTTGTTATCTTTTGGCCTAATTCTTGTGTGTTTAAGGACATTCGAACACGACGGACGATTGGATCTGGGGTTAGAAGAGGAAATCTATACTATCTAGATTTGGAGTCAAAAATTTCAGAAAGATTATCTAACGCTTTAGTTGTGAATGGTACTCAGGGGGAGAAGGAGAAATCACAAATTTGGTTATGGCATAGACGGTTAGGGAATGCTTCTTTTGGCTACTTAAGAAAGCTATTTCCTAGTCTATTTTCAAAGATTGATGTTTCTAGTTTTCAATGTGAAGAATGTGAACTAGCTAAAAGCCATCGTACTTCGTTTCCATCAAGTTTAAATAAAAGTCCTATTCCATTCATGATTATTCATTCTGATGTTTGGGGGCCGTCTAAAGTTAACACTCTTGGAAGCGCACGATGGTTCGTCACCTTTATTGATGATTGCACTAGGATGACATGGGTTTGCTTGATGAAATCAAAAGATGAAGTGAATAATTTATTTCAGAGGTTTCACAAAGTAGTCAACACACAATACAATACAAAGATTCAAGTTCTTCGAAGTGACAACGGAGGCGAATATTTAAGTACTGATTTTCAGCATTATTTAAAAGAATGTGGTATTGTTCATCAGACAACTTTTCCTAATACTCCTCAACAGAATGGGGTAGCTGAAAGGAAAAACCGTCACTTGCTTAAAGTTGTGCGCGCTTCATTAATATCATCTCATATGCCGTTAACTTATTGGGGTGAAGCTCTTGCCTCTGCATCATATGTGATGAACCGTACACCTTCCAGCACTATCATTTTTCAGACACCTTTTCAAGCTCTCAGTGAGGCAACAGTTTCACCAACAGTTCCAAACTTGCCTCCACGCATATTTGGTTGTGTAGTATTTGTGCACTTACACAAGAACCAACGGAGCAAGTTATCTCCCCGAGCTTTAAGATGTGTCTTCGTAGGATATCTTTTGCAAGTCGGAAAAGGATATAGGTGCTACCATCCTCCAACTAAACGAATGTACATCACATTGGATGTTAAGTTTCACGAACACGTGATGTATTACTCGAAGTCTGAACTTCAGGGGGAGTATGAAAAATAAATTCAGACTCTTGACTATGAAGAAGACATAATCGAAGAATATGTTGTTCTTGAAATTCCAAAAGAACAGAAAGTTAGTGGGGAAGAAATTAACACAGATAATGAAATTGAAGCTATAAATGAAGTTGAAGAAGATAATGCATATAGATCAGAAGATAATGCAGATGAAGTTGAAGAAGATAATGATAGATCACCAACCCCAATCCAACCGTTATTTGAAGATGTTCTTGAACCCGAAAAGAAACAATTGCGAACGTCGGAATAGAGGTATCCCTAAATCTATGTATGAACCGATATTTCATCAAAAGCTAAATATCCCATGAGTAATTATATCTCTAATCACCGTCTGACCAATCAAATAAGTCATTTGTGAATCAATTATCTCTGTAATTATTCCTAACGGCGTGCGGAAGCATTATCTGATCCAAAATGGAGGAAGCTATGATCGATGAGATGAAATCCTTACAAGAAAATAATACTTGGGACATGGTTGAATGTCCGGAAGGAAAGAAAGTCGTGGGATTTCATTTGGTTTTTACAAATCAAATACAAGGCAAATGGTGAAATTGAACGCTTTAAGGCAAGATTGGTTGCTAAAGGGTATAGCCGAGACTTATGGTGTAGATTATAATGAGACATTCGCACTTTAGTAGCTAAAATGAATACAATCACGAGTCTTGTTGTCTCTTGATGCAAATTTGGGTTGGCCATTGCAACAGTTTGATGTCAAGAACTCCTTTTTACATGGAGATTTGTCCGAAGAAGTGTATATGCGAAATTCCACCAGGAATGATGGAGTCGAGTTGCATAACGGAAAAGTTTGCAGGTTAAACAAGTCATTGTATGGTCTGAAACAATCTCCGAGAGCGTGGTTTGGAAGATTTACCAAGTCTATGAGAGCATTTGGTTATCGTCAGGCAAATTCAGATCATACTTTATTCTTAAAGAAAAATCGAGGTAAGATTACAGCTTTAATCATATATGTAGATGACATGATAGTTACATGAGATGATCCAGAAGAAAGAAAGGCTCTCCAAAATTATCTATCAAGTGAATTTCAGATGAAGGATCTTGCTTCTTTAAAATACTTCCTTGGAATTGAAGTATCTCGATCAACAGAAGGAATATTCTTGTCACAAAGAAAATATGCCCTTGATTTGTTGGAGGAAACATGTATGACAAAGCATGTCAACTGTAGATACACCAAAGAGAGCCAGGTTTGAAATTATGTTCGGATGGCAACCAAGTACCTGTTGATAAAGGAAGATACCAAAGGCTCGTGGGTAGACTAATGTACTTGGCACATACAAGACCCGATCTTGCATATGCATTGAGTATTGTTAGTCAATTCATGCATAATCCTGGAGAAACACATATGAATGCGGTAATGCGAATCCTAAGATACCTGAAGTCTGCTCTAGGAAAAGGGATCTTGTTTAAGAAAGGTCAAGACTTCAAAAGTATGGAGGCATATAATGATTCTGACTATGGTGGGTCATGTGATGATATGAGGTCTACTTCAGGATATTTTACCTTCATTGGGGGTAATCTTGTTACATAGAGAAGCAAAAAACAAGGAGTTGTTTCACGATCAAGTGCAGAGGATGAATGGCGAGGTATGGCGCTGGGTATCTGCGAAGTTATGTGGTTAAAACGTCTGCTAACTGAATTGGGGTATCCTCCTAGGAAACCAATTCGTTTGTACTGCGATAACAAAGCGGCGTGTGATATTGGACACAATCCAGTTCATCATGATCGCACAAAACATGTGGATATAGATAGGTTCTTCATTAAAGAGAAGTTGGATAATGGGATCGTGGAGTTACCTAGAATTAGATCGGAAGAACAGGTAGCTGATATTCTAACTAAAGCAGTTCCAAGTAAAATATTTCTGAAGTTTGTTGGCAAGCTAGGTATGAGCGACATATATGCACCAGCTTGAGGGGGAGTGTTAGAATTACCTCTAAACATGTTCTAAACATGTAGATTATTCTAGAAACAAAGAATATAAGGTAAGCCTCCATAGGCATAGTTGTTAGCCTCCAAAGGCATAGTTGTTAGCCTCCATAAGCATAGTTGTTAGCCTCCAAAGGCATAGTTGTTAGCCTCCATAGGCATAGTTCTCTTCTTCTCTTTGTAAGCCTATAAATAGGCATTTGTAGTATCATTTGTAATCATCCAAAAATATCAAAAACATTGTATTAATGTTATCTAAATGAAAACTCATTCAATGAAACTCTTTGTTTTGATTCAATCTTGATAAAATTTTGGGCGTAATTGATTCCTAGTCCGCCACTGCTTATTATCATCAGAACCCCCAAACGCACCGAACAAAATAACCAAGTTATTTTTGAAGACAATCGATCATTAGCCACTCTTTCCGTTCATCCACTTATTAGCTGAATGGGATTTGATACTAGCCATCAGTGAATATTTACATGTATATTTACTGTTTAGGCAGAAAGCATGTGAAATCTTCAGTGCGTTTAATTACCTGCAAATAAATCTTTCCAACTGGTAACCATCATTTAACAGTTTTGAATTTCCCTTTCCACTGGTATCAATTATCAGTGGCAATTAAGAGTCTTGTCATTAACGTAAAGTTTATCAGTATGTGTAGTCCTATTCTTACTTTAATAATTCATTCACTATACACCAAATTTGACCGACTGCAATTTTGTAATATATCATTAATATATCCTTAATGCTAGGCCTGAAAAGAGCATACCAAGATATATAACCATGTTCTCCATTTGGTTAATCAATAAAATGTTACATCTCCTAATAATGTGTTTGTCTAGTTGCATTATCTAATTCAAGCGTTCTAAGAGCAAGGGCTATGGAGTGAGGGTTCTCATTCAATATGAATGAGTCTCCCTAGATTTAGATTTGATCAAATTAGGTGTTGCTATGGAGTGAGAACACCCACTCATTCATCAAAAATCACTTACATACTCATTGGAACGAGTGAGTGGGCGAAAGGGGAGACTAAACGGATGATCTTGTGCCTCCTGAGAAAAAGTTGAGCTAGGAGGCTAATCTTCTGCCTCCTGGAGAAAAAGAGCATACCAAGATATATAACCATGTTCTCCATTTGGTTAATCAATAAAATGTTACATCTCCTAATAATGTGTTTGTCTAGTTGCATTATCTAATTCAAGCGTTCTAAGAGATGGCATCTAAATTTTGCTTGCTAGTGGCCATTATTCACGGAACTATCTTTCTTTATAATTAGGGACCCCCAAACCGCCACATGTCAGCACCACAATCAATCTTGATTCTAGTGAAGCCATGTCAGCACAATCTTTCCATGTCATCACTATCTGATTGGCTAAGACAATCCAGCAGGAAACCATTAAAATACATAATTGGCATTTCCAAAAGACATCTCCAATATTCACTTAGAGTGATGAACGGATGCAATTTAAATGTATAACATAAACCTCCACCATCAACAGTTGCAAACTCTCAGATGCCCACCAACAGTTGCCTCGTTAGTAAAAACCAGTTCCCTATAATAATGCCACAACCATCCGACTTCTAATATTTGGAGAAACTTGATCCTAGTGTATGAAACTTAAATCGATAAATAGATCAAAATATGTGGAGACATTTTAGAATCTTCAACCTTGATGAGAATATTTGATATGCAAGAGGAACGCAAAAGAAGAATTCAGTAAATGGCTACTGGATCTTGGAAATGGAAATCTCCCAAACGGTACATGCACCCGATATTGCTCACCTGTTTCATGGCTATAAATCGTATCCCTCTTAGAAACCTGTTTTCAGTAAATTAATTTCCTCTTACAATTGATGATTAACCAAAAAATAAAAATGAATCAAAGTATCCATGTTTCCCATGGATCTTTTAACCGTTGATTTGATTTGTTTGTATTAAGAAGGAATTTAAGTAATAAACAAGAAGAATTAGCCTGCCACATGGAATTTTATAGAAAATGTTTCGTGAGAGGACATATCTGTTAGTGTGAGAAGATACATCTTCTGTTGAATAACAATGTATCAAGAGACACGTATTTTGGCTAATTTTGAATCCCATATAAACTAAAGTTATTAAAACAGAAGAAGGATATGTGGGCGGTGATTACTGACGCAGATTGATATAATGGCACCACAAAGGCACTAACAGGATCTTAATGTGTGGTAATACTTCCATACATATCCACGATTATGCTGGAAGCGTTAAAGAAATTCTGGAGAAGTTATGCTCACGCTGGAAACGCTAGCGGCACCTTGGATTACAAGTTTGTCATCTCTTTATGTTCTTCATCTTCCTCATCAGGCTTAAATCGTGCAAAAACAAGTCTTATACAAATCTTCTTTCTACAATTGATTTATGGTGCATCGTACTAAAGTTAATTAGGCTTCTTACTGCGAGAATTAGGAAGCATAGTATTCCATACATATACGTTCCATCACCAAAACCTTCTGCATATATTGATTCTACTGCAACTTATTGTTATGCTCATCAGGTTAAGTTAAAAGTCTAATAACAACAAAAATGGATTCGGATTTGGTTCGGTGGGAATATTCTGGAAACTTGGAGCTTGGATAAATGAAAAAAATGAGTCTTTTCAATAAGGTTTGCAATTAACTTCTCAGGCAACCATTTTTTGATAGGTTACTCCACTTCCAGGAAAATCTATATACACTAATAACGGTACTTTCTTTCTAAAATTTAAAAATGCTTTCCAGTATATATTGATGCTATTTTCTTTCATATATTTTTTGTTTGGCAGTCAACTTCACTAACGTCTTTAGAAGTGATTATACATCAAAGTTGTTTTTACTGGACCTTCCATGAAAGATTTACTTAAGAGTTTTTTTGGTTTAACTATTGCAGTAACTTGAAAAATCTGGGTCCTTGGTGTTTGGCATCCAAGGGTAAGGATCTTTCTTTTGGAATTGGATGTGTTAAAGGAAGAAAAGAAAATAAGTTTTACGATAGGATCTGGGAAATAATATTAATATGTGTATCAACTTAAAGAGGTTTTTTTTAATAAGATTAGATAAAGAGACTTTGAGATTGATAAATCTGGGTGAAACCCCTTGCATGGTTGATATCGGAAGTTGTGTCGAACGCTTCGAATGAGGTAAAGAAAATTATTCCTCAAACTATTCACATCGCTGATGTAGCAGAACAAGTATTACATCAGAGCAGCAGTCAATGATGGATATAAAATTAGAAATACATGTCTTGCAAACTCTGTAAATCAGTTACAAAATGTGACGAAATTTTTGATATTGTTACTCTCATAAGGGGATAACCAGGAACTACTCTCATGATATATTGTTACTGGACGGAGGAATTGGACGAGATTTATGTAGGAGCGTCGGTTGTTGTTATGCGTATGTTACGGATATATAAATATACTATGTAAGGAATCCTTTTTATATGATACAGTATCCCATGTCATTTTTATGTCAATAGCCTGTGTAGAAGTCAAGTATACAAATTATTTACACAGTTTTGTTACTGAGTGATTCCTGAGTAAATTCTTGGAGTCCTATTTTTCCAATTCTTTTTATTTCTCGAAGGTGAGCGTAGGTTTCCAGTTATACATAGTTTGATGAAATTCTTATGCAAACTATGTCTTTCTGAAAACTGATTATATTTGTAATTTTAAGTTTCTTGCGCAGTTGAAAGAAAATGGGAGAATGGTGTTTGATGGTGTTGAAAGAGAAGCATGGCTTCACGGATGGTACATGGAAAACTATGAAAGTTTTTGTCAAAAATAACCATAAAAAAACGCAATGCAAGTTAAACTAAGATGAATCAAAAGCGCTTCTTGCAATTTTTTTAACTATGTACTTATAACCTTTGTGATTAGGAAGATACAATATCGCCTTATCAAATATGGAACTAAGGTGAATCAAAAGCGCCAATGGACCATCTGAGAATAATTTAACCAGTTCCACAATTCATGTCCGAACTTAGGACTATAATTTTATGTGGCAGAAGAATTAGCATCGTTTCAATTGCATGAGACATTGCCTTACAAAATATATATATACTTGAATCTATGAAGTCATAATGACTCTACAAGAAATATAAAATGGAAAGAGTTCAAATAATTCGACAAAAAATATCCGTTTTGTTTGTACATAAAAACTAATGTTCTATCCGCTTTTTATTTAAGATGCATAAAGAGTACGTAACTATTTACTACATAAATGGAAATTTTGATAGCCCATAAGTTATTAAATGCAATTTTAACCACGTATGATATAAATATTCTTGAGACTCCCGGTCCGTATGCACCGGGTTAGATGCTTGTAAAGTATAAAATGACCAGGTGATAATCTACTTACCGTTTGCGACAGACGAATTTTTTTTTCACCGTTCCGTTTTTACTGCATTCAGCCTGCACCATAAAAACAAAAAATTAGAACCAAAGCATTGAGTTAAGTCACTAATATTTTTCTGGTTTGTAGGCTGTAGCTCTAAACTAATAAGAAATTTATGTTCCTTGGGTATTCAAATTTCTTTACTCAGCCTAAACTAATACCGATTATTAAGCTATTTTATGAGTGCTCACCAGTAGTTCATCCTAGATGGTGCTTCTTTATTCTTGTTAATTTAAGATAATTGTGCAAGTACGGCGTTGGTTTGTCATACTTGTGTACTGCATTATGCGAATGCATTCGAATCAAAGAGGTCTTAGCTAATTTTTCAAATAATAGTGCTATAATGTTCAAGACCTGACAGAGGAAACTAATTTCAACCATAAATTTAATGATGGATAGGTGGTGTGGTTGGAGTTGAACCATAAAACGATAATGCTCTCATATACGAAATCCTGATCTCCACTTGTTGGGGTCGTCCCCAATTTAGCTGTAACATCAGTGAGTGGTATAGAACTCCGATTAAACACATAGAGGGCAATAAAGCAGCAGGACACTAAAACCACCGATGCTTTCTTTCCCAAAGTCCTTGTCCACAGAAACATGATATGGTTGAACTAAAACAAAGAAAGAAATGGGATAATGGAGTATTTCCCTGATATTAGTCGAAACAGGGAAAACTACAACTGAAAAAACCAAAACAGGGAAAATTACAATTGAAAGAGAAAGCAAAGGTTCACAGCTTGTAGCATCCAAGATACGTCTCATCGTGGAACCTAGCATGTCACTTAGGAGCTCCTGAACACTCGCATGGAATACAAATTTGACAAATCAAAAAAAAAATAAAATCAAAAAAGGCGAGTCGAAGCAGACTTCAGAAAACATTAAACCCCTACAGTTATTCCTACAAGGAAAGTACAATAAATAACAAAATTTGATAACAAATAACACATTCCATTACAAGTCTCACGTTAAGGTTTCCGTTTCTGATGCCATTGGAATGGCATAGCCAAACCGAGAATGTCTCGGAACTAAGGCGCAGCAACAAGGAGGTGTCCACACTGGAGCATGCATCTCTTGAACGCTCAGGAAATCGTACACCACTCTCCAAAAAAAAGGAAATCGTACACCAGATGTCTTCTATTTGAAAAACAATTGTAAGATTAAGTTGCCAAACCACTAACTGAGGTGGTGGAATGACCGCAGTTTGATTTTCCAATAATCACAGATGGATTGGAGATATTTTCTTTGCGTTGGCCATGCTTATATTGGTGCAGTTCGCCGCATTCTAATAAACATGATCATTCAGGTGGTTATCAATCTGGTGGTTCAGGAATTTTGTAAGCACTAAATGTGCGCCTTGCAAACTGATGAGGGTTAGCATGTACTGGATGCACTTTGGGAACTACCCAAATGAAGTCCTTCCCTGCAGAACACAAATTAGATACAAACCCAACGTTCTCATCATGTTCAACTTCTAAAAAAGACATCATTAATATCTCGCACCCATTCAGCAATAAGTTGTTCCTCAATTACAAGAATCTGAAAAATGATTGATTTTGAAGCAAACTACAAGTCTACAATAGAATCACCATGCATATAGTAGGCCTCCTAAAGTCCTTTAATTGGAGTATAAACGAAACTGATCGAATTGGTCTTGGCAACCCACTCGTATCGAACAGTTGGTAGGTATTTGTCGAGATAATACGTAACAGGCTCCTTTTCCAACTTTTTGCAATTCCTTATCCTTAATCCCCGGAGTGAAGAAGTCCATAACCTCAAATCTGGTATAGATGTCAAATTATCGCACTCACAGATCTCTACTTTCTCAAGGCAAGGGAACGAATTAGCAGGTGGTGGAGGTGCTAACCATTCTTTTAAATTCTTCAACCCCGTGATGTCCAACTCAATTAACGAAGAGAATAATGTTCTTGCTATTGCTGAACCTATACCTTCTTCTTCTTCTGGATGGAAATAAAACTCCTCACCAAGACACTCGACTGAATTCATTCTAGATATCGAAAGAAACTGAAGACACGGGAGTCGACCTAGTCCAACTAATTTTTCACAATTCTTAAAGTTGCCAAACCTTATAGTCACTAAATTAGGAAGACAAGAAGATGATCCCACCCACTTCGGAAGCTTGAAGCCAGGAAAACCCTTGATAGATAATACCTTCAAATTAGGGTGAGGATGGAGACCTTCCAGTACCATAACAGAATTACTAGCTGTCCGTTGTTCTTCTTCTTCATCTTCCTCTTCCTCTTCATCTTCCTCTTCTTCTTCGAATTCCAATCGTATATTTTTTTCCTCTTCTTCTTCTTTGTAATTCCATCGCAGTGTCAAATACTGAATGTTTTTCTTGTCTTTTAACTTTGCCCTCTCTGCCTCTATTTTCCCACCTCTCACATTCTCTAGATTTTCAATCACTGAATTCCGAAGGGAGTTTAGATCTGCTAATTGGTGGATAGAAGAAGAACTTGAATTATAGCTGAAGCTACCGATGGAATCATCATCTTCTTTCCTCACGATGTAAGGATCTAATTCTTCGAGGAGAGTTAGATTTTCAATACCTCTAGGCATGCTTGAATATTTTGGCTTTTCACTGTGCTTCAGATGTCTCAATTGCATCCAATTCTTAATATCTTTGGGAAGCTTACACCAACTTCCCAAGTCCACATACTCTAATTTACAGATGTTGCTAGTCAAAGACTCGGGCAATTTTGCTATTCCAGTATAAAACAAATCTAGTGACCTTAGCTGTGTCAAAGCTCCTAAGTTGCCCGGCAGTGCTTTTAAAGAAGAGCAAGAGTTGAATTTGAACATTGTTAAATTGTAGAGGAGAGAGATTGAATCTGGTAACTCTGTGATGCTTCTGTTATATGAAAGATCAAGGGACGATAGATTTTGGAGATGACCAATATTTTTAGGTAAAAGGGTGGCGTCGGAAAAAGAGATATCTAGATGTCGCAAATTAATCAAAGAACCAATTCCTTCATTGAGAATCTTTTGAACATTTTTGGAACGATGAAGGTCGAGAGTTTGGAGATTGTAGAGCAGATGAATGGACTCGGCAGCATGAGCATCTTCAAAATCAAAATAACTGAGGTCAAGGTACCTCATGTGTTTAAACCGAAAACTGGAAGAAGATATAGTTTTCAGACTTTTATCAGCACCAACCAGCCGATGTATTACACGAAGATGCTTGTTATTCAGTGGACTTGGAGAAACTAAACCTCCTCCTTGGAAAACAACTGTCCGCAATTTTTTAGCATTTTTGGGTATTCTTTCCATTGTTAACCGTAGCCGACGAATATGAGACACATCATTTTCCGTTTCACCAATACTCTGAATCGTGACTTCATGATTGCCAACGACACTTAACGCAAGATCATGTACTAAATCATGCATTTTGAACGACTTAATGTCACGTAAG
The DNA here is from genome assembly GCA_023529315.1 of Papaver bracteatum. Classification (NCBI taxonomy): domain Eukaryota; kingdom Viridiplantae; phylum Streptophyta; class Magnoliopsida; order Ranunculales; family Papaveraceae; genus Papaver; species Papaver bracteatum. The sequence goes on along the minus strand of JAJJWX010001822.1, from coordinate 140,159 downwards.
TCGTTATCCCTTTTAACATCTTGAAAGAAAGAGTTCGACAACAAACAAAGAAAGTAATCATTACCAATATCTTCAAGTGAGTTTCGATTTCCTCCATTAGATGGATGAATGAATCCTTCGGCCATCCACAATCGAATCAATGTTTCTCTATGAAATTTATAATCTTTAGGAAATAAACAACAATATGAGAAACACTTTTTCAGATGGGATGGTAAATTATCGTAACTCAATTTCAATATTAGTATAATTTTATTTGGATTTTCTGGTATATTCAAAACATCATTGTCTCTGATTGCCAACCAATCAGACTCTTTACTTTTCGAGCGCATTAGATTTCCGAGAAAATTAGCTGCAAGTGGTAAACCAGCACATTTTCTCGAAATCTCCTCCCCTATAGTTGACATAGTTATAGTTTCGACTGCACCGCCGGGAGAAAAAGCTCTATTCTTCATGATACACCAGCATTCTTGTTGGGATAAGGTTGTTAAAATGTACGGTGGAATTGTGTCCCTAACGATACCTGCAACATTTTCTTTACGGGTAGTTACTAATATTTTGCTCCCTTGAGCACCACCACTTAAATAACCCTTAAGTTTTTCCCAGTGTTCGGCATTTTCGTTCCACAGATCGTCTAGCACCAACAAATATTTCTTTCCACTAATATTTTCATGGACTTTCCTAACCAAAACATGGACATTAGACACGTCACATGTTTTTCCAGTAATGGACTCGAGAATATTTCTTAAAACTAGAAAGATATCAAAGTCGTCGGAAATACAGACCCACGCTCTTAGATCAAAGCTTCTCTCGATCGAGTAATCTTTGTATACCAATTGCGCGAGGGTCGTTTTCCCAATTCCCCCCATACCCACTATTGAAACGACTTGTGGACTAAAATTATTAGATGATGATGGCGATGAAGGGTTCGTCATCAATAACATCTTTACTATGCGAGACTTATCATGTTTTCTTCCGACAATTTTAGTATCATCTACAAAGGATACTGTCATTCGGTCTAGTTGCTCAGGAAGATCATCATCAACGCTACGTTCCAACTGGAACATAGCGTTGTCCTTAGAAATTTCATCTAATTCACGATTAATGGTTTTGATCCTTTCTGCTATTTTCAAACCAAATTTGACTTTAGATTGGACCGTTACCTTCTCCATGTTTCCACGGATAGCTTCGTAAGAAATTTCATCCAAAAGGTCGTCAGCATCATATGCAACGTCTTGGAGCCTTCTGAACCAGAGCAGCACGACTTTGGATTGCACTTGCTTCTTTTCAGCATCAGATGTTACAGCCGCGATCATCTCCAGCTTATCCTTGAGCTTTTGCAGATCTTTATCTATAGCCCCGGCCTTTCCAATTTTTTTGGCAGCAGCAGAAACCAATTTTTTCATGAACCCTGTGGCACCGATAACAAAGATCTCTTCCAAAGCCATAATAACAAGTAAATGATTTCAAGAAAAGAAAGAAATTAACAGAATGTATGATTATGAGTAAGTGACTACTGCAGTTATGGAAAATTAGCTATTGAAGATAGAAACTCAAGAGAATGTATGATCAGAGAACAAAATGGAGAAGCTTATGAAAAGTGTTTGTAGGAATGTGTTATCAGAGTCCGTGGTTCAATTATGACACATAATGATCATCTTTTGTAGAAGATTGAAAAACCTTATCAACACTTATCGTGCCCTGTGACCTGTTATCAATTAACAAAGGCGAGAGACTTCTTTCAACCACACAGTACGGTATCAATTATGGAACGCAACAGTCTTGTCGTTATCATCATTTGTCATTACTATACACCAAATTTGACAAATATTCCCTTAAGCGACACTTGGCTAGATAAAGTTGAGGGGGGCTAAAAAAAATTGATAACGTGTGAACTTTGAAAAATATAAAGTATTTGCTAATACGAATTATAAGGTAAAAGTAAAAGTATTTGTTATTAGGACTTGACAACATAATTCTAGTCCATTAATAACAAACAAAGGAATGCAAAATAGAACTCAATTTCCTCAGAATGTAATAACAAGCGAATTCAGTGATTCCATTGTTTTGGTGGAGCAGGTTGAATGGGCAATACAAATGAAACTGTAAAGGATTCGTATCATTCCGTTATGCATGGTCAGTAAATTATATATATAATCCGTCATATTTAGATACTCTTAGAATGCTTATTGAGTTAACATGTAGCATGGATCAACCAAATTGTGCTTAATTTTGGTTTTGCTTCACGTGGTTTACTCAGCAGAATTTATCTTTTTTTTTTTACTAAATTTGAGCCGATGTCACAGAGATGCTTATGAAATATTTGAACCCGATATCACAGAGATTCAAACTTAGTTGCAGCAGGTAGTATGTTATTCGCTTTGTACATGGTAACTGCAGAGCAAAGAATGGATTTAATTGTTTAGATTTTTTTACCTGCAAAGAGTTCAGTCTCCTCGTGGAATTGTATTATTGAAGGCATCCGATACATTGTTAGACACTGCTGTGATATCACGTAACCATACAACTTCATCAGTACATCTTTGATTTTCTCAACCAAGTTTTGATCTGCCAACCAATATCACTAGTAAGAAAACATTACTAGGGTTTGTATGAGTAATTTCCTCTGTCGGTTCTTGAACAGTTAATTACAATTATTTAGAGAACTATTCATGAATAATTGATCAATTATTCAACCAAAACGCATGAAAAATCCGAATGCATTCACACAGTGAAGTGCAAAAGTATAACAAACCAACGGGCGAAATTATTTTTTTTTTTTTTTTTTGAGAATTTTGATAAAGTACCCCGCTTTTTGGATACCCACTAAAAAAATACCCCCGTTTTTTTTTAAATTTGTTAAAGTACCCTCACGTTAGTTTTTCCATCCAATGTTAGTTAAAACTAATTTACTTTACATATTTACCCTTTTATTATTGCCACATTGATTTTATACATCATTTTTCAGGTTCGTCGAGTCCGGTTCAAGATCGTTACACCGCTTTCAGGTTCGTTACATCATTTCTTAAAAAAGGTTCATCATTTCAAGTGTTTTGGGGTTTTTGGTTGGAAGAAAACGACCTTCTACAACATTTTTTTAGGTTCGTCGAGCCCGGTTCAGGATCGTGACAACGCTTTCAGGTTCAGGGTCGTTACACTATTTTCAGGATTGTCGGATCATTTACCCTTCCCACCAAGGAGATGTAGTTCAGGGTAAATATGACTTTTAATTGGAAATATAACTGACACCTAGCACTTAACTGGATGTAATTTGCCTTTTGAATAAAACGGGATACTTTAACAAATTTCTAAAAAACGGGGACACTTTTTTAGTGTAATGTGAAAAATAGGGATACTTTATCAAAAAGCCCTTTTTTCTTTTGATCGGTAAATTATATGTCTACTTTCTGTCGTGACTTCTTTCAACCACACCCACTGGTGCTGGTATCAATTATCAAAGGAAACAGCAGTCTTAAGTGTGTGCCGTGTGGTCAGTAGTCCTATCCTTACTTTAAATTCATTCCCTGTAAATGTAAACCAAACTTGAGAAATATCTCTTAAGCAATTCATAGGTCGGTCATCGACTCATCGCCTAGTGTGAGTGCATGTGATTGTGAATCACATTCTATACTCCTCCATTTGGGTAATGAATAATTAAAATGTTATATGTCCTAATAATTTGTTTATAACAGGTGATATAATTTTTCACCGTTCCATTTGTACGGCATTCAGCCCGAGCCATAAACATTTCTTTCTGCGGTGTCGTTATACTACCCAAGTGTGGCAAGAACTAAAACCAAAGATTTTAGATTGGAGTCATCGGACTTAAGGTTTTCAAATTGTGCAAATTTTGGGCTTAATTGATTCCAAGTTCCGCCCCTGCTTATTATCATCAGAACTACCATACGCACCGAACAAAACAACCAAGTTATTCTCGTTTGAAGATAATCGATCATTCGCCACTCTTTGCGTTCATCCACTTATTAGCAGAACGTATTTGATCAGGGGCAGAGCTAGCCCATTGTAAAGGGTTGCACTTGCACCCCTGCTCAGCTGGCTCCAAAGCCCAATTTAGGCCTCATAAGAACTTTTTTTAACAAACAAGCTCATTTTTGCACTTTTGCACCCCTAGAAGTTTTGGTTGCACTCATAGAAAATTTTTGCACCCCTTTCTCATGATTCTTGGCTCCGCCCCTGTATTTGATACTAGCCATTGGAGAATATTTACATGTATACTTACTGTTTAGGCAGAAAGTATGTGAAGTCTTCAGTGCGTTTAGTTACCTGCAAAGAAATCTGCCTCCTCGTGGAATTGTATTATTGAAAGAATAGTAATGCGTCATACAACTGTAATATCAGATAACCATGGGACAATTTCATTGTTATAGTTTTGAATTTCCCTTTCCACTGGTATCAATTATTATGAGTGGCAAGAGTCTTGTCATTAACATAAATTTTATCAGTATGTGTAGTCCAATTCTTACTTTAATAATTCATTCACTATACACCAAATTTGACGGACTGAAGTTTTGTATTATATCATGCATATCAATCACATTCTATACTGATTTTTATTGATAACAATAGAATTTATTAAGGAGGGAACGAAACAGCGACGGAACCAGGAATTTTTGTCTGGGTGGGCTAAAAAAAAATTTCGTACACCCATATTATAGCAATCTAAATGCTAAAATTTAAATACAGTGATAAAAGCAGTGCATGCTGCTTATCATTTTCTGTATAGTAAGGTTCAGCTGAGTGACAATATTTTAAATTACGAAAACAACATATATAATAAAAATAAATATTATTATCTGGATGCGTCGAAGGTCACCTTAATTTTTTGAATTTTTACAATGTTACTTCTACATCTTTGTATGGTTTTCAATCAGTTCATGAAATTAAAAGCCGATACATCAGAACATTTAAATGTCAATTTTTTGTCAAAAGAAAATGGGGAAAATATTATGTAATAAAAATAGATTTTGATATTTGGGCTAATTTTTAGTTTACGTATGCATGGACCAAGTTTTAGTAAATATTTAGTGGGAGTAAATTTCACCGTTGAATTTAATTTCTAAGCACTAACCGAAACAAAAGAGGACACAAAAGTTTAAAAGAAGTAAAAAAAGGCAACATAACAATTAAATTGGGAAGAAGTCATTTGAATATGTCATACTAATGGGCTAATGAAAAGTTTTACCCCGGGACCCTCTCCTCTCTGGTGCTTTAGATCCCAGTTTTAAACTAAAAACTAAAAAGATTCGCAAGATGAGAAGAAAAAAAAGTTGGAGGGAGTCAATAGAAGACTAGTTTTCTTGTATGTTTGTATAGACAAAGAGTTATTAGTGGGATACGTGGCGTGTGGTTTCTCATTTTTGTATAGATAGAGAGTTTATTTTGGGCTAACTATAATTTTGACCTAGGATTTTTCATTTGGGAAAATTAGGGGCAGGCCCAAAAAAAAAATTTCTCACTAGCAGGCCCACGATTAGTTTTCCCTACGGTCGCACCCAAAATTCAAAAAAAAAAACTAAAAACGTGAAATAGTCACTAATACCCTCAGCAGTTTCGTACGGTTAGAATAACTCCCATTTATTTCAATTCCACCCGTTACAACCTACTCCTATTTCTTCTTCATCTTCATCGGCTTCTCCTTCACGATCTCCTCTCGATTTTTTTTTCTCCATCATTTATTTCAGTTCGCAGAAACCAAACCCTAGAAATTACTTAAAGATTACAGACTGCAGACCACAAAATCGAAAACCCTAGAAACTGGTCGTGATTACAAAACCTAGAAATAGTTCGGCAAAAATGGATGGAACGCCAAGTAAAACGCGTCTTCAGAAGTCGAAACAGGAGAAAACTGGTATTGAAAAAAGCTTTAATCGATGTATTCTTGCTCGCATTCAGTAGATTTGTTGTTTTTTTTTTTCGATTTTAAATTTTGTTCTTGATGTTGAAGACGAAGAACAAATTCAGTCTAAGAAAAAGAAAAAAAATGGTGAGATTCAGCAATTACTTCATCTGTTTGTGTTTTGATTTTGTTTGTTTCCATTTTTGTATCTTTAATTTTAATTTTTGTTTGTACCAGAAGTCGATGATGAACCAGAAGCCGGAAATCCCAAAAATAAGAACAAATCTAAGAAGAAAATTGTTTCTGGTTAAATTTTCATCCTAAATATGTTTACCCCTAATTTCTTTTTCTCTATAACTTACCCACTCTTTGATTTTAGCGTCAGTTTTACCTGATGATGTTGAAGATGAAAAAGTAGATAGTGATAGTGACCAACCACTTGTAAAGATGCAAAAGAAGGCAAAGAAAGATACTGTGGAGATATTAGAAGTCTCTGGTATGCATCCTAACTAACTGATGTGTGATTCTGCAAAAAACAAAAACTGCATAACAAGTTATTTGAGTGCATAATAAGTTATGCATACTTTATGAATGATTGCAGAACAGGTTATGCATCTGCAATTGTGAATGCATGACTAGTTCTGCATTATGCATGACAGGTTATGCAGCATAAAATCTAGTTATGCATTATGCATAAAAAGTTATGCAGCATCAAAATAGATGTGCATAACATGTTTTGCAGATGCATGACAGATTATGCTTTCAAAAAAAAAAACCCATTTATAAGTGTTACTTTTTCATTTTTATCTATTTAAGTTTTAACATCATTTTTACCTGCTAATGATGGTAATCTAGAAGTGGAAAAGGCGGAAACTGATGGTTAACAGCAGCAAAAGGATACGAGGACCAACATAAAGCCCGGCACTGCCAAGAAGAAGAAGAAAATCTCTGGTATGCATTTACATTCCTTCATGTGTCTGTGATCCATGTTGCCATGACTTGTTATGAAAATGCATGACTTTTTATGCTTACCGAAATTACTCCATAACCTGATATGAATAACATACTTATTTGTGTTTCAATAAGATCCCGAAGCAACCACCCCATCAAGGAAGTCGCAGAGATTGAAAGATCAGGAATCACCTACTTCACCTAAGCCTGAAGCAGAAAAGAAAACAAAGAGAGCAAAGAAAGCTACACCAAAGGAAATTTCGGATGATGACTCGGATGATTTTGAGAAATCTGAACCAAAGGAAAATGGTAAGATTTGCTTGTGATTTACTTTTTTTCTTTAGGGTGATTGATTTGTTTCAATGATGATTTGGTCTGTTTCAGTCAAGCAAGCTGTTGATAAGCAATGGAAAAGGAAAAGCGATGAACCCAGACAATCAAAAGACATGAAAAGGAAGAAGAAGGAGAAGAAAATTGAAAGATCTGAAAGTGAAAAAGAATATGAAGAAGAAGATGATGATGAAGAAGAACCTGATCATCAATGTGTTGTCTATAAACCAGGTGCGTTGAATTCCTGTTATGCATCACTAAATAAAATTATGTTGATCATTTACCTGCTAGTTTTGTAGTTAAATAAATCACGTAATGCTTCTTTAAAAAAATGCATAATAGGTTATGCATACAACTGGGTGTGCATAACAAGTCATCATAGGTTATGCAACATAACAAATCTGCAAAAAATACATTCTAAAAGGTTGTGGATTATAGGTTATGCATTGTAATAATTGTGCATAACAATTTATGCACATGTATGAATAAGAGACATAGGAGGTTATGCAGTCAAAATAGCGTTTCTAACTTAGTAAAATGCAATTTTCTCTCTCTTTTATTTATGCAGTTAAACCTAAAACCAAGCCTGCAACTCAGAAAGGTACTTATCGAGCAGGATTTCTAAGGGTAGGTACCTTGTTGACAAAAATAAAGGAAAGAGGTGGTTTTACTCCGACGTAGGCTAGTATGATGAATGTATGTCCATTTGGGAAATTCTATAACTGGGTATCTACTGCGGACATGGCATTGTTTGATGGTAAGAGCAGACAGCTGATGGATGAGGTCTTTTTATCATATAACCATGATGATTTAAGTCAGCATTCTTTCAAGGTGTCTGAAAACAAGTGTATACCGTCAACAGCCAATGAGCTTGCTGCTACTTTTCTGATTCCAAGAGTCCAAGGACATAGAGGAAAAAATATTCTGAATTCAAAGGAAGAGCTAGAGATGACTCAGTCACTTTCCTTGGTCAAGCAATTCCCACTCAAAACAACAGCTAGTAAAGTGAGTACAGATTCCAAAGCAAGGGTAACAAAGGTTTGGGTAGAGGATATTCAAAGGCTGGTATTGGAAAAACTTGACAAGAAAGGTTGTGAATAGGAAGTTGTCTTCCTCGTATGCCTCTACATGCTAGTCGTCCTGTTCTTTTGTGGGTCAATGGGAGACAATTTGGACTTCAAATATGTTGGTTTGGTGAAGAATTTGCAAACCATGGACTCTGTATCATTTCCTGATTTTATTCACGATAATCTGATGAATAGCATCAAAACTGTGAAAAAAAAGAATCTTCAGATAAGGAATCATGCCCTGGTTGCACTATATATTCTCTTGTGAGTTAGGTTTTTTTTTGTTTACTTAATTCTCTTCCAATAAATCAAATCTATAAAATATCTTATATATTAGTTATTGTTTTTTGCAGCTTTGGTTGGCTGAGAAATCTAGTTGGAATCCGACATCAAGGTCAGTGACAGTGCTACTACACCAAGAGCTGGGAGGTGGGACTTTGCAGCAATGAAGAAAGCAATGATCAAGAAGCATATTACAGACTTGCAAGTGTTTTTTTATGAACCTTTCTAAATTTTATGCATAACACCTTATGCATATGAAATTGTGAATGAATAACCAGTTATGCATTATTTAAAAATGACAAAAGTGTTAAGCAGGGTTGTGAAATATGAGTGCATAACATATTATGAACCTTTCTAAACAGTTGCATAACATCTTATGCATATGCAATTTTGAATGCATAACCAGTTATGCATTATTTAAAAATGACAAAAGTGTTAAGCATGGTTGTGAAATATGAGTGCATAATATGTTATGCAACTCCAATGTTAAATGAATGGTTAGTTATGCATTGTTTAACATATATTCATCACATGTTATGTTCTACACATAAGAAATGTTGTTATATAAAAAATGAGTGCATAACATCTTATGCATATGCAATTGTGAATGCATAACCAGTTATGCATTATTTAAAAATGACAAAGTGTTATGCAGGGTTGTGAAATATGAGTGAATAATATGTTATGCAGCTCCATGTTTAATGCATGGTTAGTTATGCATTGTTTAAAATATCTGTATCACATGTTATGCATATAAGAAATGTTGTTATATTTGTTATGCATTCCCTGATGAGTGTTATTAATCATGTTGCAGTTTCATGAGAACTTTAGAGATGTGTACAGTCCAATGGAGTTGGAACTCTGTGAACCAAGAGAGCAAAGAAACAGGAAAACTTTATATGAGCTCATCGCAATGGATCTTGAAGTGAACATGGACAAGTATGAAGATGCATTTCAGGATGTGTTACAGATAATTTAAGAGGAGAAGTTTCCCGATAGTCCTGGAGCAAGGTTGAAGAATGTCCAAGAAATGCTAAAAGACATCAAGCTGACTCAGGAGGGATATAGACAGACTGGAGGAGACTTCAATTCTTAGTTGTACGATAAAGTGAAGGAGTTGCTTGTTGCATCAGGCGTGAAAGAGGAGGTGCGAGTGGAATCATCAGTTGGCCCTAGCGTCAATGCATCATTAGCTGATCCAAGTGTCCCACTAAGCCAAAACTTGCCCAGGAATGAGACAGTTGTTGAAGTGGTATCCTCAACTGAGCCACCCACACAAGAATCATTGCCGCAAGTTATCCGACTAGATAGCCAAGACCAAATGTCTAGTCAGGGACTCCAGTCTTCACCTTACAAGTTCATGGACTTGGAAAAGGCTGTTAATCTATCCAGCGACAAGGAAACAGACACGCCATAGGAATTGCAGACAACACCAAACCTGGCTACAACTCAAGAAAGAATTGAAGAACAGTAAAAATAATTCCTTTCTGGTGATGATGGTGCTGGTGGATAAGATGGTGACGATGGTGCTGGAGGAGAATATGATGCTGGAGAACAAGATGGTGAAGAGGAAAAAGAATTCCTTGCTGGTGATGATGGTGCTGGAGGAGAAAATGGTGATGATGGTGCTGGAGGAAAAGATGGTGAACATCTTCTAAAGACTCATAATGTAGCTGAAGGGCCCTCATTTAATCTCTATATTTCACAAGAAGAAGATGGTGCTGGAGGAAAACAATAACAAGCCGTTGAGATGCTAGAAGAGCCAGTTGCAACAAAACCGCAACAACCCACTGTTGAGATGGTAGAAGAGCAAGTCGCAGAAAATATGCAACAACCAGCTTTTGAGACGGCCATTGCTGCAGATAAGGGGATGGCCACTGATGTTGAAAAAAATGAAGCTGAAAAGATGGGGAACATTCCACTATCATTGGTACAGAAATTATAAAACAGATTATGTACTTGAATATCCATGAACTGCTTGAAGTTTTTTTTAATGTCACAATCAACTATGTACTATTTGTTAATTTTAATCAACCATATACTATTTATTATGTTGTTGTTTTGCTATTTAATCAACTACTATTTACTTAATTTGAAAATAAATTGGTTATATCTAACACATTTTTGGTTACATGTATCTGTACGAAGAAGAACTAGAAGAGGAATTTATTCCAAAAGCAGTCTTTGAAAAGAAGAAAGCTGTGAAGAAATACGACGCTAAAGGAAAAGCAAACAAGGCAGAATAGGATGGGAACCAACCAGGAAGAAAGGTAAGAAGAATAAGGAAAGGACAGCATGTAATGATAGGACAAACAATGTATTGCTCAAAGATTGTGAGCTAGGGAAGCAGCAGAAGCAAAAACAAGCCCGATGAGAAAAAAAGTTGAAGAAGAAAACCCTCATACGTCTACTGGTGGGCCGTTCAGAAAATTACCTTCGCTGGAAACAATGGAATTCTTTCAAGATAACAAGGATACAGTAGAACCATCATTGATGGAAGTACTGAAGACGTACTTTGAGAATGAAAACAGTTTGTAAGTACATCAAAACTACGTTTATGCTTCTTTAAAAAATCAATGCATTACAGGTTATGCTTCTTATGAAATAAATGCATAATAAGTTATGCTTAAAAAAACCATGCATAATAAATTATGCTTATAAAACAATCCATGCATAACACAAGCCTCTAGTTTATGGTTCCACCCCATGTCACTTAAATAAAAGATCTCACTAATTATGTCGTCTACAGAAATTCGGCTTGGAGTATCAGAGAAAGAGAAGACCCGTACTTGTGGGATATTCGGATTCACGGAGATATAATAAGGCATCTAATGAACAATGAATACCTAGAAGAACAAGTACTACGCTACTACAGTTATAGGTTGTTCACGAAGCGGAAAAATGAAGAGAATGATGTGAGTATTCAACAGAGGTATGCGGAGTCTGCATTCATGAGGTCAGATGCTTGGGTAAGTCAAAAAAAAGAATTTCATTTTGCTACATAACAAGTCATTATTGCATATTATCTTATGCCCATATTATTACTTCTGCATAACATGTTATGCAACTAGTTTTGAACTGCATAACAAGTTATTCATCATTGTTTCCTACACCTTTTGTGCATCCTTTCAATTACATCAACTAACTTTTTTTCCCTAAAAAATATTTCTTTTGTAGTTCTTTGTTAAAACAAAGGATAAAGATGGGATTTCCAAATATGTTGGAGAATTCATCTTGAATCTCCCTATTGAAGTTGAGAAGATGTTCATCCAAATGAACTATATGACAAAGGAAAACCCTGCTGGTACACATTGGACATTGTTAGAGTATGAATTTTCAGAGGGTGAGTGGAACTTCCATAACAGTCTTGAAGGCTATAAAGTTAACTGCAAGAAACAAGCGCTTATAATGGCAAAGGATTGTATGCCTTATTTGATCGAAAGGTATGACAAACTGAATCTATCACCATAAATCGTGGATATAAAGATGGAACCGCTTGTATACAAGGATATTTTTTCCAGGACTGTTCCTGAATAAGGTCATCACCCTGACTGCCTCATATTTGTATGCTACTATATGAAAATGGCTGAAGTTGGGAAAGGAAGATGCAGTAGAAAAAACCAACAAGAAAAGAGTAAGTCTGGTATTGAAATTGCTGACGGATATTGGAAACAGTTGTGGGATAGATGCCAATGAAGACATCTTGGATGATGCTGCGCGTCAATGTGATGAAGCTGTGCGTAAATGTTACTGATGTTGTGCATAATAGAAAGGTTTAAATGTAACTTTGTTTGAACAACCTGTGTGTTGTTGGTAGGATGAGCAATTTAACTTGGGAGTGAAAACTAATGGGAAAGTAGTTAGTGTGAAGCTTAACTTCAATCAGTAGTTATGCGTTGTTATGAATCTTGTCTGAACAACTTATATCTTGTTATCTTGTCGATATTTATATATATATATATATATTTTTCTGCAATATTATTTCATTTAACTGTACTATGATAACGAGGAGGCACTGCCCCCTCGACCCCCGATTATAAACATAACATGATATCTAAGATACAAAACAAAGCTTGGCTAAGTTTTCCCATGTAAGTGGTGGTCAGGATTTGTCTAGAGAGAAGATAAATCAAGGGATGTGGTTCTCTTGACCACCCATACAACTCGCACGCGTGGCATTAATGCCAATATTGTGAATGAAAAATGAATACTCAAGTCAAGATATGGAATTTCAAAAATTATAACGGGGAGGTTCGAACTCATGACCTATTGTGTCATAAGAGTGGCCTCTAACCAGTGTTCCACCTTGGTTGGAATTGATAGAAAAGATAAATCAACAGCGGTGGTTAATTAGTATACCACCTTGGCCTTTAAATACCATAATTGCTTTATTAATTAGTGTTTCACTAATTGCACATAATAAATAATTTATTCATTATAAAGTATTTTATTAATTAGTATTTCACTAATTGCTCATAATAAATGACTAATTATTTTTTAATTATAAATGTTTTCTTAATTAATTATAATATTTATTTCTATTAATAAGTAATTTTGATAAATAATATTAATAGACATTTTCTACGACATTGAGTAGTATAAGAGGTGGAGGCCGAAGGATTAGTGGTGGTTAAGGGCGGAGCCAAACACAATTATATTTATTTTTGTTTTTTTATTGTAAAATGGGATACAAAGTCCATTTTTCACATGTATCCAACTTGCCAAGAATTTTTTTCTCCCTCTCTCCTCAAAATCCTGGTTGCGGCCCTGGTTTGCGGTGGAAGAAGTAGTGACAGTGAATGCTGGTGAGTAGTGATGGACAATATTAATTTTATGTTTTCGTTGCAACATCGATAACATCGTAGTGTGGAAGATGTGGTTGGTTGTTTTTAACACTTTTTATAAAGGAAGGTACCACATATTTCAGGGATAATATCATACAGGACAATATTTTCATGATCGTAGTTGGATCACCCAAATGGTACCCCTGTTATCTTTGGTACTATATCGTATAAATCATGATTTTTTAATGTTAAAATAAAATTGATTGCAATACAAAAAAGAATATATACACGGAAAAAAAAAATGAGACTAATCAATTGACCAAATTTTGTTCAATCTAAACCTCATACATGGCATTTGTAATTGCAAATTAGAATTGCGTCCAACAACCTACATGGGATGGGCAGCAGTGGTGGAGTTAAAAATTGACATTGACGAGGCCTAATTTTTTTTTAAAAGAAACATGTAAACTCTGGTTGACTAAACCATAAATATATATGGACAAAGTACTATTTATAAAATAAACTAAAAAAATTATGTAGTTATTAAAAATTTAAGGGGTTAGAGCCAGGTTAGTCAACCCTTGGCTCCGCCACTAGGTGGTGGTGGATAAAAAAAGTGGATTCATATGGTTTTATGATGGTGGCGGGTATTGGTGAACAAAAAAATATTATGTTAATTTCGTAATGCCACAAAATGTGTAACGTTATATTATAAAGTATAAAACATGGTTGATCATTCTAATGTTAAAATAAACTTGATAAAACACATGTCCATTTAAAAAAATTGGTGCAATCAATTGCCATGTTATGTAATAACTAAACGAACGACAAAAATAAAGATCAGAACATATGAAATTATTTATTATCGATTTGTTTATGTAAGGAGTGGTCAGGATTTGTCCGTGGAAAAGATAAATTTACCGCCAACTTAACCATTTTTAAATGTTTTATTCATTATTATCTCATTGATTGTTCATAATGATTAATTAAATTTCTATTATAAATGTCCCTTTAATAATCTAACATAAATACATAATTTTATTAATAAATAATTTTACTAAAAACTATATTAATTCTAATGGTGATAGTGGAAGTAGGGTTAGTATAAGAGGTGGCGAGTGTTTGTGAATGGTGGAGGTGGTAACATTACTATTGGTGGAAGAAATAGTGGTGGTGGATGGTTTTTATGGTGGTGGGTGTTGGTAATATTAGTGTATAATAATAGTTTTTGCTTTTGAGTGAGTTTTATTGACCAAGTAAAAAAATAATCGTCACAAAACATGCGACATTGTATTGCGAAAGATGTAATTGGTTGTTTTTAGCACGATTGATAAGGGAAAAAACCAAATATTTCGAGGATGATACCGGCATGTATAAGACAATACGATCATGACTGTTCGATCACCCATATTATATAAAGGCAATTGGTGTACCCACGTAAGAGAACATTATCGCTTTCTCAAGTACTATTACATTCTTTTTCCAGGAAGACCATCAATGTCGAGTTGTTTCGCGGCAACTACCTACAAAGAAAACAACTTTCACTCAATTCCCAATATAAAACCTTATTGGCCGGGAAAATGTATTTGCATTCTAAAATATTTGTTTGAAAATTATGTTTGTTCATCAAAATCATCATAAAATACTCTAAATCATAAATCTAAATCTCTCCTACGATGTTTATTGATTTTTTTTTATAATTTATATTCTCAAATCATGCGACCTCTTGATGACACAGATGGGTAGATCACACAAAGCAGAACATGACTGAGACTACTTCAATAATTTGGTCAAGAGATAAGGTCAAAAAATTAAGATTAACTTTCATAGGACTAATTATATCGACTTCGATAGGAGCTGACTAAAATATGGATTAATAATAATTTCACGTAAGACAATTGCAAAACATAGTTTGGCTAACTCTGCCTTTGTAAAGAGTGGTCAAGATTTGTCCTTCCTCAATTGCTATGTTATGTGAGAAGAAGGTGATATCTAAGATTAAGGTATAATTCAAATCTATTAGATTCATAACATTTACAACTGGATGCCTTGAAAAAAATTGACGTGTTTTTATTATTATTACAGGCAAGGGATACATTGACCGCACTTGCGCAAATAACTCACTTCGCAAATGATTGGTGTTGCATGTACTGTCTATAATGCAATGAGGAATTTGAGGAAAAAAGGCACTAGAAGAAGTGTCCGGAGTATTTTGGATATAGTAACTTAAACCCGGTGTAATACTTATGTTTGTTTTTTTTTAGTTTATCCACAATTTATTTATTTAAGAAAAATGAACATTGCAAATACATAACATCAACAAAACTTAGACAGACTGAGTTTGACAATAATGGCTACTGATGGTCCGGAAATGGCAAAAGAAAGGAATTGTTGTAGAAGAATTGTTGGGATATACAACAAATTACTTTATACGAATAAAAGAGATGTAACTATTTCGATTCTGAAATCACATAAAGTTCACAGTAGAAGATGACATCAAGTTTAAAGTTAGTGACAACATTATATGGCTGACTAAAATATTAAAAACAAACAAGATATATAAACTTAGAAAGTCGTGGGACTTAAAGAGGCCAATTTTGAAAACTACAATCTTAGAAAGCAACGATCCATAACACAATAATTTTTTTTTTATAATTATTCAACGTAGAATATGTCAACTTTTGGTAAAGGATCTATTGACAACCTATTAATTTTAAATAGGATCAGGGAGTACAATATGCATTCAAGGTTCTTTATGAGGTAATGTGTCTTCAGATTGTATTACAAGTGAAGGTAGGAACATACGGAATTGACAAAATGTCCAAGACTTTTGAAGTTACCAAAGATTTCGTTAACACGAATTGCTGGGCACAATACTTTGTTGAATATTTAATGGCATAGGTTCGCATATATACAATCCCTTCGAAAATGTAATGGGTACAAATTTTAAACATTGTCATCTAATGGGTGTTGAACAATTACAGGAAAATCATGTCACACTGGATAGTTTGTATCAATCGTTCGATGCAAAGAAATACTATTCTCTGCCTATTTAGAGGATCGACAACATGACCATGATAGATGAGTCAGCTGGAACGAAATAAGAGCATGTGGAAACTTTTATGGACGATATTGATTAGTTGATTTCACTAAGATGAGAGCTGCTGACGACATATTTCCAAAAAATATTTAAACTTCCATATTCATGTAGAGAATTATCTCATTGTAAGCAATGAACCTAAATAAAAAAGTGTCTGGAAGTTAAGATTATATTTCTTTCGTCTAAGCAAATCTCCGGCGGTAAAATATTAAAGGAAAAAAGAGAGGAAAATCCCAACTATTTTTATGACAAACACATATTAAATCATAAGGAGTTGATAAGTATTCGGGACACAAATTATACGATATATTAAAAATAAACCAACATCATGGCCCGTGCCATTACGGCACGGGTTAAGGGCTAGTAAATCTTACAAAGAAAATGAAGGAACAATAGGTTACATATAAACATCTAAATATCATGTTATGCAACAAAAAGGCACATGTTATGCAACAAAAATAAAACTGAATAACATGTTGTGCAGAATAAAACAATTGTGCATGACTTGTTATGCAGACACATTACTTGTTATGCAGATACAGATGCATGAAATAAACAATATGCATCCAAAAAGAATAAATGCATAACAGATTGTGCATCTTCAAAAGAGAATGCATAACAAATTATGCATCATCGAAAACTAATGCATAATCTACTATGCATTTAAGATAATAAAAAAATGAAAGCATAATCTGATACAAGCAGAAAAACACAAACCGAAAAACATAATCTGATACAAGTATTTTTTTCATAAAACCAATACAAAAAAGAAACTAAGTAAAGAAAAAGTACTTGTTCATAAAAACTAATTAAAGAAAAATGAATAAGGTGTAAACATAAAAGTAATAGTCTGAAGAAACAAACAAGATAATTGCTCTCCCTTAACTTCCCTTAGGATGCTTCGGCTTCTTCGTCGGCTTTGGCGGCTTCTTGTAACAGGTAGGCTTTGTACAAGTTTGCTTGTTGTGATTACCAATCTCACAACAATTACCACAGCGCATATCTCTCCTGGGCGGCTTCTCGTAACAGATCAAATGTCTATTAGCTTGTGGTCGCCCTGGCGGCCTCCTAACATCAGGTACATTGATAATATCATTACCTTCATAAACTTCAGGCCTGTTGTATTTCGGAATAGGATAAATTGCATGGATGTAGGCATTATTGAAGTATGCAGTAGTGAAATAAGGTTCAAAAAAATCATACGGATTAGAACCAGACATTTTTATCGATGCGAAAGCATGCACACATGGAAATCCATAGACTCGCCACCTCTGAAAGGTACATGTCCTTGCCTCAAGGTTAACACTATGAGCACTTTCCCCTCCCTCCACTTCATAAACATTAGTATCGGACTGTATAACCAGCTAGGTTAATCCCTCATCAATAAGAGCCTTCATATTAGCTTCATTCTTCGGTGTAAGAATTGTTATGAAACTTTTACCAGTATTACTCCTTTATAACATCATAGCCATCACATCCTTCCTTATCTGATCCACAAGAGCATTTTGTAAGGAGCTTCTTGTGTACCTTCATCCAACTATTGAAGGATTCAACAAGAGTAGAAGATGTCCTACCATACCTACAACCATGAAAAAAGGTATTTGACCACTTCTCCGGAGGGATATCTTCAATATAGTCTGCAACCCAACCACAACCAAGACCCCTAATCGTAGCGATGGCAGTTTGGAACCTTCGGGACTAAGAGCATACATAGCATCTTGAAATACATCAATAACAGCACCATACCTTTCGTCAGAGCCATTAATTGACAAGTTCATCTTCAGATGATAGTAGAAGAAACTATGGAAGGCTCCAGGAAAATAAACTGGAATAGCTCTCTTTAATCCTTCTGCACGATCAGATAAAAATGTGATTGGCCTTTGATCATGATCAAGAATATAACTCAAATTCCTCATGAACCATTCCCAGTTATCATTATCTTCACCAGGTACCAGGGCTATGGCTAGTGGAAAGAACCCTGCACAGAAAAAAAATATAAAATCAAGCCAGCGTAAACATGAAGTATGCGCGCTAAACAAAGATGCATAATATCTTATGCATCTAACCTAAATAGTGCATAAGACATTATGCACTTGCATAAAAAAGGATGCATAAGATCAGGAAAGTGAAAAACAATAATGCATAAGGCATTATGCAGTTAAAATAAATAATGTATAATATCTTATGCATCTAAACAGAAATGATGCATAACCAGAAAAGTGAAACCAAAAAATGTATAATGTCTTATGCATCTAAACTAAGATGCATAAGACATTATGCAGTTAAAATAAATATTGTATAATATCTTATGCATTTAAACAGAAATGATGCATAACCAGAAAAGTGAAAACAATAATACATGAGACATTATGCACATATATAAGAAGCATGCATTATCAGAAAAAATACCATTTTCAGCATTGATAGCGGTTGCAGCCATGAGGCATCCTCTATATGTTTCTGTAAGAAAGGTAGCATCGACATATATCATGGGACTAAGGTAACGGTAACCATGGATGAATGCCTCGAAAGCAATAAAAAGACGCACAAACTTATTTGAAGGTGCCTCATCTTCTAATTCAGTTGAACTATCCTCGTTCAATTCAGGTTCATCCATTTGAACTTGAAAATCAATCCAACTCCCAGGATTTGTGCTGCGAATGGCATATACATACCATACCAGATGCGAAAACAACATGGCCTCATCACCAAATATTTCCTCATACACTTTCTCTCTTCCATTGTAATCTTGGTAATATTTCATATTCATCCCGTAACTAGATTTAAAAAACTTTTTCAAATCAGATGCTCTGAAACTCGGATCAATTCTAATTTCATCCTTGATAAGACTAGAAACAAATTTACTGCTGAGCCTGTGGAAAATCCTTTGACATCCCACACCATAGGTATGAACGCTAACATACTTCTTAACCTTAAGAATCGTGTTTTCAACATCAACAGCACAAACCTTATACTTCCAAGGGAATTTTTCTTTAGAGCATTTTGCATGGAACCTGCTAGGTTCATTCTTAGTATATACAAGAACACGCCCAATTTTTACCTCGTAGTTCTTTACCGCAATACGTACCTCTGCTACACCACCAAAAAATACTTTATCAACATCACCAATTAATTTATCCCAGCCCTCAGTCCTAAGAACCTTGTTAATAGGCACAGAACCATCTTCAAGGAAATTCACCATAGCTTCTTCTGGTTCAGGTTCTATTACACGCCTACTTGATGAAGCTCTACCACGACTATTTAAAGAATTGAAGACAACTTCAACAAGTAAATCAAAGCTATTCTGACCTTTATAGTGGCAACGAGATACAAAACACTTAAGCAGAACATCAGAATCAACTCGCACAAACTTGCTTCCATCATTATAAGAAAATTTGACATGATGAGGTAGTAAACGAGTCCACTTATGGCAAACGGATGTCTTGATACTCTCCAGAGTTGTGTTGACATCAACAGGATGTGCTAAGAATTCACTAAAGTAGTGAATTACAGCTAGTGCACTAGCAGCATACATCTCACCCTGCAAAAACACAAAAGACAAAAATCTATCCTGCATATGGCTTCACAAGAATTCTTACTCAACATTAAAATATATAATCAACAACAGCAAAAAAAAATCTACATTAACCATAATCAGATCAGAAATCAACAAAGATACCAAAATCAATAACATGTCCATTAACGTAACAGAAAACAGATCAAAAATATGAGTGGAAAAAAAAATCAATTGATAAATCAAATAGAATAAGGAACACCTATAAAATTAGTGTATCAACATCCGAACATGAAATTGAAACAAACAGATTGAATCGAAAAGATCTACATTAATCGTAACAATTTCAGAACCTAGAAAAAAAAATCAAAAACAAGCTTAAAAGATCTAAAAAAACCGATTCGAAAACCTAAATTAATCTTCGGAAACCTAAAATAATAGATCCTAATCTTACAGAAACTAAACCCTAGAATCGAAACCATATTAAAAAAAAAACAGAAACAAGAATTGGAATGTAGCTCGAACCTGAAACTTGAATTTCAGAGTAAATTAAATCCCTCAGTCATCTCCTTCTGAATCTCTGATCTATCAATCTTTATCGAAACTGAATCTCTGAGCTATCAATCTCTATCGAAACTGAATCTCAGAAAGTGAAAGTGAGGATCGAAACTGAATCTCTTCAATTATCTTCGCTGGGTAAATTCGCTAATAGATCATCTCCTTCTTCAGCTCTCGATTATTGAATCTCTTAGCTCTAGCTGGTATTATATCTCCTTCTCAATCGCTCAGCGTGAAATCTCTCTCTCGAAACCGAATTTGTGAAATCTGAAACGAAGCTGTGAACTAAGTTTCTGTTTGTGAGGTTAAACTTGGAAAAAAAAGGAAATTTCGAAAACTTTGGGTGCGTGAATAATTTTCACGCCGTGTTTGGGTGCGCGTGTGATGTTTCACGCATGTGGGTTTCACAGTAGGGAATGTTGTAAGAATGGGTCTCCCTGTAGTTTTCACTTTTCATTTTTTTCTTACGAATAGGCTGGTTAAAAAGAAGTTTTTAGTATTTTGGGGGGGCTGCATCATGGGTAAGCCACCCCCTAGTACCGTCCCTGGAACGAAATTACAGATAGACTCTTTTACAAGTAGTAAAAAAGGAAGAAAAAAAATCCCAGTTGAACATAAGCATGTCAAAATTATCCTTAATGCTAGGCCTGAAAAGAGCATACTGCATATACCAAGATATATAAACATGTTCTCCATTTGGTTAATCAATAAAATGTTACATCTCCTAATAATTAATGTGTTTGTCTAGTAGCATTATCTAATTCAAACATTCTAAGAGATAGCATCTAAATTTTGCTTGCTAGTGGGAGTTATTCATGGAACTATAAAGTAAAATGACCATGTGATAATCTACTTACCGTTTGCGACAGATGAAATAAATTTTCACCGCTCCGTTTTTACTGCATTCAACTTGCACCATCAAAACAAAAAATTATAACCAAAGCAAAGTATTGAGTTGTCATGCATCTCAGTCGAGCTGGAATGATTAAGTCACTAATATTTTTCTGGTTTGTAGGCTGTGTATCTTTAAACTAATAAGCAATTTATGTTCCTTGGATATTCAACTTTTACTTACTGAACCTACACTACCAAGTGCATAAGCCTAATAGTTAGGACCCAATTATTTAATGAATGCTTGCAGTAGTTAATTCTAGATGGTGAGCGGCTGTGTTCTTGTTAATTTAAGATAAGGGGTATTTTGAGTTTGGTGCCTATAAAATGGTACACCTTTGTGTTTAGTGTCTAATTTTGTCCAAATTTGAGTTTGGTTCATCGTACTTTTGTACTGCATTGTGTGAATGCATTCGAATCAAAAGGTCTTAGCTGGTTTTTCAAATAATAGTGCTATACTGTTCCAGACGTGACAGCGGAAACTACTTTCAACCATAAATTTGATGATTAGTAGGTGGTGAGGTCTGAGTTGGACTCTAAATAGTAAATACTCAGTGTACATACATGGGTGGTGTGGTTGGAGTTGAACCAGACAGTAATCCCCTTGACGCCACAGCAGCAATAATTGATGCAAAAATAGTAAAACATACCAAGTACAATAATATTCACGGCATCAATGGTCAATCTACAACAGCAATAACAATAATTTATATTTTTACCGTAACAAATGTCACAGAGATTCAAACTTTGTTACTGCAAGTAGTATGTTATTTGCTTTGTACATTGGTAATTCCAGAACAAAGAATAGATTTGATACTTGCCACTGACGAATATTTACATGTACATATTTAACTGTTTAGATATTTACCTGCAAAGAGTTCTGTCTCCTCGTGGAATTGTATTATCGAAGGCATAGCAATGCATCGTACATGTTAGGGACAGCTGTGATATCACATAACCATACAACTTCATTAGTACAGCTTTGATTTTCTCATCCAAAGCTGGTAAGAAAATATTACTAGGGTTTGAATGTCTCCAACCACATCACCTGTTTATGGTTCCAAGTAATTTCCTCTGTCAGGTCTTGAACAGTTAATTACAATTATTTAGAGAACTGTTCGATTATTCAACTAACACGCATGAAAAATCCGAATGCATTCACACAATGCAGTACAAAAGTATGACAACCCAACGGGAGAAATTATTTGTCTACTTTCTGTCGTACTGGTACTGGTATCAATTATCAAAGGGAACAGCTCTCTTAAGCGTGTAATCAGTAGTCCTATCCTTACTTTAAATTCATTCACTGTAAACCAAACTTGAGAAATATCTCTCTTAAGCGATCCGTAGGTCTGTCATCGCCTAGTATCAGTGCATGTGAATCACATTCTATACTCCTCCATTTGTTTAATTATAGGGTTATTTAGCGTTTGGTACCCAGCAAATGTCCAACACCTAGCTTTGGTACCCAATATTTAAAATATTAAGGGTTAATACCTTGACCAGACGTTGACCGTCAATCACCACTAAATACTGTATTTGACCAAATTATTTTTATTTATTCTAATTTCCATTAAAAATATAAAATTATTTTGACGACTTTACCCTTCACAAAAACCATCTTCTTCCTTGGTCTCTTTCTGTTGCTCGGCCTCAAACCACTGTCCCAAATCCAACTAAATCTTCTAGTCAGCTTCTAATTCTTGTCTTCCACTCATTAAAATACCCACACAACCATGGAAACGGCACCTATCAGAACCATTAGCAACCCTTGTCATTCTTAGCTCAAACCATCCCCACATCACCAACAATGCCTTCTCAACTCGCTGTAGACTCAAATCCATTGACCACTGCCTTCATCCCATATCAACAATAGCTCATATGTTCCCCTGTAAACAACATTAGCTTTCTCTCGATATCAAACCCATTACAAACCTGGTGGAACAAAATTAGTTGTTCAGGCATTTTTTCGATCGCCGGTTGTGCATATTACTAGTTGTGAGGAGATCTGCAACATTCTGTTAATTTCTAATCTATTCCCTATGATTTCCATCCCTGCAATCATTAAATTCATTCTAACCATTCACCCATAATGAATCAACAGGCAACAGTGCTTCGGTGCTAGTAAAAAATCAAATCCATTACGGACATCAATCACACTTACCAACTCAGTCGCTTATTAGCAGAAATTTGTTTTGATGAATAATAGTAAAAGAAAGAAATATTTTATTTCGATTGGAAAATATATATCATGGGTATTAATTGAATTTTGGAGATTTTATTAGCTTTAAGAAAAAACAGTAAAGGGGGAAGAAAAGAAGAAAAATAGGATGAGATCTTAAGAATCAGCCTAGTCTAGCTGAGAGACTCTTATAATTTAACTGATCAATTTTAATCACAAAAGATGAAGGTGCGGACTACGGAGTAGAGAGATGAGGAATAAGAAGAGACAACGAGGAAGATGGAGTTAGAGCATTGGGTACTAAAAGCAGAGTCGGTTATACGGGTTATGGGCAAATATGGAAAATTAAATAAAAATTAATAAAAATGAAATTATAGAATTAAAAAATTAATAAAGTGCTAGGTCAAACCTGGTCTTTGAGGTCGACGTCTAATCAAGGTACCAACCCTTAATATTTTCAATATTGGGTACCAAAGCTAGGTGTTGGACATTTGTTGGGCACTAAACGTTAAATAACCCTTAATTATAACAGGTGACATAAATTTTCACCGTTCCATTTGTACGGAATTCAGCCTGCACCATAATTTATTTTATTTTTTTAATTATTGAATTTCTCTTCTCGGTTATAGCATTCTGAAGAAACTGAGCTGTAACGGTCAAGTCATACATGCCAAGCTACAGGGAACGGGCGGTGGTACACAGGCAGCATCCAAGCAACTTGGTCAAGTCATTAATACTACTTAAAAATGAAGGACCCTATTATGATGTTAATTAAGAAATGCTTACCAGCAATGAATCTTAGAAGGTGCTGATTCGTTCTTGTTCATATGAGACAACCCTGCAATTTCGCTGTTGGATCGTCATACTTCTGCACTGCATTAGGAACAGGTGTTAGCTAGTTTTCCAATTTCGCTGCTTAAGACTTGCCAGCGGAAACTAGTTTTAACCATAAATTTTGAGGTGGATTGTTGGTGTGGTTGGAGTTGGACTCTGAAAAGGTAAAAATAATCAGTGTATGTTATGGGTGGTGTGGTTGGAGTTGAACCATAAGACGATAATGCTCCCATAAGCAAACGTAATGGATTCGCAGGGCTGACCTATATTATGGGTTCGAGAAGAACAGTGGCCGGCTTGGAGTTCTTTTGGAGGCCGACAAAGGCTACAGAGCGGAAAGGAGGAGAGATTGGTTGTTGGTGACGGAACGGAGGCGGAGGAAACAAGGGGAGAACGCCGTAGGGTTTGAAGTTTTGTTTCTCTCATTTCGATTTTGAATCTTTCTAATTTGTTTATGGCTTTTGAGAAAGCCATGATTTGCTAAACTTCATAACTAGGGTTTTATGTTGAAGCCACATGGAGTGTTAGGATATTTTAATTGATTTATTGAGCAGAAGACTTTTATGATTTGAATAAGATTTTTTCGTGATATTTTTTATTGGTTTATCGTAATACGAGTTGTCGTTTCACCGGTTTTGTATAACCTTTACGCGTAATTATTAGGATTGAAAATATATCTGTCTACTTATTCGATATTTCATGCTTAGGTTAAATCCTTTGATGGGATATGCTTAGAATAGCCAGGTATTTTTTGTGCACCTAATTTTAGTTTCGTAAATTTCTATCGCTAACGCAATTTGATGGTGTGTATGCTTTGGTTTACTCTTTTGATGTGCCATGCTTAGGGTGTCCCATCAATATTTGCGACTCTAATACTTTGAAACCCTGGTTACCGACTCTTTCTCATTAATTTTATTGTTATTAGTTTAATTTTATTATTTCGTTTTCAATTATAAAAATCCAAAAACATCATTTCTGGTTAATTTTTATTAGAGATATTGATTACAATATTTCCACCGCTCCATGTGGGAACGACCCATACTTGCCTCTGTCTACTAGTTAGACACCTTGCGATTGCGGTTTTTATATAGGTTATTTTTATTAGAGATATTGATAACACTTTAGACCATCCTATTTCTGTGGCAGTTCTGGTTGCTAATACAGTTGCCCATGTTTCTACTGTGAGCGCTGAGGTTAATCCTAAAGGTTGAGCAAGAGCCATTATCGTTTGCGCATTGGAGTCCACCAGTTCCCGCCATACCCGGGTGGCCTCTAGAAGCTCCATCAGTGTTGACTTTGACCCAATATGGTGATGGGTTACACCAACCTACTTGAATTTTTATGGTTGTTTTGGTTATGTTTGTAGCAGTTCGAGGCGGCGGCTCTCCCGGGAGAACTGGAGGGGATAGCGTTATAGCCCATTCAAATTCTTGTTGGTGTGCCAAGGATCTTTACATAATATCTGCAATAGTGGATGGGCCTTGATTGAACATGAGTTCATTTCTTGTCGTCCAAGTGACCAGAATAGAAAACAACATGATGTGATAGAAGATGTATTGCCTCGAGTTTGGAGTATGTGTGATATTGTTGTTTGGGGGGTTATAGTAATTGATTGGTTGTTACCATGGCGTTGGTTTGTTGATATGCGGTTTGAAAGGCTGGTCCAAGTGGATATTGATACCGGGCAGTAAACAAGCATTTGTTCATATGTTTCCGGTGCAGAGTTGCAGCGGGGGAAAAGGTTGGTATTGGAAAGGTTGATGTGATGTAGTTTATAAAAGGTTGGTAAACCTTCATTTATAGCTTTCCATAAGAAAAGCTAAATTCAAAAATATGTAGTTGGGAGGAGGTTTGGGTGTGAGAGGTTCTCTTGTTGTATTAGACAGCTATACCCGGATGCAGTGGTGTATTTTCCTGATTTAGTGTTGGGCCAAATTATTTTATCCGGGGTGTGACATTAGGAAGGTGGAAGTTTATTATGTGTTGGATGGCATTAGGTGGGAGTTTGTTTAGCTGATTATGGCTCCAATTATGAGAAAATGGGTCAATTAAATCAGATACAAATTGTATATGGGAGCACTGGGTGGGATCGAGATTTTGAAAGTGTGGTATCCAATTAGCTTGGATAGGGGTATCTAAACCATTTCCTATTTGGTGAAATAAATGTTGTTTTATCGACGATACGAGAGACACCATTTGTTTCCATTGTGGGCTAGTATTAGAAGGAACTGTGAGCTGACCTTGGAATCTTGATTTATGTTTGAGGTACTTCCCATTGAAAACGCCGGTGCAGATAGAATATGGTTGGGCATGAATGTTCCATATCTGTTTCATGAAAAGATCTTTGTTGTGGTGACTACACTTTCTGATTCCAAGTCCTCCCTCTGCTATCGGATTGTGAAGTTTGTTCCATCCTATTGGGTGAAACATTTTCACAGAAGAATCATGTCCCCCAAAAAAAATCCTAGCAATCCGGTCAATTTGTTTGTGTACGAGGGTGGGGAGAAGTTGTGTTTGCATAATATGATTGGATGTTGGTGTTAAAGAGGTTTTAATAAGAACTAGCCTCCTTGCCTGGTTAAGGCATTTTATAATCCATCCTTGAGCTTTACGAGCTAGTCGTTGGAGTAAAGGTTCGAATATGTGTCGAGAGTTTCTTCCGTGCTTAAATTGGACTCCTAAATTTATAGGTGGAATTGATGTGGTTAGCATGTCATAAAATTGTTTCAGAGAGTTTATGTTACTTTGTTGTAGCCTTGGGTGGTGGATGATTGTTGATTATTTGTCCTGCTAAAGTGTTGTAAGATTGAAGTATCCACTTTAGGTGATTGCTAATTTCCTGGGTAGCTTTGTAAATGATTAGTAGATCGTCTGCATATATTAAATGTAAAATGGGTGGTGCATTTTTTGTTGTTCGGAGACCTCAGACCATATTCTTTGCTTCAAGAATAGCAAGATTTGTTGATAGAATTTCTGCACAAATAATGAAGATGTAGGAAGATATAGGATCACCCTGTCTGATACCCTTGGTAGGTGTGATGAATCCATGAGGTGTGTCATTGATGTTGACTGAGTAAGTGATTGATTTGCTAAATATCATGATATACTCCTGTCGATGGTGGATTTTAGACAAGGGGTAAAATCATAAAACCCCATGACCTAGTGTTATCAGCAACACATTAACTGAAAATAATTAATATGGGTATTTTTTCAAAATATCAGATTAGGGTTTTCGACACAGAACCCTAATTCCAAAACCAAGCCGCATACTGCGCACCATGGCAACGATGCCAAAACCAAATCACATACTGCGCACCATGGCAACGATGCCAAAACTAAGCCGCATACTTCGCACCATGGCAATGATGCCAAAACCAAGCCTCTACCCAATTGAAGCTCCTGCAACTTGGCTATGGTGGTCATACGTGCCATTGGCACATGCCAACACGTTACTACTAGCCACTTTCTGTTCCAAGCTTCTACCCAGTTGTAGCGCACACAACTTGGATAAGGTGGTCGTGTGTGCCATTGGCACATGCCAACACGTTACCACTAGCCACTTTCTATTTCAAGCCGCTACCAAGTTGTAGCTCCCGCAACTTGGCTAAGGTGGTATTGTGTGCTATTGGCACATGCCAACACGTTACCACTAGCCACTTTCTATTTCAAGCCGCTACCCTATTGTAGCGCCCTCAACTTGGCTAAGGTGTCCGTGCATGCCATTGGCACATGAAAACACGTTACCACTAGCCACTTTTTATTCCAAGCCGTTACCCAAATGTAGTGCCCGCAACTTGGATAAGGTGGACGTGCGTGCCATTGGCACATGACAACACGTTACCACTAGCCACTTTATATTTCAAGCCGCTACCCAGTTGTAGCGCCCGCAACTTGGCTAAGGTGTCCGTTCGTGCCATTGGCACATCCCAACACGTTAACACTAGCCACTTTATATTTCAAGCCGCTACCCAGTTGCAGCGCTCGCAACTTGGCTAAGGTAGTCGTGCGTGCCATTGGCACATGCCAACACGTTACCATTAGCCACTTTCTATTCCAATCCGCTACCCAATTGAAGCACCCGCAACTTGGCTAAGTTGGCCGTGCGTGCTATTGGCACATGCCAACATGTTACAACTCGCCACTTTCTATGCCAAGACGCTACCCAATTGTAGCGCCCGCGACTTGGCCAATGTGGCCGTACGTGCCATTGGCACATGCCAACACGTTACCACTAGCCGCTTTCTATTACATGCCGCTATCCAATTTTAGCGCCCGCAACTTGGCCAAAGTGGTTGTGCGTGCCATTGGCACATGCCAACACGTTACCACTAGCCACTTTCTATCCCAAGCCGCTATCCAATTGTAGCGCCCGCAACTTGGCCAAAGTGGCAGTGCGTGCCATTGGCACATGCCAACACGTTACCACTAGTCGCTTTCTATTCCAAGCCGCTATCCAATTGTAGCACCCGCGACTTGGCCAAAGTGTCCGTGCGTGCCATTGGCACATGCCAACACGTTACCACTCGCCACTTTCTATTACAAGACGCTACCCAATTGTAGTGCCCGCGACTTGGCCAAGGTTTCCGTATGTTTCATTGGCACATGCCAACATGTTACCACTAGGAGCTTTCTATTCCAAGCCGCTATCCAATTATAGCGCCCGCGACTTGGCCAAAGTGGTCGTGCGTGCCATTGGAACATGCCAACACATTACCACTAGCCACTTTCTATCCCAAGCCGCTATCCAATTGTAGCACCCATGACTTGGTCAAACTGGACGTGCGTGCCATTGGCACATGCCAACACGTTACCACTAGACACTTTTATCCCCAACCTTCTAGCCAATTTCCAAGGCATTCCGAACATGTCATTGGCACATGCCACACATGCTCCACTAGTGACTTTGGAATTGCCATCCTTGCTCAAAGTACAACTTGCGGTCGAGATATCCCGGACATGACATTGGCACATGCCGCAACGCTTCACTATCAACTTTGGAATTGACACTTGCGCCCAACTCTCGAGACATCAACACAAACTAAGGGATGCTTACTTGGCGTTTTAGTTTGGCGGTCATAGCGTGGAGCTTACACTACGCTCGCAATAAAGAAATGCGTGCAAGGAATGAATACGGTCAATTAAATAAGTAAATTTATTGTAAAAAAGTTTTCACCATAAAGCCAACGGTTTCCAACTCCTCTGTTTTAATTGACACATTTAATCAATTCCTTAATGAGGCCAGTGTACATTCAATCTCACTTGTATAAATAGGTTTCACCTATTCTGCCAAAACAACAAGTCTTGGTCAGGAAAAATACAATACTATCATATAGCCACTTTGCAAGCTCTCTCAAAAGCTTCCATCACTAGCAAGCTTCTGCAAGCTTTTACACTTCTGTTACAAGTCGAGATACTACCTATCCAGAACTCTATGGTCTCATCACCCTTCTTCGTTATCCTTCCCAAATTAACCCTTCTCCTCCACTTTGTGACCGAAGAAAATATGGAACGACCATCTTCTTGGTTTAGGCCAGAGTTGTACAGATTGATATCTCGAATCAAAAGTGCTCACATGCAGCACATTTATTTAAGGGTTTAAACCAGTCTCTCCACCATCGAATTTACCAAATTCGGCAGAGGCGATTTTCTCCCATTAAGAACTCCACAAATATTGATGGAATTCCCAGTTGTGTAAAAGCTTTTTTAATGAATCCCCAATCAAGGTTGTCATAAGCTTCCTGGATATCTAGATTTAGAGCTATCTTGGGGTCTTTAGTGATTGGAGACATTTTGATGTGGTGGAAAATCTCTCTGGAAATTGCTATGTTATCATGTATTTATCTTTGAGGTACGAAGGCACTTTGGTATGGGATTATTAAGAATGGGAGAAGGGGGCGTAATCGATTGATAAAGATTTTGGATTTGATTTTGTAACTAACATTACATAGGTTGATAGGTCTGAATTGGGATGGTTTTGTTGGATTTTCGACTTTTGGAATGAATGTTATGTTTGTGTGATTCATGAGAGGGTGTATGTTTAAAGAGTTGAAAAAGCTTTGTACCATACCTATAAGTTGTAGGTGAGTGGTGTCCCATAAAACTTTAGAAAACTTACTGGTGTATCCGTCCGGTCCCGTAAAGCTTTTTAGAGTCTATTGGTAGAAGATAGAAAGCATAATCAACAACAACTTAACCCAAACTAAAATAATTCAAGTCCATTATAATCAAAATGTCCATTAGAATAATTCAATATAGTGATTCTATTGGTTGAGTTCCCACAAGGGAGATTGTAGTGAAAGCCAGGGCGGAATGATTATGAAAAGATGATTTATTTGAACTTTACCAAAAAGAAAATAAATGATATAAAAGTAAAATCTGGGTATCATCATATCTATGAACAAAGAAAGTTGATAATATAATTACTTTGGACTTTTATAGCAAAAAAAAAATATTATAGAAAAGAAAAAAAATGTTGTGAAACTAGAAAATAGAGAAAGGGAAACAAAGTAGAGGGAGATAAGAAGAGATAATTGCTATTAGTTGTGTACAATAGACTAACATTAGAGCCTCTATTTATAAGGCTAGACACAATGACATCCCAGTAATAAACGAGATTTTCCCTAGATATTCTTAAAATAATTACACGTTTATAACATTCCCACTAATGACATTGTGTCTAAGATAATTTCCTCATTAAAACCTTGTCAGGAAATTCCTAAAGGAAAAAACCTGATCGAAGGGAAAAGATTACAATTGAGAAAACTTAGAAAATATTTGGACACACAAATGTTGCCTCACTTAAACCTTGACATGGAAAACCCAATGGGAAAAACCTTGATGAAGGAAAAAGAGTACAACGTGATAGTCCAGTAAAATACCTTCTAATTTTATACTCCCCGTGATAAGTACTTTCGCCAAATCTTGGCTTGCAAATCTTTGAGTCGAGGAAATTTCGATAGACGTATTTCTTGAATACTAGAGATACCAATGCTTTCGTGAGAAATTTCCCAGTTGATGAAGTCTTCCTTTGTGTTAGTCTTCTAATGGTAGTGTTTTCGAGTCTTCAAGCTTCTTTAAATACATTAAGGACTTTCTTGGATTACTAGCTTATCGAAGATGATTTGTAGAAGTAGTTGATGTAATTTCTTCAACAAAGTGCCAATACGCAGTTACAGTACCATAGGTGTACGAATTTTGTAGTCATACTATGAATCAGAACAGTATTCAAATTCATAGGAGATGGTTATGTTGATGCGGTCTAACAAAATGACCTACTTAATGGTGGGAATCCACCAAATAACCAAAATCCATACAACTCCCCCTTGGATGACCGTCATGTTGAATTAATTTGTCTCACTAAAACCTGATGGGAAAAACTTGGACGAAGGAAAAAGAGAACAAATATCAACATTTTTGAAAGAAAATCGAACGTCAATGAGATGTTGCCTCGTTAAAACCTTGTCAGGAAAACCACATGGGATAAAACCTAAAACAAAGGGAAAAGAGTACAAATTTTTACGTAATTGATGCTAACCCAACTATATGAGTTTTACAAAAGAAAAGCATCAAAATAATAACTCTAGTCTATTTCAAAGACGAGTTTAAGCTAGCATAATCCTAACTGCATATTTAAGAAAATAAAAATAAAATAGAACTTGTGTTACTAAAGCGTGGATTTTAGTGTTTTTATAGACTCTTCAAGTGGCCTATGAAGCCGACATAATTAACTAATTAATCCGTATTTTTGGTCTTTCATCAAATATTTGAAAACACATAAAGGATTGTTAATCCTGACGTAATCGAGTCAGATGGATGCCTGAATATAAATTTAAGAGATATTTTGTAAAAGGGTCGTATGTTTTATGCCTAATTAGGGTCTGGGTCGTAAAAATTGCACTTGATGTATTAGGGTCGGAGACTGACTTTGACCGTCTAATTGTTTACTAAAATATCCTTAAGAAATAGTTGAAGTACATCATGTCCTAACCATAATTAAAATCTTAACGAGCATAAACAGTGAGAGAGGCATTTCCTTGAACATCTAAACTGCATATTCTGATATTCATACACATCTTTTTTCACCAAATCTATAAGTAGATTGTTAAAACCTTCATCTTAGTTAACCCACCACCATAAATCTCAAAAATTCATATGTTTTGATCTGTTCTGCAGCCACAAAATCAATCTCTCAAATCTCAATGGTTCGCCATTTTCTTCACCCAACATTCATACCAACTGGCCATTGAAAGCAAAAAATAAGCGATATAGTTACAAGGGGTTTGATGTGGATCCATTATTATCGTTCTAGCATAAGTGATTTTATGATGAAAACGATTGATGTTATCTTTTCCTTAAAAGACAATGAATTTTTCGAATTTTATAAACATCAAATAGATAAATACAAAGAGGGTTTCCGCTCAACAACAGTGGAAAAACGAATAGGCCAAGTGGGAAGAGAATGGGAATTTTGAGGTTCATTCAATTTCTGAGATGAAAAAGTATCTTTACAGAAGGGAATCAACAACATAGACGCTCTGGTCAATAGAGACTACAATAGCTAGCAAACCCGGTACCTAGAAACTCTCTTGAAAGTAATTGTTGGAGGTAAAAATATGAAAAGTTCCATAGCTAATTGAGTTTTGGAGTTTCTGGTTTAGCAATGGCGGAGCTGAATTGGTATTAATAGAGGGAAGAAGATGGAAAAGGATGAAAGTGCAACAAGTTTTTATCAAATTTGGACAGTCAACGACGGTCAACTAATGGTCAAGGTGCTTTGTAAAATAAGAAAAGTCAGCTAACAATTTCGTAACGGTCTTCGGTTAGTCTGCGACCGTAATGCATCAACTACATCTTCTACGACCCAGACCCTAATTAGACATAAAACATACGACCCTTTTACAAAATATCTCTAAATTTAATCCACTTAGGATTAAAAATTTGATACTGTTCTGCGACCACATATCTTGTAAAAATAAAACCATTCAATCATTTATTCAACGATTATTTTTCTCATATAACGCATTATAATGACTACACCACCCTAAAATAAATAGGATCGGCAATTTTATGGTGTGAAGTCTTGGTTCCGAAATTGTGTTAATCGAGAAATTAATCCAATCTAATTTGTATTTTGGATTGTTTGCCAACCAATCACATATGTCGATATTCCTCTGCAGAGGGGTTCAAAACCACCATCATTTGTTTCAGTGTCTACTTTAAAAGAATATTCGACAATAATTTTTGTTTTCCACAATCCCACACAATTCTCAAGTATATCATATTTTGAAATATTCAAAATTTACTGGTACCAGCATCCATGGGCATGATAATCTCCTACTATTCAAATGAGGAGATATGAATTTTGAGAATGTGAATCGTATTATGATAGACTCTATTGGAGCTATCTATAGCCTATATAAAATGCTACTTGCTTGGTAGATGTGATTGAGTTTTCCTTTTTAAATGACAGAATCTTATATAAAAGCTAGATAAGATACTGTCACGCCTAGTAGACATCGTTTTTCGATTTGATCAAAATGGGAGAGAAACGTATGGTAATGTATAGTCTCCCCCTGATTATGGAGGAAATATAATAATCTCATATGAGAAATAAGTTCGTAAAGTATTATCCGATCAAATGGAGGACATATACTCATAATAATTTTTGGGTTTTAACAACACCGGTTGGACTATAGATAATGACTTCAAAGCCATAAAAAAAATTGTCCCAATAAAATATATTCAATTGTTATCTACTTGACATAAAAATTTAATGTTAACCATGGATTTTATTTGCTACAACCAAAAACACATAAAATATGCAAACAATCTCCAATAACTTCGTCACTTGCAGGACCGACGAAATAATTATTCACTTTAAAATAAATTTTGGACACTTTATTCATCAAAAGATCAATAGTCACTACAAGGACTAATTATATTGGATAACAAGACGGGTGCGCACCCTTGGATCTTTAGTGTCCAATTCCAACTACAAGTGGACCTATTTCAAATTTTAGAGAATAATATAATGAAGAAAACCAAAAATTGTTAAATTGGTGTTTTTCATAATAAAAAATCTCATCCTTCTAGGATCCATGGAGAAACCTAATTTCAATTGGTTTAAATGATTCTTTTCAGAAAAATAAAGAAATCATTATGGTATTCTTTGTAGAGAAAAATCTACTTTTAGTTGATAAAGATTTCTTTGAAGGAATAGAAATCAATAACCAGAATTGGCTAAAATACTTAGAATTCCAAAAAAAAAATCTCATTATAGAGAATCTATGGAAAAAATTAATATCGATTGGTAAAATGATATACCAAAATCATATCGACGACCAAAAAAATAAGAAGATGTTGTTTTCTATGGAAATCCATAGTGGTAAAATAATGGTTTCTTTTTAAAAATAATAGAAACCATAGGAATAAATCACATGATCCTAATCTGAGGGACAAAGATACCAAATACAATTGGCCGTAGGTTTTTCAACCATGCACGTGATTAGTTATCGTAAAAATAATTAGATTACGACCACCAGTTTTCGATGATTACAATTTCAGTTAAGAAATAGAAATTATAAACCATATTGTGATGTGTTTTTGTTTTTTCTTTCTCTATGAAGAGTAATAACAGAAAAAAGGAAAATCAAATTTAAAAATTGATCACCCATAGGTAATATAACTTAATACGTACAAAATACAAAGTACAAAGATGGAAAACCTAAAATAAAATATTAATAATTAAAATATTGTTTAGATTTTAGTGTATAATGGTGGACGGCCATCACTCTCTATCATTAGCGGCTTGGACAGTTGATCGATAATGCTTCATATCCAATCACATGACCTGTCTATAAACTTTTGAACTTCCGTTTCAAGAAGATTGGGAGAAAAATATATTGCTCAGTAGATGACGTGTTGTGAAACTAGAAAATAGAGAAATGGACACAAAGTAGAGGGAGAGAAGAAGAGAGAATTGTTATTAGTTGCGTACAATAGACTGACATCAAAGCCTTTATTTATAGGGCTAGACACATGGGCATCCCAGTAATAAACGAGATTTGCCCTATATATTCTTAACATAATTACACGTTTATAACAAAAAAAAAGTTTCTTTACAAAAATTCTTAACAGAGTAAAAAACAACAATAAAAAACTGCCACACCCAAAGCACGCGGGCCCCTGCTAAACTCCCGAGTGGTGGGTCCCACTCGAGCACACAAATTTGGAATATATGTGAGGCGGTTTTCTCATTGTTTTTTTTTCACGCGGTATGCTTAAAACGGCTGTAAAATAAAGAACTCTATTATTGGGGCTATAGGGGGCGATTGTTTTTTAGGGCTATTTTACTAAGTGGAGCCTAAATGTTATAGGGAGAGATCACATTTGTGTCAGAAGACATTAAACAAAACAAAAACAAAAAACTGAAAAATAACGGAAGACATTAAACAAAAAAAAACTGTCACCCCATTTTCTTTTTATTCTTCCTCTTCTTCTTCTTTTTTTCTTCTTTCCTTCTTCTTATTTTCTTCTTCCATTGAATATTGTTCAACGATTAATCGTCGATTCAAAATAAATTCGCCGTCGATTAAACTCATTCTATAAAACCATGAAGCCGAAGGAAATTCTAGGTCAATCCCAGTCGAATCAACCTCCGACTAAAACAGAGAAACCAACTTCATCCACTGAAGATGAAAGTGAAGATCAAGAGTAAGTGAATGCAGAAGTTCCAGCAGCCGCCGAATTTCTTGTTATGACAGCAATAAGGTCTGAATTCAAAAAACCAGTGTTTATTTAAGCGTTGCGTTGATTAATCAGTTGGTTTTGAAAATTTTAGGTCTGAAAAAACGGTTTCTGAAAATGCTTACAGCTGGGATTTCTTATACTCCCAGACCTAAATAAGCATAACGGTTGGGAATTGTCGATTTCCCAGCCGTTTATAAATTACACGGTTGGGAAATATAAGAACTCCCAGCCGTAATTAGATCGACTTGTACGAGATGGAGCATTCCTAGCCGTAACCATTCGTATACGTCTGGGATATTCCTAGCCGTATGTTCTCCTGTTTTCATATTTTTTAGATGTTTTATTGTTACGTATAGGTTTTCCCAACCGTAAATTTATTTCCTGACCGTAATATCCAGTTTTCTAGAAGTTTTTCATCACGTCTTGGAATTTCCTAGCGTATTAGTGCCCTGTGGTGTACTGTGAACTAGCAATACAACAACTTATAGGTTATCCATCCGTATTTTTTTCGTCTAGGTATATTACTAATTTCCCATCCGTGATGTGACTGCCCAGACGTATTTTTATATACTTTTGGTTTTCTTGCTTGGAACAGAGTGAAAGAAAAGAAGAAGAAAATATCCCAAGAAGTAACACCTTCTAATGACCCGACTCCGAAACCTCATCACTCAAAACCATTGGGTGAAGACTAATCGAAGTTCGTGAACTAGCAATACAAATAAATCAAATTACAACTTTTAGGTCGTCTGAGGGATAAGTTTGGGGATTCTAAACGCAAGATAGATAGGGGATTGGTGGTGATGGACTCAGAAAGAGCTAGACATACGGCTATAGCTTACTTGTTGCATGCTCTTGGGACCGTCCTTTTACTCGATTTCTCAGGAAATAAGGTAAATGCATGTTACTTGCAGTGGTTGAAGACTCTCAGTCTCGATGAGGAAACAAAAGAGGTACCTAAGTACTTGTGGGCCACCACCCTCCTTGCTGATGTGTTGAACTGTCTTTGCAAAGATTCTATATGGAATGAAGCACAAATCACAGGATGTGTTTCTCTTGTCCGGGTATCTTTTTGTTTTAATATAACAAATGTTCATTTGTTTTACTTTTATATACTTGTTTATGGGAGAAAATCGCCTCTGCCGAATTTGGTAAATTCGATGGTGGAGAGACTAGTTTAAACCCTTAAATAAATGTGTTGCACGTGAGCACTTTTGATTCGAGATATCAATCTGTACAACTATGGCCTAAACCAAGAGGATGTCTATTCCATATTTGCTTCGGTCAGAAAGTGGAGGAGAAGGG
Source organism: Papaver bracteatum (assembly GCA_023529315.1). Classification (NCBI taxonomy): domain Eukaryota; kingdom Viridiplantae; phylum Streptophyta; class Magnoliopsida; order Ranunculales; family Papaveraceae; genus Papaver; species Papaver bracteatum. Next base: position 102,762 of record JAJJWX010001822.1, on the reverse strand, counting down.
TTGATTTGGGGAGGATAGCAAAGAAGGGTGATGAGACCAGAGAGTTCTGGCTAGGTAGTATCTTCACTTCTATGAGAAGTGTAGAAGCTTGCGGAAGCTTGCTAGTGATCGAAGATTTTGAGAGAGCTTGCAAAGTGGCTATCTGATAGTATTGTATTTTTCCTGACCAAGACTTGTTGTTTTGGAAGAATAGGTGAAACCTATCTATATAAGTGAGATTGAACGTACCCTGGACTCATTAAGGAATTGAGTAAATGTTTCAATTAAAACAGAGGAGGTGGAAACCGTTGGCTTTATGGTGAAAACGTTTTCACCATAAATTTCCTTATTTAATTGACCGTATTCATTCCTTGCACGCCTTGCTTTATTGTGAGCATAGTGTACGCTGCACGCTGTGACCGCCAAACCAAAACCCCAAGAAAGCATCCCCCAGTTTGTGTTGATGTCTCGAGAGTGGGCGCAAGTGGCAATTCCAAAGTTGTTAATGAAGCGTTACGGCATGTTCCAATGGCATGTGCGGGATATCTCGACCGCAATTTGTACTTTGAGTGTGGATGGAAATGCCAAAGTCGCTTGGTGGAGAACTTAACATGTTCTAATGGCATGTGCGGAATTCCTAGGCCGCAAGTTGTACTTTGAGAGCGGATGGCAATGCCAAAGTCGCAAGTGGAGCATGTGTGGCATGTGCGGAATTCCTTGGCAATTGGCTAGCAGGTTGGGGATAAAAGTGGCTAGTGGTAACGTGTTGGCATGTGCCAATGGCACGCATGGCCACTTTGGCCAATTCGCGGGCGCTACAATTGGGTAGCGTCTTGGTTATCCATCCGTATTTTTTCGTAAATTTATATATCACAACTAACTCGAAACCATTCTTTCTTCCATGAAAACTCTACATCTGTTTACATTGATGGAAGATTTGAATCTAGGTATATTACTTTGAGTTGTTAATGGAAATTGGTGATGTTCTTGAGATTTAAAAGGAGACAATGGAGACGGTGGTTAATTTCCCATCCGTGATTCTTGAACTTCTTCGCGCTACCCGTTTACATTTGGAAAGGTTCATTAGTTTTTTCTATCATGTATAGCTCATCCTTTTGGATAAGGGTTGGGTTGGCTAACGGTTACAGCAGAGCTATAGTGAAGTTCATAAAGGAAGTTTCAATTTTATTAAAACTCTTCCTTGGTGTTCCCATTTTGTACTCCGAATGTTATTGTTTGATCTCTTTTAACTTGAAGTTGTTCATTCACTAATATTTTTTCGTCGATAAATTTTTTTCTACTGATTTTTTATAGATATAATACTATCCGTAATAAATTTTGCATCTTGGACTCTCCATTTTTCCTAGCCGTGTTTGTTGTTTCGATTTGGTTTTGTCTAATTTTCCCAGACGTATTTTTATATACTTTTGGTTTTCTTGCTTGGAACAGAGTGAAAGAAAAGAAGAAGAAAAGATCCCAAGAATACGTTTTTAGTTTACTTTGAGGTTGTCATTTATGTGCTGCCAATTATTATTGTTATCTCTACTGTTTATGTGTGTGTGGCTATGTTCTTGTTTTGTACTTGTTGGATTTCTGTAAATGGTGAGATTGATTTGTTTATGTTATCTCTCATGTGTTGTTCATGGATTACATGATAACATGCCCGAGTGGGATGGCAACATGAATGTTGACTAACATATTTCGAACAAACACATGCTTGAGCTTGCTGGGTAATAGACCTGATTAGAGCTAGTATCTCAGTGATTGAAGGAATAGATGGTGAAGTCTTCCCTTCAACTTAGTGTTGTAGATTTCTGGTTGTTAATCTTGTAGTGAGAACATAAATTTCAGCACTTGAAGTTCTGAGAATTGGAACTTAAAAGTATTTTAGATAGTTAAAATTGTAAACCGTTAGCACTTTCTAATACAAATTCAGTTTTAAAGGTATTCAATTTAATTTTCTGATTAATACAATGTTGAAGTAAAAATTAATTTAATTGTGATTTCAATTGAATCAATTTCATTTATATATATATATTATGTCTTATATAAACGGATACTTCTATTAGTAGTATAGATTGACTGTCCAAGATAGTGGTTTCTGAAAGGATTCATGGTCTCCCAGGCGCAGTCGTTTTGAGAAATAAGACTACAAATTTAGGGCTCCCGGCCATAGTCGTTTTTGGTGATTATAGGGATTTTTCTGGAAGACTTTTTATTTTGATTTTTCACTAGTGGTTGGCATGTTCCAATGGCATGTACGACCACCTTAGCCAAGTTGCGGGTGCTACAATTTGGTAGCGGCTTGGAATAGAAAGTGGCTAGTGGTAACATGTTGGCATGTGCCAATGGAACGCATGGCCACCTTAGCCAAGTTGCGGGAACTACAACTGGGTAGAGGCTTGAAATAGAAAGTGGCTAGTGGTAACGTGTTGGCATGTGCCAATGGGATGCACGACCACCTTAGCCAAGTTGCGGCAGCTACAACTGGGTAGCGGCTTGGAATAGAAAGTGGCTAGTGATAACGTGTTGGCATGTGCCAATGGCATGCACGGCCACCTTAGCCAAGCTGCGGGCGCTACAACTTGGTAGAGGCTTGGAATAGAAAGTGGCTAGTGGTTGTAGAAATCGAGGAAGAGCACGGGTCGAGTGCCGCTGTAGTCTTTATCCCCAGTGAAGTCGCCACTGTCGAAATCGGGGGCCTGTAGCACGGGTTGAGTGCCGGTCTATTCTTTTTCCATGGTAGTTATGGGGCGAGGTCCATGTGCTCATACGTTCGTGGATGTTTATCACACATGGTCTGGCAGAGATAATTTCTTACTAGTTCGTTAGTAAGAGGGCCAACTCTGCAAGGAAAAGATGTTTTGAATTTCTTTTAACTAATTTGAATTCTTTGGAGGAAAACAAAATCTAGTTATGAATTTCATGTTTATAGTCTGCTATCATAGAGTTCGGGGTAAGGAGATTCTAGTACGGGATGGGAAGGTGTTAGGCACCCATCAACCGCCCAATTGTAAGATTGGCCTCTACTTCATGATTAAAGGGGAAAATGTTTATAATTTATTGAGAATAAATTTTCATGCATGAGCTATTTAGAAAAGAGACATAGTTAGAAGTTGGGTGGAACTTCTACTATGGAGATGTGGTTTCTTTCTTTTATGGTGGTTTTTCTTTTGTGGTGGTTTGGGTGGAAACCTTAGTTTTTTGATCCTTTTGTTGTGGTTGGGGTGGAAACCTTATTTTGTGGTTTGGGTGAAAACATATTTTTTTTGTGTAGGAATTTTGGGTGGAAAACCGTGTTTTTGTTGTGGTTTGGGTTTTTGATGGTGTTGTTTTGGTGGTTTGGGTGGAAACCTTGTTTTGCAGTGGTTTTGGGTGGAAAACCTTGTTTTCTGGTGGTTTTGGGTGGAAAACCTTGTTTGGTGGTTTGGGTGGAAACCTTGGTTTTTTTGAGAAGAAATTTGAATGAAATTTCAAAATTAAACAATTAACCTGCATATTAGCTCAATAAAATGGAATTAATGTAAACCATATTGTTTTGAAAATGGGTCTAATGTGGGAGGAAATTCCGCTTTATACCCACACTTTGATTTATCCCACTTGGAAAATTAATAATAAAACACAATTTTTTATGTAACACAAAGAGTAGTCGCGGTGTTACTACGAAATGGAAAACCATTCCGTTCTCGTATGACTACATAATTTAATAAAGAGATAGGCAATTAATATTCCTGAAATATGATATTTAAATTTGAAAGGATTCTTACGGCGATTTCTTGCTTCCATTATGTATGCTGAAAGTAGTTAAAGTACTAGCAATTTAATGCTAATCTTTTAAAAACTTAAAGACAATACTTGATTTAATCTTCTTATTTTTTGAATTTTCTCAAAATGAACTATAAATGTACAAAACAACGATAACTATTGTGTAAGAAGAAAATTTGATTTCTCTTTGATTAAATGACACAATACATGGAGACTTGGAACATGTGAGAAGAAATATTTTCTATTTGAGAAACAATAATTCTTCTTGGTTTGGGTGGAAACCTAGATTTTTGGATTGTGGTTTGGGTGGAAACCTTGTGTTGTGGTGTGGTTTGGGTGGAAACCTTATTTGGTGTGGTTTGGGTGGAAACCTTTGTTGTTGTGTGGTTTGGGTGGAAACCTTGTTGTTGTGTGGTTTGGGTGGAAACCTTGTTGTGAAGTAAAAGAAGAAGACTTGTTTCCTCTGAGAAGTGGTTGTGTCAGAAGCTGTCATTTCTCTCTCTCACTTGATCTCTATTTATACATAAAATTCACCAACCATTTCCTCTAATTCCTCCGCCAAATCCGGGTTGAAAATGTTGAATGAAAATTAAAAGGCAACTTCTGCGTCGTCCTTTTCTTCTTTTCTTCTTCGCATGCATTTGTTGAAATTTGCACCTGTCCTTTGCATCGTCGTCCTTTCTTCTTCTTTTTCTTCTTTCTTCCGTCCTTTTTTTTTCTTCTTTTGTTCTTACGCATTTTTCTTTTGAATTGTGAATTTGAAATTAATGTTTTGTCACTATGCAGCACTGTTGCATCACTATTTGGTACTGTTTATAATAGTTCGTCACTGTTCACATCACTATTCGGCATTGTTCGACACTGTTCACCGAAAATGTCTCCTTCTTTCTTTCTCCAAATTGTCGGCGCCTTCTTTATTTTCTTCTACGCCCATTAAATTTAAAGCTGGATTTCCCCTTGTATTTGGCTTCCAAGCATAAAATTGATATTTTCCATGGAAGGTGCGAAATTGGGGTGTCAACAGTTGCCCCTCTTTGAGAGTAACCGTTTGCGGTTAACGAAAAAGTTGATGAAGAAAATTCTAACATTGGTCAGGTTTGTCCCAGTTAGGCTTGTCAGCTCCATTTCCTTGATGTTTTTGAACCTTTGCAGTCGATTCAGTTGGATTGCCCTTTGTTAGAGCATATTGAATGGTTGAAAAAGTTGATGGACGGTGATCCAATTGTTGATGTAGAGATTTATGACATTGGCCAGGTTTGCCCTGGTTAAGCTTTGTCGATTTCCTAGGAGGCATCGGGCCTTGCACTATGCAGTCCGTTGCAGATTCTGTTTTGGGGTCACAACTATTCGTTGTGTCGTTCCTTGACTTGATACGATTGATTTTCCTTTGCGGAATAAACCCTTTTTTGGAAAGGGTCATCGATCTATTCCAAGCTTCCTAAAGAAGGAAGTACTTTTCGTTCTTTATAAGACTGAGGAGAAAATTGTTCTTCATCCAGGGGGTTCTTCTTCCATTTGTTTTCATTGTTTTTTCTTTCAAGATGACATCTGGGCAGCCTTCTGACATTTTCTATGCTCGTCCTCCTTTGCCGCCGGCACGTAAAAAACAAAAGGTTGAGGTTTCACATGACGTGAATAATCATGTTTCTGTAAAAATCCGGGAAGACCCTGTAAGTTTCCTTGTTGTTCGAATTTTTGTCCTTCGCTTTCCATGTTTTCTTTTGTTATTTCTCAGCCATTGCTTTCTTTCACAGAATTACGCTTGGGTGCGTTTTCGTGGAGGTACCACTGGCATAACAGAATGGTGGCTGGTGTTGAGACGATGCAAAGGTGTACGTGAGCTTGTACAACGGATCGGTTAGTACGACTTTATTGAAGCTTTGGAACCGTTCCATAATGGTGAGAATGCTTTAATTGTAGCAGAGCGATGGTGGGGTGATACTAATTCATTTCACCTGCCACACTGTGAGTTAACCATCACTCCTCTGGATTTTTACATGATTACTGGCATCCGTGTAGGGGTAGGAGCTCCTGTCCCGTTGGGTGTAAACATGACAGATGAGAATGTTTGAAATATGTTGGGACCACACTGTGGGGATATCTTCCCTAAGAAATGGTGTGTCAGCTTATTTGGCTTGAAGATGAATTTCTCGGTCCCTGATATGGATCTTGGTGTCGACACTTCAAAAGATGATGCTAAAGTTATTGAGGTTACCCGAGCTTTCCTGATTTTTGTTGCGGGCCATACATTCCTTAGCTCTTCCAGTGGATATATCAAATCAGGCTACCTGGCAGCATTTTCTGACCTTGATTTGGTAAATTTTTACGATTGGGGAAGTTTTGCAATGGCGCGACTTTACACCTATATGTCCCGAGAAACACGCCTTCAAACAAAATCCTTATGTGGATTCTGGCCCATCTTGAATGTTAGTACATTTTTCCTTGCTTCAGGTTGAACGATCTTGGACCTCCTTTTTAACACCATACTTTTCTTTGTAACAGTATTGGTGTTACGAATATTTTCCTCTTAGTCGCCCTCCTTTTGATACAAGCTTCTTCAATAGTCAAACATTTCCTCGAATGGCTAGATGGAAAGGTGCACTTCGAAGGCACTCGACTGCATATACACGCCTTTGTTTGGAGGGAGCGACAGTTGAATATGTAAGAAACCCTTTTTTTTTTCTCTTTTTTTTTTTTGTTTTTTTCTCTTTTATTTTTATTTATTTTTATTATTAATATATATATATATATATATACCTCCATTTTGATCGCAGATTTGTTGGGACCCTTGGAAGGATTATCTGATTCGGTGTGATCAAAGAGCCATTCATGCCATGTCGTCTAGCAAGCTTCGGTACTTGTTACGTGGCCCAGATTACTGTACTTGGTATCTTGGTGACAGATTTGGGAGACAAATTAGTCAACCAAACGCTACACCCTGTTTTCCTCCTCCCGACGTTACATGTTTTCCTTATGCATCGTTTAGTGATATGGACGAGATTTCACGCCAACCGCAACGTTCCTATGAAGATTCAGTTGATCGGGGAATAAATTTTGAATCATATTGGAGATCGGTTTATTTAGGGCCACCTCTTTCTATAAAATTTTGCCGAGAGAATCTTGTAGTAGGTGATCCAGGTTTTTCCCCTCGTCCATATTTGATGGGATCTTCAAGCAATGCTCCTTCTCCACAAGTTCTATTAATGAGTCTTGGCCATCTTCTTCCAACATGGTACTTCCAAATACCTATCTTGGAACTTCAAATGTGGTTCCAATTAAAGGTGGCTCTTTTGATCGTGAAAACATTGTTGGGTTACCTCTCCCGGACGATATTCCCGAGGTACCGCTGCTACTCTGCCCTTTTTGCCTTAATGATTTAATACTTTTATTAACTCATTTCTCGTTTTACCCTTCCAAACCTCTTCAAGAATATTTGCTTCATTTGGTGGATAGCCGTGAGCGCCAATTGAAGTCGGTGGTGAATGAGATGTACGAGATCATGTTGATGCATGATGAAATCAATAGAGAATCCCTGGGGAGGCAGGCACGTATTGATACTCTTTCTGAAGAATTGTCTACGCTTCGACTTCTTTACGAGGTAGACTGCTTTTTTTTCTTTTTTCTCTTTTATTTTTTCTATTTTATTTTTCTTTATTTTTCTTTTTTTCTTTATTTTTTCTGTTATTTCTTTTTTTTTTGATTTTTTTTTTTGATACATGGAAAATGAGCTAGCGGATCAGATGAATGACCCTAATGGGTTGGAGAAACCCGACGGGTCATGGATCTCAATTCGGTTTGCCCGAAAAGTGGTTTGATGGAGCCCTAATCTTTTGCTTTAAATACTTCGTTTTCTTCTTCCTCGACCCTCAGTTTCTCTTTCTTCTTTTTTGTTTATCATTAGATCATTTTTTTTATCTGATCATGTATCTTTTAGATGAGTAAATGTTCATGCCTTTCATTGTTGTAGACGAAGCTCTTTTAAATCCTTCACTTATGAATGAACTATTTTCTTTCTGGTGGTGCTCTTGTCCTTGGTTTGACTTGCACTGACTTTGTAGATCACTGAATCCGGTGGGGAGACCTTAACTCAGATGACTCGTCGCTCACAAAAACTAAAGCATGATTAGAACATAATTAGACTCAAGATAATACTCAAAAGTTTTTGCCTCAGTTGCCTATTCGGTGTGTGTGCAAGGCACGGTATCATCCTAAGGCTTTCATCATAAGCATTTTTTGTTCTTTTTTTTTTTTACAATTTTTTTTTTTTTTTTTAAAACGAAACCTTATAAATATGTTTTTTTTTAACGGCACAACTTTTAAAAGCACACACTCTTTTTTTTTTCATTTTGAAAACAAGACTTTAGAAATATGTTTTTTTTTTTTTTTAAAACAAACTTTAGAAATATGTTTTTTTTTTTTTTTTTTTATAATGGCACAACTTTTATAAAAGCACACGCACTTTTTTTTTCATTTTGAAAGCAAGACTTTAGCAATCTGTTTTTTTTTTTTTTTGAAAAAATATTGAAAATCAATAAAACTTTTTATTTATTTATTTTGAAAACAAAATGATAAAGTAGAAAACGATATGGTAAGTGCTTGACAAACCAGTTGATCTTTTGAGGAGGTGCAGGGATTAGGTATGCCGGAACGTTGCCTTTGACTAGGCATAATACTTCTTCAGTTGATCTGCATTCGTGGGCCTTTGATGTTCTTCTCCATCTAGGTCCATTGATTGTACTTCCATTCCCTGAAAAATCTTTTTGACAATGAACGGACCTTCCCATTTTGGTTTGAATTTACCCGTTGGGTCGTTATGCTTTACTGGATGGATTTCTTTGAGTACAAGATCTCCTTTGTTGAAGTTACGTGGTCGCACGTGTTTGTTGAAACTGCGTGCAATTTGGCTCTGGTATGCTTGAGAATGGCAAGCTGCTGTTAACCTCTTCCAACTCTTATTCTAAATTTCCATCCCGGATTCAAACTGGATTTCCCCTAGCTGAAACACCTGGATTTTTGGATCGCAGATTTGGAGGCCTGAACTGTCTTCCCCCCTTGTTTGGTTTGTTGTTGTAGTGATCATTTACTGGTGAAATGTGTAAGATAGAATATGAGCAGATGAAGAAATCCCTTTCTGAAGTTGGTTTAACATTTTTATTGATTTTGATCAATTTGAAATGTTGAAGAAGTTGAGTCTCAGTCCATACTTAGAATGGATCATCGTTTTCTTGCATTAGATCTTCACTTATTCCTTTTTGGTTTATCGTCAGATCATTTTTTTTAAAGATCTGATCATGTATCCTTCGGATGAGTAGTTGTTCTTGATTTGAATTGTTGTTGATGAGGATCTTGTAAGACTTTCTTTTGTGAATGAAATATCTTGTTGCGGACCCTTTTTTTTTTTGCTTCAGAAAAATGTTTCACCGTCTTGAGCAATTCTGTCAAGAGCAATATGTGGATGCTTCTCCCATGGTTGAGAGGATTTTGAGAATACGACTGCCCCTTGTTTCGGCGATGGCCCTCCAGAATTGCTTTCTTTTGTTAAAACACCTATTCGTTCTTGAGGACTTGATTCCTTCGCTGAAATACACTTTAACATATGTGGAAGCACCTTTTCTGGTAACACTTCTAGTTGTAGGAGCCATAAACTTTGATGGTTCGCAACCAACGATGGTACCTGAAATATGAACCTTTCTCAAATAAATATTAGTAAAAAAACATTATCATTTTAATCATTTTTCAAGTCGAATCTCTAATTTATTCCCTAGTGAAGTCGCCACTGTAGAAATCGAGGAATAGCACGGGTCGAGTGCCGATGTAGTCTTTGTCCCCAGTGAAGTCGCCACTGTAGAAATCGAGGAAGAGCACGGGTCGAGTGCCGCTGTAGTCTTTGTCCCAAGTGAAGTCACCACTGTAGAAATCGAGGAATAGCACGGGTCGAGTGCCGCTGTAGTATTTGTCCCCAGTGAAGTCGCCACTGTAGAAATCGGGGGACTGTAGCACGGGTCGAGTGCCGGTCTATTATTTGTCCATAGTAGTTATGGGGTGAGGTCCATGTGCTCATCCGTTCGTGGATGTTTATCACACAGGGTCTGGCAGAGATAATTTCTTACTAGTTCGTTAGTAAGAGGGCCAACTCTGCAAGGAAAAGAGATGTTTTGAAGTTGCCACCTAACTAAGGGGAGTTAGGACCCTTTTAACTAATTTGAATTCTTTGGAGGAAAACAAAATATAGTTATGACTTTCATGTTTATAGTCTGCTATCAGAGAGTTCTGGGTAAGGAGATTCTAGTACGGGATGGGAAGGTGTTAGGCACCCATTAACTGCCCAATCGTAAGATTGGCCTCTACTTCATGATTAAATGGAAAAATGTTTATAATTTATTGAGAATAGATTTTCATGCATGAGCTATTTAGAAAAGAGACATAGTTAGAAGTTGGGTGGAACTTCTACTATGGAGATGTGGTTTCTTTCTTTTATGGTGGTTTTTGTTTTGTGGTGGTTTGGGAGGAAACCTTAGTTTTTTGATCCTTTTGTTGTGGTTGGGGTGGAAACCTTGTTTTGTGGTTTGGGTGAAAACATATTTTTTTTGTGTAGGAATTTTGGGTGGAAAACCGTGTTTTTGTTGTGGTTTGGGTTTTTGATGGTGTTGTTTTGGTGGTTTGGGTGGAAACCTTTTTTTGCAGTGGTTTTGGGTGAAAATCCTTGTTTTCTGGTGGTTTTGGGTGGAAAACCTTGTTTGGTGGTTTGGGTGGAAACCTTGGTTTTTTTGAGAAGAAATTTGAATGAAATTTCAAAATTAAACAATTAACCTGCAGATTAGCTCAATAAAATGGAAATAATGTAAACCATATTGTTTTGACAATGGGTCTAATGTGGGAGGGAATTCCGCTTTATACCCACACTTTGATTTATCCCACTTGGAAAATTAATAATAAAACACAATTTTTCATGTAACACAAAGAGTAGTCGCGGTGTTACTACGAAATGGAAAACCATTCCGTTCTCGTATGACTACATAATTTAATAAAGAGATAGGCAATTAATATTCCTTAAATATGATATTTAAATTTGAAAGGATTCTTACGGCGATTTCTTGCTTCCATTATGTATGCTGAAAGTAGTTAAAGTACTAGCAATTTAATGCTAATCTTTTAAAATCTTAAAGACAATACTTGATTTAATCTTCTTATTTTTTGAATTTTCTCAAAATGAACTATAAATGCACAAAACAACGATAACTATTGTGTAAGAAGAAAATTTGATTTCTCTTTGATTAAATGACACAATACATGGAGACTTGGAACATGTGAGAAGAAATATTTTCTATTTGAGAAACAATAATTCTTCTTGGTTTGGGTGGAAACCTAGATTTTTGGATTGTGGTTTGGGTGGAAACCTTGTGTTGTGGTGTGGTTTGGGTGGAAACCTTATTTGGTGTGGTTTGGGTGGAAACCTTTTTTGTTGTGTGGTTTGGGTGGAAACCTTGTTGTTGAGTGGTTTGGGTGGAAACCTTGTTGTGAAGTAAAAGAAGAAGACTTCTTTCCTCTGAGAAGTGGTTGTGTCAGAAGCTGTCCTTTCTCCCTCTCACTCGATCTCTATTTATACATAAAATTCACCAACCATTTCCTCTAATTGCTCCGCCAAATCCGGACTGAAAATGTTGAATGAAAATTAAAATGCGGCTTCTGCGTCGTCCTTTTCTTCTTTTCTTCTTCGCATGCATTTGTTGAAATTTGCACCTGTCCTTTGCATCGTCGTCCTTTCTTCTTCTTTTCTTCTTACGCATTTTTCTTTTGAATTGTGAATTTGAAATTAATGTTTTGTCACTATGCAGCACTGTTGCATCACTATTTGGTACTGTTTATAATAGTTCGTCACTGTTCACATCACTATTCGGCATTGTTCGACACTGTTCACCGCAAATTTCTATTTCTTTCTTTTTCCAAATTGTCGGCGCCTTCTTTCTTTTCTTCTACGCCCGTTAAATTTAAAGCTGGATTTCCCCTTGTATTTGGCTTCCAAGCATAAAACTGATATTTTCCATGGAAGGTGCGAAATTGGGGTGTCAACAGTGGTAACATGTTGGCATGTGCCAATGGCACGCACGACCACCTTAGCCAAATTGCGGGCGCTACAATTGGGTAGCGGCTTGAAATAGAAAGTGGCTAGTGGTAACGTGTTAGTGTGTGACAATGGCACGCACGACCACCTTAGCGAAGTTGCGGGCGCTACAACTGGGTAGCGGCTTGATTTTGGCATCGTTTCCATGGTGCGCACAAAGCTGCTTAGTTTTGGCATCGTTGCCATGGTGCGCACAAAGTGGCTTGGTTTTGGAATTAGGGTTCTGTGTTGAATACCCTAATCCGGTATTTTGAAAAAATACCTTTATTAATTATTTTCACCTGAATTAAATGTTCTCAGTTAATGTGTTGCTGATAACACTATGTCATGGGGTTTTACGTTTTTACCCCTTGTCTAAAATCCACAATTGACATTAAGTCCACTGCTTAGCTCGGAACTGGAGCTTTGTTGCGAGGTAAGCATAAGATGGTGCTAAGACAAAATCTGAAAGAGAAAAGGGAGATTTATGTGACCTTTTTTTTCCTGAGATGCGAACTGGATGCAAAATCCTTGTCCTTGACAGTTTTGCATAAAGCGGGAGGTTGGCACAATTTGGCGGAAATAGGAAGCTGGGAATCATTGAGTAGCTGGCCCGAGTTGAGAAACTGGGCGTGCTGGCTGGTAGGGCCGGTGGGAGATGGACGTGACAGCAGGTGAGACTTGGACGGCATTGACAGGCCGACGTGATTGGTGGGACATGCATGAATTTTGGAAAGTTGGCACGAGTTGGAAAATTGAGCATGCTGGCCGGTGGGGCCGGTTCAAGCAAGGGAAGAATAATCGCTTGATGCAAAATTTCCTTATGAGTTGAATTGTCTCCTTTGTGCACGGCTCTGATTGGGGATCCTTTATTGATGTGTGATTTACTAGATCCGTTATAGCCGTGAAGTGCGCCCTTCCTTCTCACATAAATATTGTTGGAAAGATTTCTTTGTCTTATTCCCCTCTACTGGTCACATAGTGAGGTGACTACACCGTTTTCATACTTTTGCAATGGAAGTCCATGGTGACAATGGCGATGGCATTGTTGGTTTCTCCGAGAAGCATCATAGGATTAATGGAGCTCGATCTTCTTACAAAGAGTCGTTGGGTAGGATCGGCTTATTACTTTGCGAGATTAGAGCCATCATCCAAGATATCCCTTCTGTTCTTCCGGATGATGTACGCAAAAAAGAGCAGGTTCCCATGGATTCTGACATAAGAGAGTCAAGTGATTTTCCTATAGGAGCTTCTGAGGAAAATCTTGGTGAAAACTTTGTTGATGCCGTTGGTGCTGCTGGAGGAATCATGATTGCGCACGTTGAATCCACGTCAGAGATGAAGGGGAAAGAAGCGTTGGTTGGCACTGTTGGAAAGGCATCTGGATGGAAAACGGAGGCCATTGCTGCTGTTGACGTGTCTTCTTTGTGGAACCTTTGCTTCCCGGAGGATTTATGGGGAAGTGTAAGAAGAAGTTTTAACGAGGCGAATCTTCTTTCTTTTGTTTTTTCTTTCTTTTGTTTCTCTTGTGGCTTAGCCGCCTTTTAATATCTTGCAATTTTATTTTCATTGTATCTTGTGCTGAGCCTCCGTGTCTTAGTCTTCCAATAATTTATGAGCTTGAAAGTTCCGCCAAAAAGATAACCATTTTGTCTTATGTGTGTTGCTTCCCCTTTTTTTTTTTTGGGTAACGGGTTTTGAATTTTGGGTTGATCTTGAGAAATTTTCAAGGAAAAAGGGGTTCTTTTATTTCACTGGATAGGATATATTAGATTGCTCAACATGAGAGACAATTGAAATTTTCCTGGATGAATGTAAGTGATGCATCCATCCTGAAGCAATACATAGTAGTAGTGAAAAGGAAAATTGCTAAAGAGGTATTGAGGAGCAAGTGTCAGGAAATTGAATATCTTGACCTCTCAAATGTTTGCAGCCTCCAACCAGCGTGAGTGGATCACTATGTCTTCCAGTTTATCCGTGTTGATAAGTTTGCAATAGCCATCCAAGAGGATGTCGGTTACTAGGTATGGTTCATCCTCCTTTTCTTCGGGAAAACTCTTCTGACTCGGTATCTTCACAGTCATCTTTCCAACTTGAAATGAGGTGGCCTTGATTAATATGTCCCCTATCTGGAAAGGATTGGGTTGTGGTACAATCCCCTAGTGGTTGTCCCCGCAGTCTTCCAGGGCGTCTTCCAGACCTTTGGAGAAACCACTAAAAAACATAGGGCCTTTAGTGACGGTTTATAAACCATCATAAATAACAAATAACCGTCACAAATGTTAAAAAGACCGTCACAAAAACACATTTATGACAGTACAAAATCCGTTGTTACTAATGGGGTCACAAATGTTTTTTTGTTACGGCTTGAGAGCATTTGTAACGTTTAACCAACCGTCACGAATAGTTATTCTATTTGTGGCGTTTGGTCAAACCGTCAAAAAGTGTTTTCCATCCGCCGTCGGTAATTTTTCGACAACCGCAATCATCGTCGGATTTTTATGCTGACATTTCCGGACCTCGATACTTGTCCATTACACCATTTTTAGGTATTCGCAACCCAGGTTTGCAACGGCATAAGGGACGTTGCGAAATTTTAGTTGCTAATTGCAACACCCTTCTTTTTCGCAATGGAGATCTGCCGTTGCGAATTTTGCAACCTCAGTGGTAAGGTTGCGAATTGCAATTGCGCTGGGTTCAAGTGTGTGAAACAAGTGTGTGGACGAGAACACTAGGACTAATAAACACGCCCCATTCAAACTTTGGTCAAGCCTTCTTTTCTTTTTCTCCACCCTTAATCCCAATCTAGCTATATCCTACCCTAATCGATTTCAGTCTTCATTCTTTCTCCGCCACAAGCAAAGACTCACTCTCTCCTCTCCTCATCTCCATCTCCATCTACTCAGCTGAGATCTTTATTCTTTTCTCAATCTCTATCATCCATAGAACTCTATCATTAGTATCGTGTTCTTACTAACAATACCGTGTTCTTACTATTGTTAGGTTTTGATTTTTTTCTGATTCATCTTGTTTGTTTGAAGTGACGAAGAAAACCTAAACCCAGAACATGGTATCTCTTCAAACACCATCATAAATGGATGACGATGATCAAGATGATTAGGTGATATTGAATAAATCTCTATTTTTTATCGATTAATTTTCTCCAAAGTTTTCAATTAGGGTTCCCAATTTTTTGTAATTTTGAGATTTTCGAATTGTTTTTTGAACTCACAAATACAAGGATGAACCAGTTGAGGACGTTATGGTTAGTAGATAGATCAGTTTTTTGTTTTTTGGTATAATGTTTTTGATTTTTGATTGTGATTGCAATTGGATTTGTGATATTTATAGGAAGGTGGTAAAGTAAATGTTGAAAATAACAATGAAGATGATGCTTCTGGTAGAGAAAAGGGTATAAATTTTGTCTTTGATCTCTTGATTAATTCTATTAATATTTTCAATTAGGGTTTGTGATTGATATGATGGTGGAATTTAAGGATTAGCTGTTGTTGTTTGTTCGATTTGAAGTTATGAAGAGAATTACAAGTTGGGTTCGGTCTAATTTGCCATTATTTAGGGTTTCAATCAGATTCGGGCACTGAGATGAACAAAGAAGGTTTGGGAAATGGAATTGAATCTGTTGTGATTGATAGAGATAGTCAGGGAGAACTGAAATGGACCTGGTGGTACAAGATATGATATGTGAGATACATGGAATTTATATGTTATGATGCAGAGAAGAACCAAGATGCTACTATTAATTCGAACAAGGATCTTAAAATGGTGATATTGAGAATGGGTTTGTTGGAAGAGATTGGGAACAATGGTGGTGTTACACTGCAGTTAGTTAGAGATGGTGTTGTTGGAATCTTTTTGTGTCAAGATTACAAGTTCAGTTCCTATATGGCTTGATTTTGGTGGAGTTCTTGAGGATGAATGCAATGAGAATCTGTTGAGCCAAGAGTTATGGCAAGTGATTTGAAGGTTGTTACTGCAGATGTATTTAATGGTATGCAGGAGATGAAGTTATTACAATAATTTGTTGATGTGTTGATGAAATTAATGAGTTGCTCAATGAGAACAATAAACTGATTTAACTCACAGTTCATTTGTTCTGATATTTCAGAAAGAGAGGGAAGTCTATGAATTAATCGCAGGAGATAGAAAGCTCATCTACAAACAAGGTGGAGAGTGTGTGGACGCTGGTGAAGGTTGAGGTATGCACAGTTGTTGCATCTTTGCATTTTCGCTTTTAAAGTTATACTAGAAAAGTAGTATGGAAGGTTAAAATGTCTTGTTCTGAAAGATATGTATCGGGACTATAATATGGACTCATAAACTGTTCTATATCTTCTCCATTTTATTCGTTGTTCCAAAGAAAAGATAATTCTACGCGAGATAATTATGGATTAGGAATGGAGTAGTTAGAGTAAGTCTACCATGTAGGAAAATGATATTATTTTTTGCAATGGACGTGAATTAATGAATGAAACCCCAGACAGAAAATAGTTCTCCTTAAGCTCAACCGTTAAATTGATTCCTTCTTGGGCAAGTAATAAAGCAATTCCTACTATCTATCTGCATAGTAGGACCTCAAGAATCCTTATTAATATTACAATATGAATGACAGTTAACAGGGTACTTCCTTAGGCTTAGAGATTACTTTATAGAAAAAGTCTCGCGTGAAGGTGAATACGGGGTTTGAAGGATCATGGAAGTACCACAGAGTTCTGGCTTTTTGCCTTCGTCATTTCCTTTCCAATCCCAATGGTTGTGCATATTACAAAAGTCTTGTTAGACAGGGGTAAAACATTTCTGAGTATTTTATAGTTCATTGTGAAATTATTTTACCTCTCAGCTGTATAGTGTGAAGGTGAAACTTTGACATACTATTATACCTTGCATCATTTTGAAGAACTGCTTTAGGGAAATGTATGATTTCTATAGTTCCTGAGTCAGGAGTTCTGAAGCTTGCAATAGTTATAAGTTCTTAGGCTTGCAATGTGTGAGGTGTAACGTGTTTTATCCTGTCGCTATACGAGTGAGTGATACATGTTTCGAATGATGTGTTGTTCTTCAGGTGATTTAATTTTCTTTACTAGTATGATGAATATGGTATTTTACTCTTTTGTTATTACTCTGATTATGGCACTTGGTCGCTTTTTCTATGAAAATAGCAGTTAGGTAAAAGTTAATTATTTGAAGGATCTACAGAGTACTGAAAAGTTCTGTGAGTTTGGTTCTCTTCTCCATGTGTCCATGTTAGTGTGCCTAAACTTTCTTTGTTTAATAATCTTGCAGGGTTTCAAGAGGAGTCTCTGGGAGCTTTAGTTATGCTACCATCAGCGTTCCTTCAGGGAAATCTCTCATGTACTTTGGGCTGCTCTTGGCTGCTGGAGTTTTCTTTGTTTTTATCGCCTTCACGATGTTCCTTCCAGTAATGGTGTTGATGCCTCAAAACCCTCGGCTGTATTTTCATCATAGGATCATTTTTCGCACTTAAAGGTCCAAAGAATCAGCTTGCGCACATGTCATCGAAAGAGGTGTCCAATCTAACTAAGAAGTTAGATCCCACTAATTTTTTAACTTGATTTCACGTTACTGAAACTTCTATTTCTGTTTTTGTTTCGTACTTTTATGCAGATACTTCCTTTTACCTTGGGATTCATTGCAACTATGGTTGGTACCATTTATGTGTCCATGGTGCTTCATAGTTACATTTTGTCTTTGCTCTTCTCTGTTCTACAGGTATCCAACCCCTTCTATTTCCATCTCAAATTCTTTTCTCTCTTATTTGTTTTGTATCATTCTTTGGCATGAAGAAAAGAAGCACCTGATCAGTTTCTAGTGTTATTCTTTTCCTTTGATATCTGCAGTTGCATTTGAAGTATTCAAAGAAATCTTCGTGTTTATCATATATATCCCTAAGATCACGTTTGTCATCTTTTATTAAAATGGAAAATTGGGTATTCAATATTGATGCTTGTTTGGTCTTTGATTAGGTCCTTGCACTTTCATATTACGCGATTTCATACTTCCCAGGAGGATCCGCTGGAATGAAATTTCTTTCTTCAACTCTTGCCTCTTCAGTACTGAAATGTTTCGGCAGGTGACATCGTATCACTGTCAAACCAACTACTCAGCTACTTGAGTTACCTTTTTTTAATGATCAAAATGTATACACTTTGATTATCAGCTACTAGATTAATTTTTTTTACGGTACTTTTGTGTGACTCTTGTATTAAATGATTAGAAGTTTGAAGAACAATGCTGTGAATGGGTACTCTTGCTCTGGAATTAGCGGTTTAGGAAGGGGAGTTCATTCCCAGTTTTTGTTTTCAAAATTTGAGTTCGATGATTCAAGGGTTCAATTGAGTATTTGATGATTTAAAAGGTTGTTTCCATGCTGCTATTTTCCACTAGTTCTCTGATTCTATTCAGCTGAAGATTTGATGTTTTTGTAAATTTCTGGTTTTTATGAGCAGGTGAACAACATAATCTCTTTGTGCCAAGTGATTTAGAATTTGCTTCCTTCTTGACTTATGTAGGAAATTTGGCCATACGGCGACCACTACCTCCCCACATAAGAAAATTTCAAATAATTCATCAGCTTCCTTGAGGAACATCATGTGAATATCACCAATAAGGTAATGCTTGCTTCCACAGTCCTCATTACCCCAGATGATTCCCTCAAAGATAATTTAATCTCCCTTTCGAACCATATGAACACTTTATATATCTAATAAGCATGAATGAATGACTTACATTATTCATATTGTCTTCCCAGAGATGTGGAAATGATGAAGACTACCCATCATCATTCAGAGTTACCGACAGTGAAGTGGAAAGTAAGGCGGAAATTACAGAGGGTTCATCATTCAAACTCACAATTTATATTGGTTGTGTATGAACGCTTTGGGGATCATTATGTCTCATGTGTTTGATGTTTGATGTTTGATGTTGGATGTTGGATGCAAGCATACATCGTAATTATGATTTACTCCTTCGACATAGACTTCATATTGTTGGTGAAGAAGACCTGAAATGCGTCATAAGTCATCCACATGTTAGTCTCATTTCCTTCTCTTCTCTTTCACGCATTTTATGTTGGGGTGTTATGAGTATGCTCTGAGAAGAGAGCAAACTAAGTGACCCTCTAGTTAATCTTTAGGCGAGAGCTTAGTGGTTAGTGGATTTTTGTCACCACAATACACAGCCGTAGAATTAGGTTTTATAAAGTTCAGCTTTGATTGTATTCTTTATTGCTCGAGCTATTCTCATTTCTCCTTACCCAAACATGGGTTCGCTTAGCCCCAATTGGAATTCCATATATCACCATATTTGTGCCTATTTCGTATATTTCTTAAGAGTTGAGGCTTCTGGGTCTTAAAAACTTATCTTCTTTGATTGATTGTAAGCACTTGCACAATGTGAAATTACAATTTGCAAGTCAGGTGTTGTTAGGGAAAGTGTAGATGATACCGCTGGTGCTGCTCAGGTGATTTATTAACATGGGATTTGTTGTATCAACATAAGAGCCTTCAGAGGTAGAAGAAATTGATGAATATGCAGAACCTGTCGTAGCTGCTTAGTATTCATTATCGTTGGTCTTCCATTAGAAGCTTGAGGATGCATGCTGACCCCCCACCCCCCTTCAAGAAATTGATGAATATGCAAATGAAGCTCCGTTAATTTTGACAACTATTGGAGATGATGAGTATTGGAGTGGAGAAGCTCAGGTAAGGTTTCATTCTATCTCTTATATAATTGTTTTATATTGTCGGATGCACATAACTAGTAGTATGTTCTTGAAAATTTGTATATGGCATTGGCAGTCACTTTTTATACCCTTGGCAAGAAGACCATAGTGTTGTCTCCTAAAGTACTTATTGGTGCAGGAATTCCTTGTTGCAGGTGATCTTTCTGTACTGCTAGACCTTGATTGTGATCTTTTTGTACTCATAGTAATTAAAATACTTCCTTTTTCCTTATGCTTAGTTTGTATAATCTTAATGATTCATTCTTACTCTCAATTTTAAGTGTAATTAATCTTTTTATACTGATTGAGTTCATTTCAAGCTAAGTTGGTTCATTTTCTTCCATCAATACATGGCATGAATGATGAATAGGGAGGTAAAGCATGCGTCTCATCGTTGGTTAATAAGTTAGAGATGGAAGTGCAAGATCTGGAGTTGGCTTGCAGAGATGCTATAATGTGCAGCTTCAGTTGGTGTTGTGACGTTGTTTCTGCCGTAATGAGATGTTGCTGCTTGATTGCAGTCGCTGAAATGGTGTAGCTCTATATTGCAGTTCAGTTGCAGGCATGGATATTTAGAAAATCAAACAGGAAAATTTAGGAAATCAAACAGCAGCTTGAGCAGGTTTACGATTTGGAATTTTAACCTCTGGGATTGCAGCTATCTTGGGTTGTTGTTGTCGCTGCTTCTGTTGTTGTCTCAAATCCATTGCTCCTCCTCCCACAAGTCCTTTATTGGTTACAGTCTGATAGGATGATGGCGACATTACACCACCAGGCGACGGTGGTGGCGGTGCAGCATACAAAACTTGTCTCCCAGCACTATCATACCCCACTTGTGCATAATTCCCATCTTCCAACATCACAATTCTAGGCTGAACTTGTTACTGCTGTGGTTGCTGGGGCGCAACATTGTAAAGCGGATGTTCCCTATAAATAGGTGGCGGAGTAACGTAATATCCTTGACCAGGCACTTGCAATACGTTTTGCGGAGGAGGAGGAACTTGAGTTTGATAGTAACCAGTGGGTGTCGGTATCAAATAAACTTGATGATCAGCACTGCAAAGTGTTGGTGGAGCAATATTCCTTTCTTTCCAATACCCTGTAGATGTTGGAGGTGGATCTGGTACTGCAACCAAAGGCGACGACACCGGTGGTAATGTCACCGGAATACTCCCAGCTGGAACTGTATTTTCAGGAACTTTCTGAACATAGTAATCACCAGCAAACACTCTAGTCAAAGTCTTTTTCTGCTGCTCTTGATTTGAGATTTTCAATTTCTGCAATTCCTGAATCTGTCTTTTAATTTCATCATGTTCACCAACTAAAATCCTATGATCCTCTCTATTTATGATCCTGAATATGCATAAAACATATCCTCTCTTTTAATTTCAGCATGTTCACCAATTACTGCGCCCATCACCTGCTACATCAACATATCCATTTCTATCACCTGTAATTTCAGCTCCATATCGGATTCATTTAATCATTTAGTATTCATTACCAGAAGTAACACCAATCTAAAACATGATGCAATCAGTTTTATCCTAGTTTAAAATTACTGAAAATTCAAATTCAACCTAATCTAAACATTACGAAACCAAATTCAACAATATAAAACAAGATGAAACCAGTTTCATCTAGTTTCAAATGAGTGATAGCTAACCCAACTAGGACGTAACTAGTTACATCCAGTGTTACTAATATTCGACACATGACGTAACTGGGTACATCCAGTGTTACTACTATTCGAATAGGGTGGATGTAACTGAGTACATCCAATGTTACTAGTATTTAGACACGAGATGTTCTTGAGTACATCAAGCAACAAGATAGGATCTAACTGGTTACATCCAATGTTAATACTACTATTTGGAGAAATAAAATAGAACGTATCTAGCTACATCTAGTGTTGTGTTATTACTCTCATTTCAATCAATTCCAATAAACATACTAAAGTTTTGTAAGTTATATCCCAACTTAAAATTAGATGTAAACCAGTTACATCCCAACTTAAAATTAGATGTAAACCAGTTACATCTTAAGTTAAAGTTAGATGTAAACCAGTTACATCCTATCAAATTTAGCCGTAGAGATGCTATATGCCATAGAAAATCACTCGTGCATTCTTACAAACACTTGTTGAGCATGACTTTGATTATGCTTATTCTTAGAATACAGTTCATATAACCATATGCAATCCATTTCATCCAAAACATACAATTCGTAAGCTATGATGGCATGTACTTTCCCATCTATCTGTTCTTTTTCTTCGCATAAGTTGAGACTATACTGTTTTAAAATAAGAAAATTAGTAAGGCTTATGTAATTGTCAAAAGAAACTATACTGTTACTGCATTATAAAACAGGATAATTTCAAAAGAGACTATATTGTTACTGCATCATAAAACAGGATGAAACTGGTTTTCGTTTAGACATGGGTGAAACAAAATCCAACACATTGCAAAACATGATGAAACTGGTTTCATCCCATCCTAAATATCAGTGAAACCAAATTTAACCAAATTTAAAACAGGATGTAACTGGTTTCATCCTAGTTTAAACAAGGGTGAAAACAAATTCAAAAATTTTTAAAACATGATGAAACTGGTTTCATCCCTGCCTAAATATCGATGAAACCAAATTTAAAACATGATGTAACTGGTTTCATCCAAGCTTAATTTAAACATGGGTGAAAACCAAATTTTTTTTTTTTAAAACATGATGAAACTAGTTTCATCCCAGCCTAAATATCGATGAAACCAAATTCAACGAAATTTAAAACATGATGAAACTGGTTTCATCCAAGTTTATCATATGACATTAAAAACAAGAAAATTTAACATAAATTTCAAACATGATGTAACTGGTTCCATCCAAGTTTATCATATTACATATAGCGAAATACTAAAAAAGATGAAACCCATATCACAAATTCATAAACCATCTAAATTTTTCATATTACATTAAAAACAAGGAAATTAATAATTATCAAAAACCCAGATTAAACGAGGAAAAATTCGACAGAATTAATCGATGCAACCCATAACCATATTCCATATCGATGTCAAAATAATAATCCTAAATCAAACATGAAATTAATTAATAGTCAATTCTCGTTTAACGAATTCAAATCAAACATAAGAACCATAATGCTATACTGCCTTTACGCAAAATCAGATGAATTACCTCTTGCTGTTAGTATCCGAAATAAACAAAGACGTCGAGTGGTTATGGTGTCGATGTGAATTGGTTGTGGTGGTGTTTCTGTGAAGAATGAAGAACAAGGATACGTTGCAGACGCTGATGGAGAAAGAGAGATGGTAATGGTTTTTTTAGATCTGGTTATGTGGAGGCGGAGAAGACGAGAAGAAATGTTAAGTAGCAGTGATAGAAAGGGTAGTTTAGTCTGTTCCCATTAAAAGATTCACTTAGAACATGATATTTGGTGAATATATTCCACAGTGAAGTGTGGAGATATATGAGTTTATTTATACTCAAGAGTTACTGCTATGTAGTTACACAAGTTGTTACAGACTCTAACAACTCAGGACTTTTACAAATTGGAAAAAAAAAACAATTGAAAGAGGATTTGGTATGAAGAGATAGGGGATTTGAGTCTTTGGATGCTGATATGAAAGTGGTTGTGATGGTGGTGATCTACTGTTGGTTGTGGTGGCGGTGGCTGTTACAGCGGAAAAGCGAGGGGATCGAACCCTCCTGATACCAACTTAGAACATGATATTTGGTGAATATCTACCACAGTGAAGTTTGGAGATATATGAGTTTATTTATACTCAAGAGTTACTGCTATGTAGTTACACAAGTTGTTACAGACTCTAACAACTCAGGACTTTTACAAATTCAAAACTCTTTTTAACAGAACGTAAACTTAGCCCTAGCAATCTTCCTAGTTGCTCGGTCTTTTGACTAACTCAATGAGACTCAGTTGTAGTGCTTATCTTGTTATGGTTAACAGATTCCTTTGGACATTTGACCCAGGACTAATTCCTACCAGTCCATATGGTCCAGAAAATATTTCCTTTTGGCTATATAGCCCATTTTCTTTTGGCTATATAGCCCATTTTCTGTTTTACAAAGGCCCCAAAGATGGAAAAGAAACACAAAGAGAGAATGAGAAGGTGTACCTGTATGTTAGTGTTGTTGGCTGATTTACTTCTAATTAGTTTCGTCGTCATTAACGGAAGATGAATTCAACAGATGGGAGGGATTTCACGAGATCATACCCCTTAAGCTCCTTTACCAACTTGTAGCAATTCCGTATGGTTAATCGCCTGAGAGAAGAACTCCATAACCTTAAATCTGGTATAGATGTCAAATTCCCGCAACCAGTTATTGAATACGTATAAATTCAATCTAAAACTGCTAATCTTTACTAACTATCTTATATTATATTATGGAGTTAAATTTATGGAAAAAAGACGAGAGTTAAATTTAGGTTTCTCCGAAATTTCCACAAACAAATATGGGTTTATGAAAGAGATTGGAGTAGCTAACGATTTATATCAGAAGTATGTTTTGGGTCATGTTGACAAATTTGTGTAGAATTTTGACGGAAAAATGAAAAATATAAAAATGAAACGGACTAATGGAGGATGGAGGAAGTTCCCTGATATTAAATAAGTGGGGTGGGGAATTAGAGAAATATTGAAGTGTGATCATCCGTTTAGCACTATTTTTTTCCTCTTTCAGTATAGACACTGTCAAAGAAAGCCACAGTTTGGCCATGAATCCATGATGGGATCACTTTTCGGGTGTCCTCGGAATCAAAGATAACTTGAATAAAAAACCCAGAACACGGAAAAATTACACAATTGAAGGAAGAAAGGAAATAGACCAAAATCCATTAGATCTCTTAAGGAAATATAAAATATTTTAACAAAAAATCTGAAATCACAGATTCTTAATGTTGTTATTCAAGGAAGAAGAGAGGACAATAGACCAAATTGAATCATCGGAGGAGTAGCAGCGGTGGTCATCATAACCACGTGTGATGTATTCAACAGATGGGAGGTATTTTTTGAAATAATATCTCATAGGTTTCTTTTCCAATTCATCGCAATCCCTTATGGTTAATTCTCTGAGAGAAGAAGTACATAATCGTAAATCTGGTATAGATGTCAAACTACCGCAATCACTAATCTCTAGATTTTACAACTTATGGATTGTGAACTTGGTTAAGGAAGGGAATAATGTTCTTGTTGTTGTAGATATTGCATTTTCAGAACCTTTGCTGTCTTCTTCTAGCTGGTAATAAAAATCCTTACCCAAACACTTGACTGAATCCATATATTCTATCTGAAGAACCTGAAGACATGGGAGTTGACCGAGGCCTACTAATTTTGTACAACTGTTGCAGTTGTAAAACTTTAATTTCACTAAATTAGGAAGACAAGAAGATGATCTCGGCCACTTCGGAAGCTTTAAACCAGGGAAACCTTCGATAGAAAATTCCTCCAAATTAGGGTGAGGTTGAAGACCTTCCAGAACCATAAAAGAATTATCAACAACCACTTCTTCTTTTTTTATATTGCGGCTCCATTGTAGCTTCAAATATTGAATGTTTTTCCTGTCTTTTAACTTTGCCCTCGTTGCCTCTATCTTACCCCCACTCACATTCTCTAGATTCCATATCTCTAACTTCCGAAGAGAGTTCAGACCTGCTAATTCATGGATAGAAGAAGTACTTGAAATATAGTTGCAGGTATCAATGGAGACATCTTCTTTGCTCACCAGGTAAGGCAATAATACTTCAAGGCGGGTTAGCTTTTCAATACCTCGTGGCATTATTACATGATCTTGACCTCCCCTGTACTCCAAACCTCTCAGTTCCACCCAATTCTTAATGTCTTTGGGAAGATTGAAACCATATCCAAGCCAGGCAATCTCACAACTCTCTAAGATGAAAGCTTTTTTTTGGAGGCAACGTGCTAGAATCCAGTAGGATGATGTTAAAATATGGGCATCCAACTTAAAACCAATTGGCAATGAGTGGAGCAGCCCTATAAATCTTAGATTGCCCAGAGAACGTGGGACTAATAATGTCAACACGCCCCCTCACGTGTATCCTCGTTGGGTCTAACACGTGGACAATTAAATCGGGTGACGTGGTCAAATGACTCGTCGCAAATAGCCTTCTCTAATACCATGTTAGAATATGGGCATCGAAATCAAAACCAATTGGAAAGGAGTGGAATGGCCATAAGGATTATAAACTGCATGATCTTAGATAGTTCAGACAATGTGGGACTAATAATCTCAACACGCCCCTAACGTGTAGCCTCGTTGGATCTAACACGTGGACAACAATAAATCGGGTGACGCGGAGTAAAGGTGCGATTACTAGTCCCACATTATAATATGGGCTCTGATACCATGTTAGAATATGGGCATCCAACTCAAAACCAATTGTCAATGAGTGGAACGGCCCTATAGATCTTAGATTGCCCAGACAATATTGTTGTGTTTTTAACAGTAAAAGTTAAGCTTTAATTATCGTTTTTATTCCCCTATTTTTTAATGAATTTTTTCTTAGCTAATCAATTCAAGTATCATTTTTAGTAGTCCGAGACGCACAGTTCGGGCAGTCAGCGGTCTGATTTATCTAAATCAAGTGCTTTTGATAAGAATTTTACTAGGTAAACTAAATAGGGTTATAGGCGTCAAGGGAAGTGAATGATGGAAAAAAATATTTTGGAGGTGTTTTGGTATCTTCCAGTGGTGAATTACTTTATTTATCCAAGTTATTAATTTGTGTTCCAAGTCTGGGGTTTGCTCAAAAGACGATGCCAGACCAGGTATGTGTACAGAGATGTCAGCAGTGCTCCTAAAATCATAAATCCGGTGATAATTTATACAAATTATATGCCAAGGGACACAATACATTTCCCTGTAAAATAGCCCATGGCGAATACGAAAAATCGCAATTAACTATACATGAAGATGAAATTTAACCCATTAAACATGCATTTACCTAAACAAACATATAGAAGAAGTAAAACTCTTACAGACTGTTTAATGAACCTAAACAAAACATAAAGAAGAAATCAAACTCTGAGAGATCGTTAAATACCCAGCTTAGGACAGTGTGAAATATCCCGTTCCGTTACGGCACGAGTGATTCCCTAGTATATATATACACGATTTTGATGATGGGTTTATGGAAAAGATTGGAGTCAAATTTAGGTTTCTCAGAAATTTCCACATAAAAATTTGGGTTTATCGAAGAGAATGGAGTAGCTAACAATTTAGATCCCAAGTATATTTTGCATGGTTTAATTGGGGCCTCCCACATTAAATGGGGGCCATGCACTAGAAGACAAAACAAGTCTCCCAATAGCAATTTGGGTCACCCCTTATAAAAAAACTTTTTAAATAGCTAAAATTCCCTTGAGTGATTAGTATTAAGAATTAATGAAGTTGATTAGTGTGATAATTGTGTTTACATAAAATATCAGATTTTGGGATTTTTTTTTTTTTGGGTTTTTATGTTTTGAGAAGAAGAAGAGGAGTTTTGAGAGGAAAAACTAGGGTTTTTAGAAATGAGCAGTAAGATCTTCATTTCCACCATTTTTCATGGCTTCCTCCATTAAAACAATCAGGTAAACTTGATATACTCTTCAAATTGTTTGAATGGTGATCCAAGTGGTCGATTCATGGTCACTATAGAACTACTCAGAGTGAGGGTCGTTATAGTCGGGTGTTGTATACACCAACGACTCTAAAGAGTCGTCAGTCTGTTGACACTCAAGTGGACGACTCAAACCTGCAACTTTTAATGGTGATGAAAAATCGTCAAGCTGGTGTGTTAAACAATGACGACTGTTTATAATGTTCACCTAGAGTCGTTAGTTGATTCGTTTAATACCCATACGACTCTCGAATCCAAACTCCCTGTATAAAAAGGCACCATTAATAATTTTACATAGAGTCGTTAACCAATAACAAAGGGTCGTCAAAACAGGTTCGTCATCTTCAACCTTTAACACTAACGACTCTATTCTAGGGAATGTTTTTTTGAAGTAGCAGAAAGAGGGTCGTCATCTTCAACCTTATATCCTAACGATTTTTCATAGAATCTGCATGCATATCAAAAGTCGTTAAGGATTTTTATTTACAGACTAACGACCCTAACTCTGTAACTGCTAAATTTTAGTTACAAACTCATTTTCACAATCAAAACACAAAAAAAATCGAATACAAGGTGGGTTTAATTGGATCCATAACTTTCTTGAGTTTCGATTTTTTGGCGACGATTACATGATAAATCGGTTGAAGAAAAAAATTCTTCAAAATAGTCGTTAATGGTGGTGGTGGAGAAGAGAACAGGGAGGAGAGGAAGATGAAGAAGAAGAGAAGCCTAATTAAGGCTTCTAATTAAGGTTAACTGATTTTTAATTTTTAGTTTTAAATAAGGGTAAAATAGTATTTTCATAATAGGATTAATAAGCCCCTAATAATTTTGGGGTGCAAATAAAATTTGATGGCCCCCATTTAATGTGGGAGGCCCCCAATTAAATCTTGATATTTTGGGTCATATTGACAAATTTTAATAGAATTTTGACGGAAAAATGAAAAAAATAAACATGAAACGGACTAATGGTAATGGAGGATCAGGAAGTTCCCTGACACTAAATAAATGGGGAATTAGAGAAATATTGAAGTGTAATCATCCGTTTAGCACTATTTTTCCTCTTTCAGTATAGACAGTACTCTCAAAGAAAGCCACAGTTTGGCCATGATGGGATCACTTTTCGGGTGTCCTCGGAATCAAAGATAACTTGAATAAAAAACCCAGAACACGGAAAAATTACACAATTGAAGGAGCAAGCGCAAAGAGTCCAAAACATTAGACTCTAAGGAAATAAAAAAATACAAAACTGAAATGTAGATTCTTAATGTTGTTGTTCATGGAAGAAGAGAGGACAATAGACCAAATTGATCTTCCACCTCGCGATGCACGTCTCGATATTTGATTTAGACCACATATTTTAACCTTCACAAGTTCAAATTGAATCCTACAGAAATCACAAAATTGCAATATGATCATTTTATACAAGTATTTTCTTTTCATTAGAATTGAAAAAAGAAAAAGAGAATTGTTACACCGAAAGAGAGAATGAGAAGGTGTAGTACCTATTTATTGGTGCTGTTGGTTGATATAAATTGTAACTGGATTTACTCCGACATCGAATCATCGGAGGAGTAGCAGCGGTGGTCATCATAACCACGTGTGATGTATTCAACAGATGGGAGGTATTTTTTGAAATAATATCTCATAGGTTTCTTTTCCAATTCATCGCAATCCCTTATGGTTAATATTCTGAGATGAGAAGTCCATAATTGTAAATCTGGTACAGATGTCAAATTACGGCAATCACTGATCTCTACTTTCTCAAGACAAGGGAAGGAATTATCAGGTGGCGGAGGTGCAAACCATTCCTCTAGATTGTACAACGTATGGATGGTCAACTTGGTTAAGGAAGGGAATAATGTTCTTGGTGCAGATATTGCATTCTCAGAAGCTTTGTTGTCTTCTTCTTCTTGCTGGTAATAAAACTCCTTACCTAAACACTTGACTGAATCCATATATTCTATCTCAAGAACCTGGAGACAAGGGAGTTGACCCAGGCCTACTAATTTTGTACAACTGTTGCAGTGGGAAAACTCTAATTTCACTAAATTAGGAAGACAAGAAGATGATCTCGGCCACTTCGGAAGCTTTAAACCAGGGAAACCTTCGATAGACAATTCCTCCAAATTAGGGTGAGGTTGAAGACCTTCCAGTACCATAAAAGAATTATTAACAACCACTTCTTCTTCTTTTATATTCTGTCTCCACTGTAGCTTCAAATATTGAATGTTTTTCCTGTCTTCTAACTTTGCCCTCGTTGCCTCTATTTTACCCCCACTCACGTTCTCTAGATTCCGTATCTCTAACTTCCGAAGAGAGTTCAGATCTGCTAATTCATGGATAGAAGAAGTACTTGAAATATAGTTGCAGGTTCCAATGGAGACATCTTCCTTTCTCACCAGGTAAGGCAATAATACTTCAATGCGAGTTAGCTTTTCAATACCTCGTGGCATTATTACATGATCTTGACCTCCCCTGTACTCCAAACCTCTCAGTTCCACCCAATTCTTAATGTCTTTGGGAAGCTTGAAACCATATCCAAAACTCACAAACTCTAATTTACAGATGTTGCTGGTCAAAGACTCAGGCAATTCTGTTATTTCAGTACCATCCAAATCAAGTGACCTTAGTTGTGTCAAAGCTCCAAAATTAAGAGGTAGTGATTTTAATTCAGAGCAATCGAAGAAATCGAACTCCGTTAAATTAGAGAGGAGAGAGATTGAATCTGGTATCTCTGAGATTTGTGTAGATGAAATATTAAAGGATGATAGATTTTGGAGATGGCCAATATTTGTGGGTAACACACTAACATCCTCGCAACCCCAGAGATTTAAACTCTGTAAATTGGTGAGCATCGTAACAGAATCTGGTAGAAGGATGGCGTCTGAACAATGGAGATTTAGATGTCGCAAATTAATCAAAGAACCAATTCCTTCTTTGAGAATGTCTTGAACATTTTTGGAAAAAGAAAGGTCGAGAGTTTGAAGATGGTAGAGTTGATAAATGGACTCGGCATGAACATATTCAAAATTAGAATAACTGAGGTCAAGGTACCTCATGTGTTTGAACTTGAAAGCGGAAAAAGATATAGAAGTAATAGAAGTAGTTTTCCAAAAAGTACCAGCACCAACTAACTGATGTATTACACGAGGACGCTTGTTACTCAGTTGACTAGGAAAGAAAAAACCTTCTTTTTGGACAAAAATCGTGCGCAATTTTGTTGCACTGTTTAATACATCAAAAAAAATTGGTGGTTTTCCTTTCATGATTAACCGTAACCGACGAACTTGAGATACTTCATTTTCCATTTCACTTGTATTCAGAGTTGTGAACTCATTACTGCCAACTACACTCAGCGCAAGATCATGCACTAAATCATGCATTTTAAATGATTCAATGTCACCCAATACATCATCTTTGTATACAACTTGAAAGAAAGAGCTAGACAACAAACTAAGGAAGTAACCATTACCAATAACTTCGAGTGAGTTTTGATTTCCTCCATTAGATGGATGAATGAATCCTTCGGCCATCCACAGGCGAATCAACGTTTCTCTATGAAATACCCAATCTTTGGGAAATAAACAACAATATGAGAAACATTTTTTCAAATGGGATGGTAAATGATCATAACTCAATTTCAATATTAGTATAATCTTGTTTGGATTTTCCGGTGTATTGAAAACCTCATTGTCTCTGATTTCCAACCAATCAGATTCCTTTCTTTTCAAGCGCATAAGACCGCCCAGAAAATGAGCTGCAAGTGGTAAACCAGCACATTTTCTAGATATCTCCCCTCCTATGGTTGACATAGTAAGAGTTTCGACTGCTCCGCCAGGAGAAAAGGCTCTATTCTTAATAATTAACCAGCATTCTTGATTACCTAAGGTTGTAAGATTGTATGGTGGAATTGTACCCCTAACAATACAAGCGACATTTTCTTTACGGGTAGTTACCAGTATCTTGCTCCCTTGAGCACCCCCGCTCAAATAACCTTTGAGTTTCTCCCAGTCTTCGGTATTCTCGTTCCATAGATCGTCTAATACTAACAGATATTTCTTCCCACTAATCTCTTCCTGAACTTTCCTTACCAAAACATGGACATTAGACAAGGCACATGCTTCTCCAGTGAAGGACTCTAGAATCTTTCTTAAAATTAGAAAGATATCAAAATCATCGGAAATACAGACCCACGCTCTTGGCTCAAAGCTTCTCTCAATCGAGTTGTCTTTGTATACCGATTGCGCGAGGGTCGTTTTCCCAATTCCCCCCATACCCACTATTGAAATGACTTGTGGACGAAAATTACCAGATGATGACGATGAAGGGTCAATCATCAACAAGGTTTCTAGTATGCGAGATGTATCTTTCTCCCTACCAACAATTTTAAAATCACCTATAAAAGAATGTGTCGTTCGGTCTAGTTGATCAATACTTTGATCAGCTTCAACGCTATGCTCCAACTGAAACATAGCGTTGTCCTTAGCAATTCCATCTAATTCATGATTAATGGTTTTGATTCTTTCAGCTATTTCCAAACCAAATACAACTTTAGATGGGATTGTTACCTTCTCCATGTTTCCACGCATAGCTTCATAAGAAATTTCATCCAAAAGGTCGTCAACGTCATATGCAACATCTTGGAGCCTTCTCAACCAGAGCAGCACGACTTTGTCTTTCACCTGCTTCTTTTCAGCATCAGATGTGACAGCCGAGATCATCTCCAGAGTATCCTTGAGCTTTAGCAGATCTTTATCTATAGCTCCAGCCTTTCCAATTTTTTTGGCAGCAACAGAAACCAATTTTTTCATGAATCCTGTGGCACCAGTAACAAAGATTTCTTCCAACGCCATAATAACAAGTAAATAATTTAAAGAGAAAAAAATACTTGCAGAATGAATGGAAGACGAAAGCAAATGGAATATATGATCTTAAGTTTGTGTTTTTTGATGATCGGGGTTATGAGTCGATGGAAGTATTAGCTATCTATCTATCTATATATATATAAAATAGAAACTCAATAGACATGGAGTGTGTATTAAAGTCAAAAACAGCTAGCTGTACACATGAGCTCTTAATTACTCACATCATAATTAAATTCAATAATATGACTTCACGCCATCTGCATATCTGCATTCAGATCCCGGCTCCAGACAACCACTCTTTACCAACAACATGTGATGGGAACATGTGCTTATTTATTACGAATCTGATAACATTGTCTCCTTGGGTTGACTTTCATGACAAGATAACATGGGAACACGTTGGATTGCATTGATTTTCTGACTCTTAATTATATATTGTTTCCAATATTTAATAAATTTGCAATTTAAAAATATACTTATCTTTTCTTGCTCAACCGCACCAAGATAACATGGAACTTCAATCTTCAACAATATGACCGTCATTTTGATACAGTGTTTTCATACAAATTATTCACGAAAGTAAGCTGATTAAAAATGAGGTGACCTTAGACGATTGACACTGGTACTTTACTCATTAATTCATCCCTAGTGATGATTGAGACAGGTAAGCTTAGCCTTCTTTAAACTGGTTTAATACAAGCAATCGGGTAACTGTTTATACCCAAAATTACTTTTGGTCACGAAACACGAGGTATGGATTGTTTTGTGTGTTTTTAGGGTTAGGGGTGAATCGTTGAACAAAAAATGAGACACAAGTTTTAACGTGGTTCGACATGGTTTTCCTACGTCCACGGATGAATCCCCTTGGGGATAAATGTTTATTGATTTTTGTATTACAAAGTTTTTCTCCTATTGGCGGCCTATGGAATGATTTCTCTCCTCCCTCTTTATATAGTTGAATATCTAACAGAAATTTAAATGGCATTAACTGTTCATTCATGCCTCCAATTTAATTCTTTATGAAACTGCTAAAATTAATGTTGCATGCCTCCATGTTAAATTCGCATGAAACCGATGGAGTTAATTCAGGAGTTGATTCGCATGAAAATGCTGGTTTATGGCCCGTTAAATTCTGCATGCCTATTAATATTGCATATAACTCCCAGAATTAATATTGCATGCATTAATTCTGTATATAACTCCCTGCATGCCTATTGACTTTCCTTGCATGCCTCCTGGCATTAATTTGCGGACCTCCCATATATTTTATACACGGTACAAACAATAACATATAACATTGTAAGGAGCAGACGAATTAGTGAGAATCAATCATTTATGATGTGTAAATCTTGGTCACTTACAGCGTGTCTAGTGAGAATAATAAGGAAGAAGGAGCAACATCCCAGGACAGCACTTCCCATCTCCACTGCGATATGTATGACAACAATACATGCAACAACCATTTAATTTAGTGTGACAGAAAAAGTGGAAAATTTTAAGTAACTCAACTACATATATAGGTTCGTTATTAGTGAAACTCAAAATCAGTAACAATGCTAGCTACCTAGGTAGGGACTACTAGCATCTACCAAAATTAAGCCACTTACTGTTTCATCAACCGTTCACACAGTTTGAGAAAAGAAAAAGGATTCACAGAGAAGCGACTAATGACTAAAGCATGTGTATGTGCTACTAATAGAGGAAGCAATCGCTCAATGCTAAAAAGTTGCTAAGAAGAAAACAGCTATTATGACCAACGATGCTTTGTTAACCAAATGGTTGTGGAGATACGGAGAAGAGAAGACTAGCTTATGGAGGAAACTAATTTATGAGAAATTTGGCGGTGTGGAAGATGCTTGGGTTCCTAAAGATTAGAAGATAACTTATGGGTGTGGGTTTTGGCGAGGTATTTTCAATCAGTCTGCAATCCTCAAAAATGGATCGAAGATATCAGTGGGAAGAGGTAATAAAACAAGATTTTGGGACGATGTTTGGTGCCATGAAAAAGTTCTTAAAGACTTGTTTCCAAAATTATGGAAAGTGAGTAGAAAGAAAGATGTTTTAGTTGAAGAGGTGAGCAACGGAAGTATAGAATTGCCGTGTTGGAATATAGAACCTTGTAGAAGGCTTAAAGAGCAGGAGTTTCAAGAGGTAATTGAGTTCTCTAGAATTTTAGACAATCAAACGATGCTTGTGGCAGATGACAAAAGAGAATGGATATCCGATTCGCGAGGTATGTTTTCAGTCCGTTCTTGTTATTCTTGGATTATGCATGATTTAGGTCGAACTTATCCAACAAAATTTCCTTCTGATTATATTTGGAACAAAATAGTCCCTCCAAAAATTAGCTTCCTAGTTTGGGCAGCAGCTAATAGGACAGTTCCAACTCTTTCTATGTTGCTGAGGAGAGGTATGGTGGTGGTGAATGTGTGTCCTTTTTGCGAGGACAGTGAGGAGTCAGTGGAACACCTTTTCCACCAATGTCCTTTCGTTTGGCGGATTTGGGAACATTTTTTACAGCAGTTGGGAATTGTTTGGGCTCATACGACGACCGTTCTCGTGTTCTTATGGAAGTGGAAATTGAAGGTATCTAGCAAGCCCCTTGTTTTCTTAAGGTATTGCTTGCCGTTTGCTATTTGGTGGGTTGTGTGGTTGGAAAGGAATGACATTGTGATAACTAAGAAACAAGTGAAAAAACCTTTAAACTCTCTTATTGTAGATATCAAAGTGTTGCTTCTTAGTTGGTCCATTAATGTTGAATCTTTTAGAAATGTAAAGCATGACGACTTCGTTTTTGATTGGACAAGTTTGTTTAGAGAGTAGTTTTGTTGTAAGCTCTCTAGGCGCTTTGCTAATCTCTTCTTGTATCTTTAGAAGGTGCTATCTTGGCACCCTTTCTTATTTATTTCTCTTTGCCTTTTTCAAAAAAAAAAAAAACAGCTATTTCTAGCTATAAACAGAAAGAACTGAGAGTCATTAACGATCCTCAGTCCAAACTAAGCTACGTAATCTATTGACTGAAGAGTAAGACATTTCATTCACTCATGTGATGCTGATCGCCACTCAAATTTCAAATGCACAAAACCAGTGTTTAAAATTGCGAACGCGTAAAGCGATGCGCTCACTTAGTAAAGCGTAAAGCGCTATTAAAAAGCGTTAGTAAAGTGATGCCCCGAAAATTAGGCAGTAATATAAAGAACTAAATACTTATAAATGTAAATGAAACTTCCTAGCAGAAAATCATAGAATCTGTATGAAACTAATTTGTGAATGGAAATTAAGAAGTTCTAAAGTCAAAGGGTCTGAAAAATAGATGAAAAATAGAAGATGATAATCACTAATGAGAAAAAAAAGAGGAAGAAGAAAGGGCGCTAAAATGTAAGGAGAAGA
Source organism: Papaver bracteatum (assembly GCA_023529315.1). NCBI lineage: Eukaryota > Viridiplantae > Streptophyta > Magnoliopsida > Ranunculales > Papaveraceae > Papaver > Papaver bracteatum. The sequence goes on along the minus strand of JAJJWX010001822.1, from coordinate 67,252 downwards.
AGAAACGTTTTATTTTTATAGAATGTAGAAATTTAAGAGATTTGTTTTGTTGTTTTTTATTATATGGCCTATTATTTATTGGGCTATGCATAAAAGCTTATTTTTAGAAGAAAAAAAAATTAACCTAATTTCATAGCGGAAGTTATGAAGCGTTTTGGAACTGAGGTGTTAAAAAGCGTGCCCTGAGGCGCGCCCCAGAACGCTTTTTTAAACACTGCACAAAACTTCAACTTAGAATACCAAGAGAACCAAGCACAGATCAGAACACACACTAACCATAGAACAGATCACCAATCAAGTTCCACTAAGTCAGTGCCTAGTCATTGGGGTGGGTTAAATAAAAAATTGTCGCACCTAAGTCGGTAACTTGTTTTTTTTTTTTTTTTAAGGCTAACATAGAAAAGTGAAACTGAGATTAGGAACTGCACCTTGTGCTATACGTGAATATGCAATCAATTTGAACAAAGAAAACGTGCACAATTCAGGCATTAAAAGTAAATGACAAGTTCGAGATTCTATTTAGAGGCAAGAAAACAGAAACTTTTCGACACAAGTGAGAAACCAAAAGCTGATACTACGTGTCCTAATGGAGATATAATGCTACTGCAAATTATAGTTTAGCAAAACAGAGACACAGCTTTTGAAAATTTAATTGATATCTGGTTTGAAAACATAAACCATAATATAAACAAAACAAACAGCCAACGCCCCTTGATCCACGGAGGTCAGAATTAGAATATAGCATCACCTGGACAGGTGCACAATCACCAGGTGGTGGTAGAGGGGCTGGTGCAGTCACCGGTCGTGGAGGCATGGGTATCCTCCATATGGTCGAGAAGGTGAAGCCATGTACCTAGTCAATTTCATTCACATTTAGGCCAGGTTAAAGAGAGATGTGCTTGCACCAACTTAAAGATTGAATAAGGTCATATACTTTTGATCACGGTTAAAAAGGCACATTTGCAAGCAGAAAAACAGCAGAAACTTACCCTCGGTGTCCCCTTGCTTTGACCATAAGAACTTGCATCAGCAACAACATCTACACATAAATGTAATTCCGATCTATGAGTCTGTGACTTGCACATTGACGGGTGTACGTAACTGCATAAGAAGCACTGCTCACAAAACGACCTGCACCTCATTCACGGCAGAACTAGTGGATCATACCTGACAGCATTAGCCTTCCCGTCGCTTAACTATGCATGATTTGCTAGTGCCATGCTCATCTACAGGTGTACTCAATCCCAGTGGCGTACTGATTATTGTGGCGCACTCTCGTGTATCAGCGACTTTCTTAGTATGTATATACTGCCACCATTACGGGGCTGACCAGTGAGTGGCGGATAGAGGAGTCCCCTCAAAGATGTGACGCAATGTGTTCAAGTGCACCAATTTGATTATGCCGAAACAACAAAAATAACTTCATGCTTCAGATAATCTATCCGCTCCCAACGGCAACAAAATTACGAAGCTAAGAAAAGTAGTTGAAGTTGCAGCAACCAAATTCAAATGAATGACAATCAACTAATACAGTGACAGCACCATATAAGAAGGTCCTGAAAAACTGGCAAGGGTGAAACATTTCTCGAAAACAGATTTGCAGTTTTTCTTAGAATTTATAAACACCTGTGCAGGAAATCGATTGATTCTAACAAAATCCCCTAACTTCATAATAAGAGTCATACTTCACAGCAGAATTCTAACAAAATTCACAAAACCCAAACCCTAGAAATTTACTAATTGGAATTGGGTATATCCAATTTGAGTATCAAATTATGAAATCAAATTCTGTAAAACTTTCTTATAATAAAGAAAAGGGGTCTTTTCAACGTACCGACATGAATAGACCTTATTGCCCCTCCGCGTTTTCTTTGATTAATCAGCTGCGACTGAAACCAATAGAAACCCTTTCTGTTTTTGTTTCTGTTCTTATTCCAAATCACACTGAAAAATCTTCCCCTCTCATAATCACCGTATACTTTCCTTAAATTAATCATAATACCCTTTCCCCAAATCAAAATTGTCACAATGAACGAACCATAGTTGTTGTATTCAGCCCAACTTTTGCAACCAAAGAAGAATTTTTAGGGTTTTAAACCAAAGAAGAGATTTTTGGGTCTGTAGCCGAAGAAGAAATTTCAGGGTGACGGACGAATAACATTGTGATTCTGAAATTAATAGCTGAACAAGACTATTATTCCAGCTTACAAAACATTAATCAACTGAGATTTGGATTTCAGCATCACCTACAAAGTATTCCATATTTCAGAAGGTAGGTTTGCACAAAATTCACTTTTTTTCCTGCTTCATTGGTACCCCATTGTTATACCTTTCAGTTGTTTGACAGAATTCCTAGGACACAAAATTTACATTCTCAACCTAATTAATACTACATGATTTTTATTTCAACTTTTGTTTGACTATGGTTATTCAATGCTCTCATATACTTTAACTAGGAGAGTGGCACGCTCGACAGAAATCACCCCATTTTGCCGCTTCATTGGTTTTGCAATGGCTTTTGTATATGATAACGAAAAACAAAAAGTGTGTGTACTGTACTAATTGCATACTGCAATTTAAATTCCACAATTTTTAAAACAAATTAAACTAATAATGTACTAGAGTTGTTTGCAATGATGTCAACTGTTGCTGCATTGCGGTCGCGGATCCAAATTTTCACTGTGAAATGCGTGAGTATGCTCTCTAGCACAGTATATCCATCCCATGTACCCACCTGCAGGAATACCTTCAGTATTCTACTGATGTTAATGTCTTCATGCACTTCGTTGGCAGCAGGAGAAATTTACCCCTGGTAATTCTGCTGTAACGGTTGCAACAGCTAAGCAGCTGGTTCATGGGGGGAATTTCCATTTTTGTTTTTTTGAATTTCATGACTAAGGAGAAGAAGGAAATGTTACAGGTGCGCTGCTTCCAAAACCATCGAAACTAGAACAGCGAGGACTACTGTTAACCAGAGAACAAATGATCTTGATCTAGGTTTCTTTCATAGACCACAGAGTAGTAGATGTTAAATTTTAGGATAGTTTGATGATCATGGAGATGCATGAGCTAGTGATTAGTATTGCTCATACAGAGCTCCAAGATATGGAACAAGACTGTCTCTCAAAACTCTTTTTTTTTATTGATGTTCTTATTCTTGTTCAGTTTACAACAGATACATTCATTGCCTTTTTATAGGCTTAGTTTACCGACCTTGACATTTTCTAGAGTTTTCTTCTTGTTTCTTCGTTAGACTATCTTGACTGAACTTTACAACAGATTCTAGACATTTCTTAACTGTAGCAGATTCTAGATTTTTCTTAACCTTGTTCACACTAATCAAACAATCTAGATTATTGTAAACTCATTGGACTTATTTGGACATTACAAATTAGGTAATTCCAACAGTAGAATGAGTTGATCCCATCTATTTTCACTTATCTTTAGACATAAAAAAAAACAAATCCACTAGATTTATTAGAATAACAAAAGTATGGAAACTAAGTTAGTATATGCCCAATTTAAGAAGATGGATTTGTAGTTAGTTAACCATAAATAACTACACGTTCGTTCTCTTTATTTCTGTATTGGTGTTGTCATTATTGAATTAAACTGAAACCATGCTTTTGAGAACCCATTACAAAAGAGGATTTTTTTATTACCATCTTAGTTTGCCTACGCTAACTGCTCTATAGCTCATCTTGACTTGGTGTGAATCATGTGCTAACAACTGTACCCCAGATTCTGAATAGTCTTAATGAGACTGCCTTTTTTTTCTTTTTTCTGAATAGTCTAAATGAGGTTGCCAGCAAAGCATTGTCAACCGCAGAAAAAAAAATGGTCATTAAAATTGCAAACTTTAATTAGTAGGGAGGTCAGTAGCTCTTTGATTCATCAATGAATGTTCATCTGATGAGGGTTGTATATAACAGTTTGGACTGTGTCTTAATCTAAGTTATTACTTTTAACAAGGTAGAAAGGGGAAGAAAATTTGAATACCATGTTTTGGCGTTCGATTGGCTGTGATCGTTCCCTGACTAATTTTATTGTTGTTAAGTACTAATTCCAAATACATGTTTACATTCTCATATGCTGATCAACAATATTGCTTAATGATCAAAATAAGATGTGTATGAAAATTTATTTTTCTCTTATACTTTAATTAAGCCTGCTTCTAAATTTCAGTTACTTTAATGGGATACAACCATGCCTCGAAGAAGAAGTCCCACAGAAGTCCGACCTATTGATGCTTCGGTGGGATGCAACCGGGCCTCTGGCTCCAGACCCTACAAAATTCCAAGACTTATCGATCGGGAACTGATACAAGTCGAAAATGAAAAAGGGAACTATATGTGTACGTGTAAAAAATTTAATCGAATAGCTCTCGCAACTATATGCATAGCAGCAAAGGGAACAGAGTGCTCCAGTTTTTGCCTCCGTAGAAGCCCAAGACTTATTGAGCAGGCTCGAGGTCAACAACTGGAACGTGTGGAAGATAAAAGCCATGAAAATGACCGTCGTATTTACGAAAGAATAAGACATACTTTTATGTCAGAGAATGATAAGGCGTCAAGGCTGGAACAATGTCGTAACCGTGCTAGAGAGAAGAGAAGTGCATTGACGGAAGAGGAAATAGAAAGAAATCGTGAACGTAGTCGTAATGCTTACCGTAACCGGCAGCAAAAAAAAAGTTGAAGGTAACATTCTTAACCAACTTGACAGAGGTAATATAAGTGTCTTAGTTTACTATTCTCACGTGGAAACAAATGATACCAAACTTGCTCAGAAAAGTTTACAAACAAAACAAAAAGGGTACATTTTCGAGCTCTTAGATTTAACCCACGGTTAAAAGATTCGACAAAAACAGGGATTCTTTGCAGTAAATATTGTAATGCTAAACACAAAAAGTCACCAAGTAGAAGTTACTTTTGGAGGATGTGCAAGAACAGAATCTGACTGATGAAATGATCTCTGGTTTATTGTTGAGATAGGTACAAAAGATTTTTTTTGTGCAAGTAAAAAAAATGCCAGATTTCTTGACTCACAAAATCTTTTATGTGGGACCTACGCAGCTCTTGATGTGTTTGATCTAATAGGTCAAGATTTGTGATCTCAAGGTTACGTGCAGGTATTGTTGATTTTTCTGGGTGGGATGGCTTAGGTTTGGTACAATACTCAGCATATATATCCATGCATCATCATATTAGGTAGCTTTCGTACGCAGTGTGCCATCATTCTCTTGGATCGAGTATATTCAGTACTGTAGTGATTGCAGGGGAGTGGTAGCTCTATCATGTGTATGCTATTGCTAGGGGTTAGGCGTCCATCCCATGTATCCGGAGGTAGAAGGATGTAACCAAAACCACCCGTGAGAAACACTACACAAATTAATTGAGTACACTCATATCATGTATCAGAAATTCATTTTTTTTTTTTTTCTATTTTTAAATCTTTTATATATTTCAATTGTTTGTAGCAATTGAGGGGAACCTACCCACTAGGATCAGCAATCTTCGTCGAATCCCAAGATTCCTCAATCAAGATACAATGGATAAAGCAGGACCAACTTCTACCGGCGCTTCTACATCGACAACTTCTACTTCCCAAGGTAGAACGTTGCCCACATGAAGGATTGGAAAATGAGTACATTCTGACTCATGCTGAATCAGAAATTCCTTTCCTTTTCTTCTCTCTTTTTAACTCTTTTATATATTTCAATTGTTTGTAGCAATTGAGGGGAACATACCCATTCGGATCAGCAATCAACATATAATGGAAGAACCAGGACCAAGTACTACCAATGCTTCTACATCGACAACTTCTACTTTCCAAGGTATAATCATTACACGCCACAGTCCCAGATTTATTGAGCAAGTTCAATGCCAAGATGAGGACACTGCAGAGGCATCCCGGAAAATAAAAGGAAAGGTGATTGTGTTATACAAGGTATGTATATATATATATATATATATATGTTACATCATTTAGAGATTTTTAGAAAAAATATCCTAGACATAAGTTGTCTTCATCAAAACAGAGGCATTCATGTGATCTAAGCATTTTTTGTTGCCTTCATCACCATTAGTTATGTGGACATATTTTTTGTTGTTAATCATTCGAAACAACTGTTGGTGGTAACTAATAGAAATTGATGTTGTTCATTTTTTTAATGAGAAATTTGTAGTGTATTACGTGTTTATGTACAAATTCCTCTTTTGAGATACCAAAATAGGTTTTCTTTCTCTTTCAGTTTTAGGATTAAGTAAAAATGGTTGTGAATTTAAACTTATGTTTAACAAAAAATATTGGTAAACAAAAACGGCGCCGACGCGATAGATATGTTCCTGGAAGAGAAGAAGCGGGAGGCATAGTTATTCGTCCCGCTGGAGAGAGAACCAATCATGACTCAACATATGATAGCAGCTCCGATGATGGGGAAACTGCTGTATTAATGCCCCGCATCAAGTACATGTACCACATCGCGGAGAAAGCAGTCATGCTGCCCAATTTACCCTGCGTAGAAGTCCAAGGTTCAGTCAACATCCTCAACATAGAAAACCGCCACATATACAAGATGCAATCGGTATATCCGTATCTTTCTTATATCGCTACCTATTTATATTTCGTCTTAGAATATATCCATCGATGTTCATAGTTTTTTCGTGATGATATAATGGTTATTTTCATTGGCTCAGTTTATGTAGCAACAGATGACAGTCCTGCATTAAACCTTCGTAGAAGCCCTCGGCTAATGGTGCAAGCTCAATCTCAGCAACTCCAGCAAGCACAAAATACAATACGTAAGTTTTTTTTTTTTTTTTTTTGAAGTGGGTGTATGTAATTTTTTCAAATTCTTATGGGAATATATATATTCAGAATGGCTAAAATATTATTAGTAAAACAATATTCATAACCAACCCCCTTAGTCATCCACACATTTATAAGGTTTCTAGGTTTCTTTGTATGCTAACTATAATTAGAAGTTGAGCTCTCTCGGTTTATGTACAACAAATTCACAAGGAAGACGGATAGGTCTTCCACGTCGGAGTGTTGTAGGAAGATCTTCGTTCCACAGTTGTGGAAGGGGACTTACTTACCAAGTTGGATTTATAAAATACCATTTTCCACCATTAGAAACATGTCCAAAATGTCAAGCGAAGCTTTTCCATCATGAATCAGAGATTTTTTGTTGTGGTAATGGAAAGATATCTTTGCAATTGGTTAAGCCACCTTTGGCACTTTTGGAGTTATTTGATGATCAGGGACTAAGAGGGAAACTGTTTAGGATCAATATTAGATCTTACGGAAGGAGTTTATACTTTTCGTATTCAAGGCCACCTTTACCATAAAATCGGTATTCTTTTTTCTGGAGAGAATGCTTCTCGACCACGATACCTACAGATATATTTCTATGACACAGATCAGGAGATTGAGTGGAGGATGAAGGAAGGTAACGATGTGTTGGATAGAGATGTCTTGAAGCTGTTAAGGGAAATCTTGAATAGACACAATAGTTTTGTCCATGTTTTTCGTCAAGGTGCAGAACGAGAAGATCTTTTGGATTGCCAGTTGATTATCAAAGAGAAACCTAAAGATCAATTGCAGTATACTCTTCCATGTGCTTCTCAGGTTGCAGTTATTGTACCAATAGGTGATGCAAGTTAACAAAATACAGAACGTGAAATAATAGTGCAGACAACATCCGGGAATCTCATTAAGGTCTTTGAGACAGGTGGTAATTACGATCCTATGCAATATCCTCTTTTACTCCCTTATGGAAGCTACGGGTGGGACATAGAAATCAAAGACAGTAATGGAAGAAATATGTCATGACGTGGATATTATTCTTACATTCTGCAGGTACTAAGTATTAAGTAATGTCGTCTATAAAACTAAAGACTCGAACCCATATTTTTTAAGTGTCTTTTAATTATTTTTTGTGGTGTTTTTTAATTGTTGGACAGATGCGCAACAATCATGATTCACTTTTTCTAAGAGGCGGGCGATTGTTGCAACAGTACGTTGTGGATAATTGGGATAAAATTGACTCTGCTGATACAGGTCATCAAAATCAACTAAGTGCGGAACTCTACGAAGGATTACAAGATGCACAAAGAGCAGGCGAGACCAGCGTAGGAAAGTTATAAGTTGAATACATATGTGCATTTTTTTTTCTTCCTAAAATCAAATTCAAACTCAAAGCTTCATAATCCACTTTAGTTTTCCTTTTTTTAAAAGCAAAAAACTCGGTATGTTTCTAATTTTATATCCTAAGTGCATCAAATATGCATGAGTTCTTGATACATTTTTTATTTCTATAGACGAACTAGGCAAGAAGATAGTACTACCTTCTTCATACGTTGGTGGGCCGCGTGATATGTACCAGCGATACCAAGATGCGATGGCTTTGGTACAAAAATATGGGAAGCCTGATATATTTCTTACGATGACTTGCAATCCACTCTGGCCCGAGATTGTAGCTAACTTACGTCCCGGTCAATCCGCATCAGATAGACCTGATTTAACAACTAGGGTATTCCGTGCTAAATTTGAAAAGTTGAAGGAAGATATCTTCAACAAGAATGTGCTAGGAAGAGTAGTTGCTCATGTTCATGTGATTGAGTTTCAGAAAATAGGTCTACCTCATGTCCATATGTTGATCATATTGGAAAAAGAAGACAAGTTACAAGGTCCTGATGATTATGATCGTATAGTTAGAGCAGAAATCCTTGATAAGAAGAAAGATCCCGAATTGCATAAGTGTGTGAAGAAATGGATGATACATGGTCCATGTGGCGGCAAGTGCATGAGGGAAGGGAAGTGCAAGAGAGGGTTTCCGAAATAATTTTCTGAATATACCGTGCAAGGCAAAGATGCTTACCCAGTTTATCAGAGGAGAGAGGATGGAAATACTATAAGAATGAGTAAGAACTTCATAGCGGACAATAGATTTGTGGTTCCTTACAATCCCTGGATTCTTCAGAAATACGATTGCCACATCAATGTAGAAGTTTGTTCCACTGTCCAAAGTGTGAAGTATCTTTATAAGTACGTCTATAAGGGCCCAGATTGTATTTCCTTTCGACTGCAACTAGTGCATCCAGATTCCGAGAATGACGAGGTAACACGTTACATCAATGCAAGGTGGGTTTGTGCTCAAGAGGCAATGTGGAAGATATAAAGGTTTGCGATGAATAAGATGTGTCCATCAGTTCAACGATTGCACTTACATCTTCCCAAACAAAATAGTGTCATGTTATATGAGCATCAAACAGTCGATGAGGTCTTATCAAATGAAAATAATTCCAAAACAATGTTGACGAAGTATTTTGTTACAAATGCATGTGATCCTATGGCTAGGCGATGGTTTTATCGGGAGTTTCCTGAACACTACACATGGGACAAAGCAATTAAGAAATGGCATAGAAGAAGAACAAAACATAGGGTGATTGGTAGGGTATATTCTGTGCCCCCTATTTCGGCTGAAAGGTTTTTTCTGAGGCTCATACTTATGCATGTTAGGGGCGATACTTCATACGAAGATTTGTTGACAGTTGATGGAAGAAGATATCGGATATTTAAAAGTGAAGCCGAGGCACGAGGATTATTGGAGAATGATAATAGTTTGAGGGCATGTATGGCCGAAGCAGCAACAAACAAGATGTCATCTGCTTTGAGAACTCTTTTTGGTAACATATTGGTTTTCTGCAACTCGGTGGACACTAGAAAGTTATGGGACGAGTTCTTCAATGACATGGTCGAAGATTATGCAAGTTCAAGTGATACAAATACGCATATTTATCAGACCGTCTTCTCAGAGAGTTGGTTCAAATGCTTCATCAACATGGAAAGCGTCTAAATGATTATGATCTTCCGGCAATTGTCGGCATATTGGACGATAATTTACAGGTGTCTGATTTGATCGAAGAGGAGGTATCCATTCCTGTTTCTGAAGAAGATATGATGAATGTGGACAAGTTGAATGAATATCAGTCCAAGGCTTATGATACAATTATGGGTGTCGTCCGAAGAAAAAAAAGCAAAGTCTTCTTTGTTGATGGTCCAGGAGGTACCGGGAAGACTTTTCTCTATCGTGCTATTTTGTCGACCGTTAGAAGAAGTGGTGGTATTTCCATAGCAATAGCTACATCTGGAGTTGCAGCTATTATGTTACCTGGTGGAATACTTGCACACTCGAGATTCAAGCTTCCATTTACCCCAGCAGCAACTTATACATGTGACATCGCCAAAAATGACAAGTTGGCTGATCTTCTCTATCAAGCTATGGTGATCATGTGGGATGAAGCTACCATGGAACATCGGTATTCCGTCGAGGCATTCGATACGACTATGAGAGATATAATGGGTAACAAGAAGCCATTTGGTGGTAAGATTGTTATTATGGGAGGTGATTTCCGCCAAGTTCTTCCAGTTGTACCAAAAGCTTCAAGGGGGGAAATGGTGGATTCGTGTCTTACCCGGTCGGCTCTGTGGAGACATGTAGAGGTTCTTCGTCTGAAGAAGAATATGCGTGCAGTGGGAGACACGTCTTATTCTGATTTCTTGATGCGAGTTGGTGACGGAAATGAACCTTCTGCGGCATATGACACGATAAAGATGCCAGATGATATGGTGATTCCCTAGACTGGTGAAGATTCAGTGTCCCAACTGATATATGCTACATTTCCCGACTTGGCAGGTAATTCTGAGGATCAATATTACTTTCTTAATCGGGCACTGATCACACTGCTGAATGAGCATGTCGATAAGTTAAACGATCGAGTAGTTAGCATGTTTCCCGGGAAAGAGCATACGTATTATTCATTTGATTCCGTGGAAGATGATTTCCAAAACCTCTATCTTCAAGAACAGTTGAACGGAATGGCCCCTGGTGGTTTACCTCCTCATGAGTTGAAACTGAAGCTAGCAGCACCCATTATGTTACTGAGGAATGTTAGTGCCAAGAACACCTTATGCAATGGTACTAGGCTTATCATAAATAAGTTCTTTCCGAATTGTATCGATGCAGTGATCCTCAGTGGAAATTCAGCGGGTAAAAGAGTATTCCTCCATAGGATGCCAATGAGCCTGCCAGAGAATCTTGATATGCCGTTCAAGATGATTCGCAAGCAATTCCTATTACGTATGTGTTTTTCATTCACAATTAACAAAGCACAAGGAAAAACAATTGAGAACACCGGTATTTATCTTCCCGAGCATGTCTTCAGTCATGGACAATTGTATGTTGGGCTTTCAATGGGTGTTTCGAGCAACAACACTAAGGTGTTAATCAAGAAAGGAAGCGTTGTTGATAAAGTTAGAACGTTCACCAAGAACGTTGTGTACAAGGAATTTCTTACGTAATTCTATCTTAGGTATACATCTTACGAATTAATGTCGTCTACAAAGTTCTTAGTCGTTGTATTTGTTTTTTACTTAATGTTTTTTTTCTTTTCCTTTATTATTTTAGTTTTGGTTTCATCTTACATTTTGGTGTCTATTGTGTATGAATTTTTCACTCGCTGAAATGTAAGTCACACCTACATATTCTAATTGATTACAAGAGATAAAATTGTGAAACAATATTTTTTATTTTGAAGGCGGATTTTCCTCCTTAGTATTATAGTTTGTTATCCCATAAATTTTGTAACGGAACGACAACTCGGCAGGTGCATCGCACGTGTGTATTTACTAGTGCATGATAAAAAAAAATGTGCATGACTTGTTATGCTTACCAAAATTACTGCATAACCTGATATGAATAACATATTTATTTGTGTGTCAATAGGATCCTGAAGCAACCACCCCATCAAGGAAGTCGCAGAGATTGAAAGATCAGGAATCACCTAGTTCTCCTAAGCCTGAAGCGGAAAAGAAAACAAAGAGATCAAAGAAACCTACACCAAAGGAAATTGTGGGTGATGATGATACAGTTAATGAGGATGATAACATAGATGATGACAAGGAAGTAGATGGTAAGATTTTCTTGTGATATCTTTTGTGTGATATATTGTTTCTTTAGTGTAATTGATTTGTTTCAATATTGCTTTGGTCCGTCTCAGTTAGTAAAGTTGTTGATCAGATGAAGAAAAGAAAAAGACATGAACACAAACAATCAAAAGACCTGAAAAATAGGAAGAAGAAGAAGCAATCTGAAACATCTGAAAGTGAAAGTGAAGAAGAAGAAGAAGAATATAATAAGCAATGTGTTGTCTATAAACAAGGGGTGTTGAATTCCTGTTATGCATCAGTTAATAAAATTCTCTTATCAATTATGTTGCTTGGTTATATGCTAACAGCTTGTAAAACACATCATGCTTCTTAAAAAAAAAAAAAACACATTATGATTCTTGGATGCTCTTACAGTACACTTTGTCATTTTTACATAATGCATAACCAGTCATGCTCACATTTGCAGCTGCACAACTAGTGATGCAATTATTAATAAAGGTGCAAAATATATTATGCACTCATAATTCACCAATTATTTATAGTGCATAACTGTTTATGAAGATGCCTGAGGAGTTATGCAGTTCTAAAAATGCATATATTTTTTTTGTTCTATTGCTTATGCAGTAAAACCCAAATATGAAGTTGGTCACTTGTTTGGTAAGATAAGAGAAAGAGGTGGTTTGACTCTGTTGCAGGATAACATGATGAATGTGTGTCCGTTTGGAAAATTATATAACTGGTTATATGCTGCAAACATGGCATACTTGTATGGTAAGAGCAACCATCTGATGGATGAAGTCTTTCTATCATATGACCATGATGATTTGAATCGACATTTGTTCAAGGTGTCCAAAAACAAGTCGATACATTCAACGTCTAGTGAGCTTGCAGTTACTTTTCTGATTCCAATAATTAAAGAAAACAAAGGAAATGATATTCTGACTTCAAAGAAGGAGATTGAACTAACTCAGTCACATGCCCTCGTCAAGCAATTCCATTTCAAAACAAAGGAAGGTTATATCAGTACAGATCCCAAAGCACGGGTGACAAAAGTGTGAATTGATGATATTGAAAAGCTGGTGTTGGAAAAGCTTGATAAGAAAGGTGATGAAGAGGAAGTGGTCTTCCTTGTATGCCATTACATGCTAGTCGTATTGTTCTTTTGTACTTCAACGGGAGACAACTTGGACGTCTCATATGTTGGTTTGGTTAAGGATTTGGAAACCATGGACTCTGTATCTTTTCCTGATTTAATTCATGAACACCTGACGGATGGTATAAAGACTGTCAAAATAAAAAATCATTGTATCAGGAATTGCAATGGCTGCACTATATATTCTCTTGTGAGTTAGTTTTTTTTTTACTCTCTTAATAAACTTCCACTCTATATTAATTTACAGAAAATCTTACTAGTTATGTTTTTTCGCAGCTTTGGTTGGCTGAGCACTCCAACATAGTGAGGTATCATCCGACATCGTCAAGGTCAGTCCCAATGCTACACCAAGAGCTATGAAGTGGGACTTGGAAGAAATGAAGAAATCAATGCTCAAGAAGCATATTACAAGCTTAGAGGTATTTGTTTATGAACCTTAAAAATGAATGCATAATAAGTTATGTTAGCGGAAATTGAAAGTGTATAATAAGTTATGCACCTTTATAACTCAATGCATAAAATCTTATGCAGCTCAGTTATGAATGCATAATAAGTTATGCACCTTTATAACTCAATGCATAACATCTTATGCAGCTCAATTATGAATGCAGGAGCAGTTATGCATTGTTTAGAAATGAAAAAGTGTTAATCAGGGTTGTGTTTTTAAAAAACTATGAATGCATAATAAATTATGCACCTTTATAACTCAATGCATAACATATTATACAACCTAATAAAAATGCATGACTAATTATGCATTGTTTAAACTAGATGCATCACAAGTTATGCATATAATAAATGTTGTTATATTGGTTTTGCATATAATAAATGAGTGTTATAAATCATGTCGCAGTTCCATGAGAACTTCAGAGATGAGTACAGTGCAATGGAATTGGAACTCCATTAACCAAGGAAAAGGTATGTGATACTTGAACTCGTTGCAATGAATCTTGAAGTGAACATGGACAAGTATGAAGAAGCATTTCAGGATGCAATGAAGATAATTGAACAAGAAAATTATCCCGCCGATAGTGCAGAAGAAATATTGCAGATCATTCAAGCAAAGATGAAAAACATGAAGCATACTCAGGAAAGGAACAGACAGAGTGGAGGAGACTTCAATGAAAAGTTGTATGATTACGTGAAGGAATTGCTTGTTGATTGTGGGAACGAAGAGGTGCAGGTGGAATCGTCAGATGACCCTTGCATTGATGTATCATCAGCTGAGCCAAGCATCCCAATGAGCCAAAACTTTCCAAGAAATGAGACTCTTGTAGAACTAGTATCTTCAACTAAACAACCTACACAAGAATCAGTGCCACAAGTCATCATACTTGATAGCCAAGACCAAACGGCTAGTCAAGGAATCCAGTCTTCACCTTTCAAGTTCATGGAATTGGATAAAGCTGTTAATCTCTCCAGTGACGACAAGGAAACAGAAACTCAAGAAGAATTGCAGACAACACCCAATATAGAAACAACACAAGAAAGGATTGAAGCACAGGAAAAAGATTTTATGGCCGGTGGTGATGATAACATTCTACCAGAAAGTCAGAAGAAAGCATAAGAATATGAAGTGCCCACATTTAACCTGCATTTGTCAAATGATGCTGAAGAACCACAACAACAACAGCAAATTGGAGAACCACGAGATGAAGCAGAGAAGGAGATGGTTGTTGAGATAGTCGTTGATGTCTTGAAGTATCTGGCAGAGAATCCTCTAACTCTAGCCACACAAGATGCTGAAAAATAATAAAGCTCGAATGAAGATGCAAAGATAAATACAAAAGATCTGGTACATAAAATATGAACAAATTATGTTTTTTAATAAAGCAGCATAGCATCTTTATATGTTTCTTTTTTAAATGTCAAATGAACTATGTACTATTTATTATTTTAATCAACTACAAACTATTTACTATGTTGCTATTTTGCTCTTTAATCAACTATTTCGAAATAAATTGTTTATATCTAACATATTTTGGTTACATGAATCTCTAGGAAGAAGAACATGGAAGGGAATGTATACCATGAGAAGAATTTTCCAAGACGACACCACCAGTGAAGAAAAGGCCAGTAGCAAAGCGAACAGACGATGGTAAGAAGAAACAGAAAGATGAGAACCAGGTGGAAATGGGAAGTAAGGTAAAAAGAATCAAGAATAGGACAGAAGGTGAGGAAAAAACATCCAGTGTACTCCTCAAAGATTGTTACCTAGGGATGCAGCCGAAGAAAAAAAACACGCCTGTAGATGATAAGGTTGAAGAAGTAACTGCTCGTAAATCTGGTAATCCGTTCACAAAATTACCTCGACTGGAAACAATGGAATGCTTTCAAGCTTACAAAGATACACTAGAACCAGCCAACGTGGAAGTATTGGAGAGATACTTTGAGCATGCCAACAGCCTGTGAGTACATCAAACTACTTTATATGCTTGTTAAAAAAATTCAATGCATTCAAAAGTTATGTTTATTAAAGTTAGATGCATAACAAATTATGCATTATAAACAAACAATGCATAACAAATTATTCTTTAAAAACATCAATGCAACACAAGTTATGCATACAAAACAATCAGTGCATAAGAAATTATGCTTCTCATATTTCGATGCATAACAAATTATGCTTTAAAAACATCAATGCATCACAAGTTATGCATACAAAACAATCAATGCATTATGCTTCTCATATTTCAATGCATGGCTATAGGATTCATAATTTCTTATGCATAACAAGTTTTGCATACAAAAAAATCAATGCATAATAGTTTATCACATATTTTGGGTGACTAAAAAAAAACTTATTGTGTCTTCTGTAGCAATTCGGCTTGGTTTATCAAAGATGGAGAATCAGATGAAGACCCGTACCAATGGGATATTCGGATTCTCTGAGATGTAATAACGCAACTTCTGAACAATCAATACCTGGAAGAACAAGAATTAAGCTCTTAATGTTATACGTTGTTCAATAAGAGGAAAATTGAGAAGGATCTGCTGAGTGTTCAACATAGGTATGCTGAGAAGACATTCATGAAGCCAGCTGCTTGGGTAAGTTAAAGAACTATTACACACATTGACTTCAGTTACATAAAAAATATTTGTTCTGCCTTCAATAGTGATTCATCGTTGTTTTACTGCATAGCATGTGATACCAACATTGTTTCTTCTGCACAATAAGTTATTCAGCATTGTTTACTACATATGATGTGCAGTATTATGTTAAAATCAAGGACCTAGTTGGGATTTCCAGGTATGTTGAGCAATTCATCTTAAAGCTACATGTGGAAGTTGAGAAAATGTTCATTCCAATGAACTATATCACAAAGGATATCCCTACTGGTTCTCATTGGACATTGTTAGAGTATGACTTCTCTGAGGGTGAGTGGAAATTCTTCAACAGTCTGTCGATCTATAAAGTGAAATGCAAGAATCAAGATTTTCAGATGGCAACTGCTTGTATGCCTTATTTGATCCAAAGATATGACAACCTGAAACTGTCAGCAGAAGCTGTGGATATAAAGAGAGACAAACTTGTATACAAGGATATAATTTTAAACAAGGTCCATGAACAAGGTTCTTAACCCGACTTCCTCATATATGTCTTCTACTATATGAAGATGAGGATGATGTTAGAAGGCCAAAAGAAATGGGAGAAGTTGACGACTGAACAAGAAATAACGAAAGTCAACAAGAAGAGAATAAGTTTGGCAGTGAAAATGCTGACAGATGTTGGCAACAGTTGGGCCATAAATTCCAATTAAGATTACTGGGATACAATACTAGATATTGGGGTTTGAACTGGTATCTATTTATAGCAACCGAAAAACTTTAGGGGTGTAATGGGTAAAGCCTAACTTCAGTCTCTCAATATTAACTCCGAAAGTAGTTGGTGTAATGTGTTGGTTTATCTTGTTATGTTACTATGAAGATTAGAAAAACTAAATATCTTGTTACTATGTTTATGTTTATATATATATATTAATACTTGTTTCAGTGCATCTATTTGTTTCAAAACATAGTTAACGAGGGGGCACTGCCTCCTCGACCCCCGATTATAAACATAACATGTTATAAATCTTACAAAGTATTGAAGTGAAAACAGGTTGCTAAATCTTACATAACAGGTTATGCAATACATAAAAAGAATGCGTAACATATTAAGCACTGTAAGAAAAGAATGCATAACAAATTATGCATATCTTAAAAAACAAGCATAACAAATTATGCATCTAAAAATAATTGTATAATAAATTATGCATTTGCAAAACAAAAAGGCATAAGACAGGTTCTGCATTTAAAAAAAAAGGCATAACACACAGTAAAAAAGAAAGTTCTTTTTCATAAAAACCAATACGTACTAAGTAAAAAAAAGTCTTACAAAATAAAAAATACTGTAAATGAAATATGAATTAGGTTCTAACACAAAAGTAACGGTCTGAAGAAACAAACAAGCTAAATGCTCTCCCTTAACTTCCCTTAGGCTTCTTCGACGGCTTTGGAGGCTTCTTGTAATAGGTAGGCTTTGTACAAGTTTTCTTGTTGTGATTACCAATCTCACAACAATTACCAAAGCGCATAGCTCTCCTGGGAAGCTTCTCGTAGCGGCTCAAATGTCTATTATCTTGTGGTCGCCCTGGCGGCCTCCTAACATCAGGTTCATCGATAATATCATCACCTTCATAAACTTCAGGCCTGTTGTAGTTTGTAATAGGATGAATTGCATGGCTGTAAACATTATTGAAGTATGCAGTAGTGAAATAAGTTTCAACAAAATCATATGGATTAGAACTAGACATTGTTATCGAAGCAAAAGCATGCACACATGTAAATCCATAGACGCGCCACCTATGACATGTACATGTCCTTGCCTCAAGGTTAACACTATGAGAACTCTCCCCTCCCTCCACTTCATAAACATGAGTATCGGACTGTATAACCATCCAGGTTAAACCCTCATCAATAAGAGCCTTCATCTTAGCTTCATTCTTCGGTGTGAGAATTGATATGAAACTTTTACCAGTATTACGCATTTCTGACATCATACCCATCATATCCTTCCATATCTGATCCAGAAGAGCATTTGCAGGGAGCTTCTTGTGTAACTTCATCCAACTATTGAAGGATTCATCAAGAGTAGAAGATGTCCTACCATACCTACAACCCAGGAAAAAGGCATTTGACCACTTCTCCGGAGGGATGTCTTCAATATAATCTGCAACCCAACCACAACCAAGACCCCTAATCGTAGAAATCGTAGTTTGGAAACCTTCGGGACTAAGAGCATACACAACATCTTGAAATGCATCAATAACAGCAACATACCTATCGTCAGAACCATTAATTGGTAAATTCATCTTCAGATGATAGTAGCAGAAACTATGGAAGGCTTCAGGAAAATAAACTGGAATAGCTCTCTTTAATCCTTCTGCACGATCAGATAAAAATGTGATTGGCATTTGATCATGATCAAGAACATAACTTAAATTCCTCATGAACCATTCCCAATTATCATTATCTTCACCAGGTACCAGGGCCATGGCTACTGGAAAGAACCCTGCACAAAAAAATATATAAAATCAAGCCAGCGTAAACACGAAGTAGGTGCAGCTAAAAACAAATGCAAAATGTCTTATGCGTCTAAACTAAACACTTCATAAGACATTATGCATTTGCATAAAAAAGGATGCATAAGATCAGAAAAGTGAAAAAAAAATAATGCATAAGACATTATGCAACTAAAATAAAAAATGCATAATGTCTTATGCATCTAAACTAAAGGATGCATAAGATCAGAAAAGTGAAAATAATAATGCAAAAGACAGTATGCAGCTTCAATAAATAATGTATAATGTCTTATGCATCTAAACAGAAATGATGCATAACTAGAAAAGTGAAAACAATAATGCATAAGACATTATGAAGCCAAAATAAATAATGCATGAGACATTATGCACATATATAAAAAGCAGGGATTATCAGAAAAAATACCATTTTCAGCGTTGATAGCGGTTGCAGCCATGAGGCATCCTCTATATCTCCCTGTAATAAAGGTAGCATCGACATATATCATGGGACGAAGGTAACGGTAACCATGGATGCATGCCTC
Organism: Papaver bracteatum; assembly: GCA_023529315.1. Classification (NCBI taxonomy): domain Eukaryota; kingdom Viridiplantae; phylum Streptophyta; class Magnoliopsida; order Ranunculales; family Papaveraceae; genus Papaver; species Papaver bracteatum. The sequence goes on along the minus strand of JAJJWX010001822.1, from coordinate 48,041 downwards.
GAAAGAAATAAAAAGACGCACAAACTTATTTGAAGGTGCCTCATCTTCTAATTCAGTTGAACTATCCTCGTTCAATTCAGGTTCATCCATTTGAACTTGAAAATCAATCGCACTCCCAGGATTTGTGGTACGAATGGCATCTACATACCATACCAGATGCGAATACGACATGGCTTCATCACCAAATATATCCTCATACACTTTCTCTCTACCATTTTAAGCTTGGTAATATTTAATATTGATCCTGTAACTAGATTTAAAAAACTTTTTCAAATTAGATGCTTTGAAACTCGGATGACTTATAATTTCATCCTTGATAAGACTAGCAACAAATTTACTATTGAGACTGTGGGAAAGCCTTTGACATCCCACACCACAGGTATGACTTCTAACATACTTCTTAACCTTAAGAATCGTGTTTTCAACATCAACATCACAAACCTTATACTCCCAAGGTAATTTTTTTAGAGCATTTTGCATAGAACCTGTTAGGTTCATTCTTAGTATATACAAGAACACGCACAGTTTTTAACTCGTACTTCTTTACTGCAATACGTACCTCTGCTACACCTCCAAAAAAACCTTTATCAACATCACCGAGTAATTTATCCCATCCCTCAGTCCTAAGAACCTTGTTAATAGGCACAAAACCATCTTCAAGGAAATTCACCATAGCTTCTTCTGGTTCAGGTTCTACTACATGCCTACTTGATGAAGCTCTACCATGACTGTTGGAATAATTGAAGCCAACTTCAACAAGTAAATCAAAGCTCTTCTGACTATTACAGTGGAAACGAGATATAAAACATTAAAGCAAAATATCAGACTCAACTCGCACAAACTTGCTTCCATCATTAAAAGAAAATTTGACATGATGAGGTAGTAAACGAGTCCACTTATGGAAAACGGCTGTCTTCAAACTCTCCAGAGTTGTGTTGACATCAACAGGATGTGCTAAGAATTTACTAAAGTAGTGAATTACAGCTAGTGCACTAGGAGCAGGCATTTCACCCTGCAAAAACACAAAAGACAAAAATATATCCTGCATATGGCTTCACAAGAATTCTTATTCAAAATTAAAAGATATAATCAACAACAGCAAAGACAAATCTACATTAACCATAATCAGATCAGAAATTAACAAGATACCAAAATCAATAACATCTCCATTAACGTAACAGAAAACATATCAAAAATAAGAGTGGAAAAACAAATCAAATGAAAAATCGAATAGAACAGAAGAAAAACCTAAAAAATTGGTCTATCAACATCCGAACATGAAATCAAAACAAACAGATTGAATCGAAAAGATTTTCCATTGATCGTAACAAATTCAGAACCTAGAATAATCAAAAAAAAAATAATCAAAAACAAGCTTAAAAGATTTAAAAACCGATTCGAAAACCTAAATTAAGCTTCGGAAACCTAAAATAATAGATCCTAATCTTACAGAAACTAAAACCTAGAATCGAATCAATATTAAACAAAAATCAGAATAAAGATTGGAATGTAGCTCGAACCTAAAGCTTGAATTTCAGAGTAAATTAAATCCCTCAATCTGCTCCTTCTCAATCTCTGAGCTATCAATCTCTATCGAAATTGAATCTCAAAAAGTGAAAGTGACACTAAAGCTTCAATTATCTTCGCTGGGTAAATTCAATCACACAGATCATCTCCTTCTTCAGCTCTCGAGGGAATCTCTCAACTCTAGATGGAATTGTATCTCCTTCACTCGCTGGTATTTTATCTCCTTCTCCTTCTCAAACGCTGAGCTATAAATCTCTCTCTCGAAACGAAATTTGTGAAAACTGAAGCTCTGGATATGATTTTGTTTGGTGAAGGTTAAACTGGGAAATAAAAGAAAAAAGAAATTTCGAAAACTTTGGATGCGTGAATAATTTTCACGCCATGTTTGGGTGCGCCTGTGACATTTCACGCGTGTGGGTTTCATAGTAGGAAAAGTTGTAAAAATGGATCTCCCTGTAGTTTCCACTGAACAATATCCACCGAGGAACTTCCCGCATATTTTCTTAATCCCGTCGAAAGTTGAAGCCCAATTATAGTTACAAGAGTCGGTCAATGCCATGGTTGGTCTGAACAGAGGCCCATAATTTCTCTTGGCACATATGATTCACAACCATGTCTATCACTATCCTCATCCTACACATTTTATGGAGATTCTTTGAATCAACTTTAAATTTGAATTTAATAACCTGGCTTGATTGGGGTATACCCAAACTAATTGGGGTATACCAAATTTAAAGCCATCCAACCTAGTGTGCTAAGGGGTGTCTAAATGATATTGAAAGACCAAATTGCCCCCCTCCCAAACCTTGCCGGATGAATCCTTCCTAAAAAAATTCAAATTATTTTCCCAAAAACTCTATTCACTCTAATCATACATGAAGAGATAAAAAAAACAGATTTTTTTTTTGAATCATACGGGTTTTGGGCCGGCACGGTTCCAGGTTAAATATCATGCCGACCTTTCATACCTGGATGCGACATTTATAAAGTCGGCATGATATTCAACTAACTACCTTGCCGGCCGAAATACAGCCGGAAGGGTATTTTTTGAATACGTTGCCGGCCAAAAACATACGGAATGGTATTTTGTGAATACCTTGCCGGCCAAAAACATACGGAAGGGTATTTTTTGAATACCTTGCCGGCCAATTTTTTTTATGTCATCTCCTGTATGTCAAAAAACAAAAGTCGGCAAGGTCGACGATGAAGATCATGCCGGCCACTTTGATGCCGGCGGACCAAAGTCGGCAGCTTATTCAAAGTGGACCCTGCCGGTAAATCTTAGCCGGCATTTTGTTCAAACTATAACCTTGCCGGCCTTGTGTATTTTCAAAATCTAATTTTTTTGATCGAAATCGAAATCATAAGTGGGATGAAAGGTTTAATTTAGTGAATTCATAATTTCAAATTTTTAATCTAAACTCAATTAATTAACCTAATCAGAATTTTAATGTTAATTAACCAAGGATATTTTAGCCATTTAGAAAATACAAGGTTAAGGGGTAGCTTGGTTTTACTTCATAATGACCTTATTTTGTCTTATTGGGTATACCCCAATTAATCTAAGTATACCCCAATCTCGCCAGGTTTAATAAGTACTATTTTCCAGTAATTCTTATAATAATTTCTTTTAAAAGAAAAAGAATCGTACTCTCTCTGCCTCAAGTATAAAGGTGGATTTTACAAAATCTCCTAATTAGAAATTATCTTGATTTCCTAAATATTTATCTACTTTGCTATTCCAAACATAATTATCAATGTCAGATAAACGAGGGCGTGTATAAAAAAAAACCCCACCTTGGAGTTGGTATTCCATCAACTAATTCGCCTACATATATGGGACGCAGAGAATGATAATAATTCAATGCTATTACAAAATCTATGTCAAAATGTAACACTAAAAAAAATACTTTAGTTGAGATAATTTAATTAATTTTGATTTACAAATACCATTAATTACAAATTCTAACAAGTTCGAAAACATTAAACAAAAAATTTACTCCATCTGTTTCGAAAAGACTTTCCTCTTTGACTTTGTCAAAATATTAAGCAGACCATAATATTTTACTTGATTACCCTTAGTTACTTACCTATTTTATTTTAATGAAAATGCTAGTAATAAAAATCAAATTTATGGAGTATAAACTTTATATAGAATTTAATTGTTGGAGCCAAGTATATATTCTTTTAAAATGAATGAAAGATATTTTTGTTTCATTAATTATATAGATTTCTTTAGTGTCTTAGATGGAGTCTAGTTAAAATAAATTTATGAACATAAAAAATTTAAGGGTATATTAGAGAATTCATTGAAAAAATATGACTATAAACAGAAGCTGGACACGATTTTGAAACAGACGAAAATGGAATAGAGGAGAGTCTTTTTGAAGCAGAGGGAGTAGTATTAATTACCTACTTAAACACAAAAACTAACAATAATACGTAGTTAAGTAACACTATACAAAAATCTTAGTATTGGTTACCTACTAAAACAAACAACAACTAATACTAGTCGATTATATCATACTTACTTAATTGGTTGATTTTCTTTTTTAATTATATACCTTATTTATCAGGTTGTTTCAATTCAATGTATTAGTTCAAATTAGTAGTCATTTCATTTTCTTATGAGTCGTGCTATCACACAAGCTTTCATACTATGCTTAGTACAATTGGGTATCAAGAAATCTGGAATTGATAGCGATAATCTCAATCCTCACGGATTGAGCCTACCGGTTCCTAATGAACACAATGAACATAAGTTCTTCTTTAGATTAATTGATTATTCATTAGGGTTTCATTACAGGATACAAGAACATATATAACGACCACTAAATATCCAGGTGGGATAATCTAAACCACTCAATACAACTGAGTAGATACTAATAATTAGCTACACAAATAAGATAAAGGCACCCTTGTGCACGTGATACCATCCACTTATCCCAATTAGGTGATTCAAACACAAATCTTTGTTTTTTGTCATCTCAATTCGACAACCCATTTTACAATCCTCCCATACCAATAAGAACTCATGAATCCCCTCTTTACAGTAGCAGCAGGAAGATGTCTAGGAGAAACTGTTCATAGGGGATATATGTTAATGGGTGTTTACGTTTTTCCCTCAGCCAGTTGTGGGTTCTAAATTCAGAGCCATTTGTGTTTGTGGAAATGTCAAGGAGAAACTAAGGTTCAATTTTGGACTTTCTGGTTTGGTTTCGCATTACTGTAAGTTTTTTCACTATGCAATAGTTAAGTTTAAGAATTTGATTTTATTTCTGCCCACAGACCATATTTTGTGCCCGGTCTATGGATTTCAGAGTATCTTCTAGTGGGTTGGAGATGATGGAAGAGCATGATGATGTTGAAATGTGTCAGGAAATTGCAGTTATGTCTTGATTATGTACATCTCTTAGTCATGTTCGAATGAATGTGCGGGAAGAATTGGTGGTGACTGGAATCTTACAGTTGCAAGCAATGGCAGATGAAAGTGTTGGTTTAGATGTATGTCTAGGATACAGGGAAGAAATAGAAGGTGTTGGTGGTTCCGTAGATGAGAATCACAGTGGACTGTAGTTGTGTAAATCTCAGAAATGCAGGGTCACAATGGTTGTAGTAGTATGCAGCGGTGGTGCTGTCACTACAAATGCAATCTGCAGGTGAAGAAAATGGTTTGTGATGCTGAGATAACGAAGTTGAGATGGACAAGAACCTGACCAGTTGAAGATATTAACTGTCACCAGTTAAAGAGATTGAATCTTAGAAGCAACTGGTGGTAATGTGGTGATGAAAGAAGTTCAAGGAGAAAGAGATGGTTGTGATGGTAATTTACAGAGGCAATTGGTGGTGTTACTGAAGCTGTTATGAATGGATAAGCAGGAGAAAAAGTTGTTGTTGGTGCTGCTACCAGAGAACGTGAAGAATAAGTCAACTTCTGGTGAGTACTGGTTGTATGTGAAGGTGCAGTGGAAATTGCCACTGTAGTGAACGAAATGAAGTGCAAAGCTCGTCTTAATTGCAGGATTTGGTGTTACAAGCCAGCAGAGAGAGAGGGGTTGGTCTTGGATTATCTATTTTTGTTGCAGGTTTTTATGTTGAAACTGAAGTTTCAGATAACTTTCAGTAGGCTGTGATGCAGTTGAATGTATGATTGCAGTTATGCAGGGAAGTGCAAGAAGAAAAAGGAACTCAGTGAGCTGGTAAATGAATGAAAGTAGATGTGTGTTTATGATTTTAATCTGAAGTTGATTTGGTGCTGATGCTCATGGTACTTTTGGTGATGAAGGAATGTCGGTTCAAAATGGAACTGGTGGGGTTGGTGTTGTAGCCAGAGAGGTGTTGGTGGCATGAAGTTGCAAACGAGCTGTTGGGTTAGAGTTGATGGTGATCACTGAAGTGAGTTAGGTGGTGGAGTTAGACAAGATGGAGCTGTTAAGCCTATTGTGATTGCAGCTCATGGGGTTCAGAGAGAGGAGTTGTGTTGCTGCAGATGAGCTGGTGATTGCAAGTTTAGCAGCTATGGTTTGTTGTGGATGAAATCTTGCAGCTATAGTATTGAATGAATGATTGAGAATCAGGTGCAGTGTGTGTGTGCAGTTGCAGCTAAGATGTGAACAAGGTTTGAGTCAAGAAACAAGAATTGTTGTTCGGTATTTGCTTATGGTGTTAAGTCATCTAGAGACTTAAAGGACTAGACAAATAAAGCTCCCAAGTTGGTTGAAATAGGCTTTTTATGAGTTTTGCGAAACGAGCGTTTTGGTGAGGACACTTGGCAACGTATGATTGTTTTAAAAATAATAGGAAAAAGATTCAAAAAGAAAAAGACAACCTCGAATCTAGCTGCAAACCCCTATATCAAATCCCCTTATTTCCTAAGCTAGTCGACTTATTTCCAAAATATAGCACAAACATGATATGGTTGAACCAAAAGAAAGAAAGAAAACGAAATGAACTACTGGAAGTTCCCTGATATATATACAACAACAAATGGAATTAGAGGAATACTTAAATGCTATTATATCATCTGAACCACGTTTTGCACTTTGTTTTCGCTCTTCCAGTATAGACACGCTCAAATGAACAAAATAGCCTGATAAAACCAAACCAAGATGACATCGGCCATCATCTTTCGGATGAGAGTTTTGCAATTTGTTTAAATGATTTTGAGATGCAGTTCATTACTCCAAGAAAACCCAGAACAGGGCAAATTGTTGCAATTGAAAAAAAAGAAGGCAAAGAATCTAAAACATTAGACTACGATAATGTTGCATCACCCATATGGGGACTACAAAAATACAAAGCTGAAATTTAGACTCTCATTGTTCTTCAAGGAGGAAGAGAGAACTGCAGTAAACCAGATTGATCCAATTGCTCTAGAAAATGAGCTACCGGCATCCCTCTGATGTTAAATTTTTCTTTGTTTCTCCAAGTACAAATTGAATCCTACAAAAATCACAACATTGCAGAATGATCAGATTATTAGGAAAAGATCTAAACTAGCTAGTTCCATTAAAAAAATTTATTAGAATTGTAAAAATAAATATTAAAAAGAAACATCGAAGGAGAATGAGAAGGTGTACCTAAATAGTTGGTGTTGTTGGTTGATATAAATTGTAGCAGAGCAAGCTGATGTAATTCTACTCTATCCAATATAGGACTTCTCATGACCGCCCCAGTTGTATCTAACCGATGGGAGGGATTTGTCGAGATAGTATTCCATAGGCTCTTTTTGCATTTCTTCGCTACCCACTATGCTTAATTTCCTGAGAGAAGAAGTCCATAATCGTAAATCTGGTACAGATTTCAGATTAGTGCACCTTATGATCTCTACTATCTCAAGGCAAGGGAAGGAATTATCAGGTGGTGGAGGTGCAAACCATTCTTCTAAATTTTCCAACCCCATGAGGTTCAAACTAGCTAACGACGGGAATAATGTTCTTGTTGATGTTGTTGTAGTAGCTTTTGTAGTTGCAGAACCTTTGCTTTCTTCTTCTTCTACTTCTTCTTCTTGCTGGTAATAAAATTCCTCCCCTAAACACTTTACTGAATTCATTCTTTGTATCTCAAGAATCTGAAGACATGGGAGTTGACCCAGGCCTGCTAATTTTTCACAATTCTTGCAGTCGATAAGAAGTAATAACACTAAATTAGGAAGACAAGATGATGATCCTAGCCACTCTGGAGTTCTTAAAACAGGGAAACCGCTGATAGACAATTCCTGCAAATTAGGGTGAGGTTGGAGACCTTCCAGTACCATAACAGAATTATTAACAGCCACTTCTTCTTCTTCTTCTTCTTCTTCTTCTTCTTCAATATCATCATCATCTTCTTCTTCTTCTAATTTGAGATCGGGAAGTAGATCCAAGTATTGTTTTAGTCCTCCATCTTCTTTGAGATCCCATTCTTCTTTGGGATCCCAGTCTTGATTCAAAAATTGTCCTGCTTCTGTTTCTTCTTCATTGAGATCCCATTCTTCTTCGGGATCCCATATTTGATCCAAAAATTGTCCTTCTTCTTTTGCTTCTTCTTTGAGATTCCATACTAGATCCAAATATTGAATGTTTTGCTTGTCTTTTAACCTTGCCGTCTCCGCCTCTCTTTTGCCACCTCTCACAATCTTTAGATTTAGTATCTTTAACTTCCAAAGGAAGTTCACATCTGCTAATTCTTGGATAGAACTAGAACTTAAATTATAACTGCAGGAATCGATGGAGACATCATCTTCTTTCCTGACGATATAAGGATCTAATACTTCGAGGAGAGTTAGATTTTCAATACCTCTAGGCATTATTACATGATGATCTATCTTTCCCCGGTACTTCAGACTTCTCAACTCCATCCAATTCTTAATGTCTTTGGGAAACTTACAAAGATATCCCAAGTCCACATACTCCAATTTGCAGATGCTGCTAGTCACAGACTCGGGCAACTCTGTTATTTGAGTCTGATTCAAATCAAGTGACCTTAGATGCGTCAAAGTTCCAAAGTCACTTGGTAACTCAGAGATATTTGTAAATGAAATGAAAAGGGATGATAGATTTTGGAGATGACCAATATTTGTGGGTAAAAATGTAATATCCAGACAATCAATGATATTTAAAGTCTGCAAATTTGTGAGCATCGTAATAGAATCAGGTAGAAGATTGGCGTCTGAACAAGAAAGATCTAGATGCCGCAAATTAATCAAACGACCAATTCCTTCTTTGAGAATCTTTTGAACATTTTTGGAATGATTAAGGTTGAGAGTTTGAAGATGGAAGAGTTGATGAATGGAATCAGCATGAACATCTGTAAGATTAGAATAACGGAGGTCAGGGTACCTCATGTGTTTAAACTTGAAACTGGATGATATAGCTTTCGGGTTTAGACCAATTTCGACTAACCGATGTATTACACGAAGACGCTTGTTACTCGGATAATAAAAATCTTCTTCTTGGTAAAAATCAACTTGTTGGTAAAAACCTTCTTCTTGGATAACAATTGCCCGCAATTTTGGTGCTTTATTTACAACATCGAAAAATGTTTTCGGTATTCCTTCCAGAGTTAACCGTAGCCGACGAATTTGAGACGCATTCTTTTCTGTTTCACTAGTGTTTAGAATCGCAACTTCATGACTACCGATGACACTTAATGCAAGATCATGTACTAAATCATGCATTTTGAACCGTGTAACGTCACCTAAGTAGACATCCCTTTCTAAATCTTGAAAGAAAGATCTAGACAACAAACTGAAGAAGTAATCATTACCAACACTTTCTAGTGAGTTTTGATTTCCTCCATTACATGGATGGATAAATCCTTCAGCCATCCATAATTGAATCAATGTTTCTCTATCATAACTCCAGTCCTTGGGAAATAGACTGCAATATGAGAAACACTTTTTCAAATGGGATGGTAAATTATCATAACTCAATTTCAATATTAGTATAATTTTGTTTGGATTTTCTGGTGTATTGAAAATGTCATTATCTCTGATTGCCAACCAATCACACTCTTTATTTCTCAAGCGCATAAGACCACCGAGAAAATTAGCGGCAAGTGGTAAACCAGCACATTTCCTTGATATCTCCTCTCCTATTTTAGACATATTTAGAGTTTCAACTGCTCCGCCAGGAGAAAAGGCTCTATTCTTAATATTTAACCAGCATTCTTGATTACCTAAGGTTGTTAGATTGTATGGTGGAATTGTACCCCTAACAATAGATGCGACATTTTCTTTGCGTGTAGTTACTAATATCTTGCTCCCTTGAGCACCCCCTCTCAAATAACCTTTGAGTTTCTCCCAGTCTTCGGCATTCTCGTTCCATAGATCGTCTAATACTAACAGATATTTCTTCCCACTAATTTTTTCATGAACTTTACTTACCAAAACATGGACATTAGACAAGTGACATGCTTCTCCAGTGAAGGACTCTAGAATCTTTCTTAAAATTAGAATGATATCAAATTCGTCGGAAATACAGACCCACCCTCTTGGCTCAAAGCTTCTCTCAATCGAGATGTCTTTGTATACCAATTGAGCGAGCGCCGTTTTCCCTAATCCGCCCATACCCACTATTGAAATGACTTGGGGACTAAAGTTATCACATGATGACGATGAAGGGTTATTCATGAACAACATTTGTACTATGCGAGATGTATCTTTATCCCTACCAACAATTTTAGAATCACTTATAAAAGAATGTGTCGCTCGGTCTAGTTGATCATTACTTTGATCGGAGGCGATTTTGCTCTAACAACGCTAGAGCATTTTTGATCTAGCGCTACTAGAGCCATTGGATACACTAATCCAAGGGCTGTAGTGGTTTATGATGGAAATTGCATTTTTGCCCTTGGAGTAAAAAACTGTACTGTGAATCACTACCGTTGGATTGGTGCATCCAACGGCTCTAGCAGCGCTAGAGCAAATTTTTTTCCGACTTTAAAGGAGGCAATAATGAGATCCCACTGGATGGAGGAAACTTATGCATAAACAAATCTGACCTTGTTAAAACTTCACCAATACATACATTAAGACACCCCAACCTCAGATCCATGCCCAAAGGTCCTAGTAGTTTATTATGATACAAATACGATGTCTACACCTCACCAAAGCCATAGATAAGGCTAGCTAGCTAGAAGTGTCTTATTTTAACTTAAATTAATTTAGAAAATCTTGACCATATCTGCACCCATTAAGCTTCAAATTTTCCATGAAATAAAAAAGTAAACAAAAAGCTTCAACTAAGTAAAAGCCATACTATAATGGAAGCCTAGTTAGTTTGTAAGAGCAGGGGCTATGAAATAACGTGTTTTGAATCATGCTCTATCACTTCAGATGATTGAAACAGGTAAACTGAGCCTTCTTTAAACTAGTTAAATACAAGGAGAGATAAGGTAGCGTATAATATTGTACAATGAGTAGAAGAATTAGTGACAATCAATCATTTGATTAGATATAGTTCTTGGTCACTTACAATGTGTCTAGTTACAATGAGGAAGAGCAAACATCCCAGGACAGCACTTTCCCATATCCACTGCAATATGTATGTATGCTAATACAAATACAACAACTACCAGAATAAATTTAAATTAGAAAAACAGGAAAGGGGGGAAAATTCAAGTAACTCAACTATATATAGGTTTGTCATTAGTGAGAGTCAAAATGAGTAACAACGCTAACTAGCTAGCTAGGGACTTTCCTATCTATCTAGTGTTGGAAATCGTTTTGGGGCTAATGGTTGATGGGTATTGAAATTGGGTATTGGAATGAGTCAACTTGGTGTTTAACCAAAACTGAATTTTATTTCTCAAACTTTGTTGTACAAGACTCACTTTTCTTTTCTTACACCACTCTTATTATTTGCTAGCTCACTTGGTTTTTGGATGGTTTGCAAGTGAACCATTGTTGCCTATTTATAGGCTCACTTACTTCTCTAGATAGTTCTATCTAGACTCTTCTTTACACTTTCATTACACTCTTATCTAAAGAGAATATTCTAGGTATAATACCAAGGATAAGTATGGAGGAGCTTATCCATCACATGTTTAATACTCTCTTATCTAGAGAGAATACTCTAGAATACATCAAGGATAAGTATGGAGAAGTTTATCCTTCACATGTCTAATTTGACTAATACTTATATATTCTAATACTTATCTAATTAGATTTTTCTAGATTTATCTTGAATAATCAAGTTTAGTATTTTAACATCCCCCTTAAACTTGATTTGCAGTAACTCCAAGAACTTCTCGTAATTTGACGAAGACTTCCTGCTTTAGCGGTTTCGTGAAAATATCCGCAACTTGGCCTTGAGACTTTGTGTATTTTAATTGTACCTTATTTTCCGATATGCACTCTCGGATAAAATGGTATCGTGTGTCGATGTGCTTGCTGCGGTCGTGGAACACCGGGTTCTTTGCTAAAGCCATTGCTGACTTGTTGTCCACAAATATTGTAGTCGGTTCTTCCTGCTCAATTTTAAGTTCCTTCATTAAACTCCTTAGCCATATCGCGTGACAAACACATGATGTCAGCACGACGACGTACTCAGCTTCGCAGGTGGAGAGAGTGACTATCGGTTGCTTCTTTGAACTCCAAGTGAAGCCCGTATCTCCAAGAAAAAATACAAACCCAGTAGTACTTTTTCTTTCATCTAAATCTCCAGCCCAATCACTATCACTGTATCCAATGAGTTTGTACTTGTCTGACGACGAGTAAAATAAACCGAAATCAAGCGTACCTTTTAAGTAGCGCAAAATTCTCTTGGCAGCCTTCAGATGTGTAGTCGTAGGTGCCTCCATGTAGTGACTGATTAGCCCTACTCCATAGAGAATATCTGGCCTTGGACAAGTTAAGTATCTCAAGCTTCCAACTAGACTCTTGTAAAAAGTTGGATTGACCTTCTCACCTCCATCGATCTTTGATAGCTTGATTCCGCATTCTACAAGAGTAATTGCCGGATTACACTCCTCCATTTTAAATCTCTTAAGGATTTCTTTCGCATATCCTTCTTGAGATATAAAAATTCCATTTTCTCGTTGTTTTACTTCGAGCCCGAGATAGTATGACATGAGACCGATGTCTGTCATCTCAAATTCTCTCGTCATAGATTTCTTGAATTCTTCGAACATTATTGGGTTATTGCCGGTGAAGATCAAATCATCCACATATAGGCAGAGGAGCAACTTATCTCCTTTTTCGTTCACCTTCACATAGAGAGCATGTTCATGCGAGCATTTACTGAAATTATTTTCTTGGAAGTACTTGTCGATTCTACTGTACCACGCTCTTGGTGCCTGTTTTAGGCCGTATAAAGCCTTTTTCAACTTCAGGACTTTATTTTCTTGTCCTTTTACTTTGTACCCCGGTGGATGTTCGACGTATACCGTCTCTTCAAGATTTCCATTTAGAAAGGCAGACTTGACGTCCATCTGATGAACTTTCCATCTATTTTGGGCAGCTAGAGAAATAATTAGTCTTATAGTTTCTAGACGAGCGACAGGAGAAAATACCTCATCATAGTCGATGCCTTCTCTTTGGTTGTAGCCTTTTGCAACCAATCTTGCCTTGTATCTTTCAACCTCTCCTTTAGCATTTTTCTTGGCTTTGTACACCCACTTTACTCCAATTGCTCTTTGTCCTTTTGGAAGTGTCACAAGCTCCCAAGTACTATTCTTCTCAATAGCTTTCATTTCTTCATTCATCGCCTTTCGCCATTTTTCACTTTCCACGGCTTCGTCAAAAGTTATTGGTTCACTATCTGCAAAAAGACAAAATAGAGATATATTGTCTCCATAGATATCGCTTAAACTCCTCGTCCGTAAAGGCCTTTCGCTGGAGCTCTCATCTGCTGATGATGGATCATCATGATGCACTGCTGGAGGTGATGGTGGTGGTGAATTAGCTGGAGAAACTGGTTCGGGTGGTTGTTCTTCTTCTTCCTCTTCTAGAATAGGAAGAAAATTGAAATCCTTTTCTTGAATGCCGAAATCCCAGAAGCCTTCTTCATCGAACTCCACATCTCGGCTTGTGACGACCTTTTTATTGATTGGATCATACAACTTGTATCCTTTGGATCGAGAGTCATAACCGATAAATATGTACTTGGCACTCCTGTCATCCAATTTTGTTCTCAGCTGACTCGACACATGAGCATATGCGATACTTCCGAATACTCGTAAGTGTGAGACGCCGGGTTTTACTCCGCTCCAAGCTTCTAAAGGAGTCATGTTCCTCACGCTTTTTGTGGGACATCGGTTTATCAGGTAATCCGCACAGTCAACCGCTTCTGCCCAAAACTCCCTGGGCACTCTCTTTGTCTTCAACATACTCCGGGCCATGTTGAGAATTGTTTTGTTTCTCCTTTCAGCAACTCCGTTTTGTTGAGGTGTGTATGGAACCGTAAGAGGCCGACGGATTCCATTTTCTTCACAGTATGCCTCGAACTCCTTCGAAGTAAATTCGCCTCCTCTGTCTGATCTCATAGCCACAATTTCAAATCTGCTCTCCTTCTCCACAAGGGATTTAAATTTCTTGAAGTTGGAGAAAACCTCCGATTTTTGTTTCAAGAAATAAACCCATGTCTTTCGACTAAAGTCATCGACAAATATGAGGAAATAGTTATTTCCACCATACGAGCTTGGCTTTATTGGTCCACAAACATCTTTGTGTACCAACTGCAGCGGTTTTGTGGCTCTTGAGAATGTTTCCTTGGGAAAACTTTTTCTGAAATGTTTTCCAAGTAAACATCCTTCACACAACTGATCCGGGTGGTCAATTCTTGGCAAACCTCTAACCATCTTTTGTTTGGACAATAATTTTAACCCTCCAAAATTAAGGTGTCCATACCTAAGATGCCATAACCATGACGAGTCTTTAACACAAGCAGTCAGACATCTCGCGATGTCATTTTGAATGTTCAGATAGAACATCCTATTCCCCGTCATTGGCACCTTGGAAATCAATTTTCCTCTCCTATCTCTTATGAAAAGACTAAGGTTTTCCATATTCATCCTATAGCCTTTTTCTAAGAGTTGTCCCAAACTTAATATATTCATTTTTACGTTAGGGACGTAATAAACATCGGAAATAAACTCATGATTTCCATTTTTCAACTTAATTAAAATTTTGCCAAGACCACTCACCGGAGTTTTCGCTCCATTTCCAAACGTTACGTTGCTTAAACTGATTCATCAAGCTCCACGAACTTCTCCTTAGTGCCGCACATATGATTGCTTGCTCCTGTATCAAGCACCCATGTACAATTCTCACTGTGGTCACCTCCTTTGCATGCCACCAACAAAGTCTGGTCTCCTTCTTTTTCTTTATTAGCATAATTAGCTTTTTCTTCGACGTTATCCGATGAAAACCAACAATCTCGAGCATAATGACCATGCTTATGACAATTATAACATTCAACTTGAGATTTGTTATTCCTTGGCCTATTATTGTTGCACCATGAATTATCTCCTCTGCCACGACCTCTTGTGGAACTTGACCTCTGGACCCTTTGATCATCGTCATTCTGCTTGCCTCTTCCTCTTCCTCCATAGTAGCCGCGTCCTCTTCCTCTAGCATTACTACCATAACTCTCTCCTTTGTCTTTCAAAGTGAGCTTTGCTTGTAGAACTTGTTCTACTGCTCCCTCTTTGCTTCTCTTTTTCATTCTTTCTTCATGGGCTTGTAGCGATCCCATGAGATCATCCACGGTCATGGTTTCGACGTCTTTGGACTCCTCAATTGCGACAACGATGTAATCGAATTTTGGAACGAGTGACCGTAATATTTTCTCGATCACACGATTATCACTCATGACCTCACCATTTCTTCTTAGTTGATTGACAACAACTAAAACTCTTGAAAAATAATCCGATATTAATTCAGACTCTTTCATGGAGAGAGATTCAAACTCACCTCTTAGAGTTTGCAACCGCACCTTCTTTACTTTGTCCACGCCTTTGATGGAATTTTGCAAAATCTCCCATGCTTGCTTTGCATTAGCGGCACTTGATATCTTCTCGAAGGATGACTCATCCATGCCTTGATAAAGAAGGAAAAGAGCTCTTTTATCTCTCTTTCTCGAAATACGTAGTGTATCCTTTTCAGCTTGTGGTAGCGTCGCTTCATTTTCCGGTTCGACATAACCTTTTTCTATTATCTCCCATGCATCTTGCGAGCCTAGTAACGCCTTCATTTGAATGCTCCAGTGAGTTTAGGAATTTGGAAGGGAAACATTTCAGTAGCCATTAGGACCTTGGCTTTGATACCACTTTGTTGGAAATAGTTTTGGGGCTAATGGTTGATGGGTATTGAAATTGGGTATTGGAATGAGTCAACTTGGTGTTTAACCAAAACTGAATTTTATTTCTCAAACTTTGTTGTACAAGACTCACTTTTCTTTCCTTACACCACTCTTATTATTTGCTAGCTCACTTGGTTTTTGGATGGTTTGCAAGTGAACCATTGTTGCCTATTTATAGGCTCACTTACTTCTCTAGATAGTTCTATCTAGACTCTTCTTTACACTTTCATTACACTCTTATCTAAAGAGAATATTCTAGGTATAATACCAAGGATAAGTATGGAGGAGCTTATCCATCACATGTTTAATACTCTCTTATCTAGAGAGAATACTCTAGAATACATCAAAGATAAGTATGGAGAAGTTTATCCTTCACATGTCTAATTTGACTAATACTTATCTATTCTAATACTTATCTAATTAGATTTTTCTAGATTTATCTTGAATAATCAAGTTTAGTATTTTAACATCTAGCATCTACCAGAATTAAGTCATTTACTGTTTCGTCAACCATTCACGGGCGATGGAGAAATGCTCCACAGTATGAGAATAAAACAAGGAATCACGGAAGTAACCGAGTAATGTAATTGACAACTTCACACAGTATGAGAAAAGAAAAAGGACTCTTAGAGAAGTGAGTGATGACTAAAGCTCGTGTATGTGCTGCTAATACGGGAAGCTATGGCTAAATGCTAATAAGAAAACAGCTATTTCTAGCTGCAAACAGAGAACTGAAAGTCCCTAACGATCCTCAGTCCAAACTAAGCTATGTAATCTATTGACTGAAGAGTAAGACAGTCGTTCCCCATTGTGACACTGATCGCCACTCAAATTTCAAATTTTATAACACAATGGTGACCAATCATGTTCCACTGAGCACATAACTCCAATTTAAAATAACAGGAGAACCAAGCACAGAACTGAGCACCAATCAAGTTTCCCTAGCCACAACTAAGCACAGTGGCAGAACTAGGATTTCAAAATGGAGGGCCTAAGAAAAATAACCTTGTCACACCTAAATCAGTGTCTAGTTGATGATTTTAAAAGTTTAACACAGAAAAGTGAAACTAAGATAGGAACTACACCTTGCGCTACATGTGAATATGCAATCAATTTGAACAAATAAAACTGGCACAATTCAGGCATCAAAAATAAATGTCAAGCTCTAGATTTATTCAGAGGTAAGAAATAAGGAAATTTCCGATGCAAGTGAGAGACCAAAAATTGATTTAGTACCACGTCCTAATGGAGCTTTAATGCTACTGGAAATTTTAGTTTAGCAAAAGAGAAGCCCGGCTTCTGAAAATCTAAACAGTAAACATTATAATAGAACAAACAGCCAATGTTCCTTAATCGATGGAGGTGAGAATTAGATAATAGCATAATCTGGAGAGGGGCAAAACCACCAGGTGGTGGTAGAGGGGTTGATGCAGTCATCGAGTCATCGGCAGTGGAGGCACGGGGTATTCTCCATATGGATCATATGGTGGAGGAGGTGAAGCCATGTACCTAGTCGATTTTATTTTCATTTAGGCATGGTTAAATAGACATGTGCTTGCACCAAATAACTTAAGGATTGAATGAGTTCCTATACTTTTGATCGCGATTAAAAGGTACCTTTGCAAGAAGAAAAACAGAAATTTACCCTTGGTGTCCCCAAACAGGTGAAGGAGGAGGGTGAAAGGAGACGGGCTTGCATAATTCACCAGTCACCACCAGATCTCAAGCGTTTACTTTGATCAAAAGAACTTACATCATCAACAACACCTACAAATCAATGTAATTCCAATCTGTCACCCGCACGTTGATGGGTTTTATAGTTGACCTGCACAGAAACTTACCCTTGGTGTCCTCAAAATGCAGCTTTTGGTGTTTAGATTAAAGAAAATTTTATTTGGCTTTTGACATAAACCAGAGAACACCATCTGAAAGCCAAACTTGATTCTCCCCTTACTCTTCATTATCTCCCACAGCATGAGCAAAATCCTGCATTAATTTTGATTGGAAATACCGTTTTCAGTTAGAAGTAGCTTTTTTGAAAAACATATCAATCCAAAGGAAAGACAAACAGAAAAATCTAGCAATTGAATTCCCACCTCTCTTGTCAGTGAACTTGAACCCTTATATCAGTTAAGCTAAAAATACTCCAAGACAACAGGTACTGGATGCTCAAGTGCTCAAGGCTAATGAAGTTACAGATATTTGGCCAATGTAATTTCCAGCGACAGGCACCTCATTCACAGCAGAAGTAGTGACTGATTATATGACACCATTGGCCTTCCCCTCCCCTGATCATGCATCGTTAGATAGTGTCACACTCATCTACAGGTTTACACAATCCCAGTGGTGTACTGATCATTGTGCCACACTCGTGTATCAGTGACTTTCATAGAATGTGTACACTGCACACCATTACGGAACTGATCAGTGAGTAGCGGACAGAAGAGTACCCCCAATGATGTGACACAATGTGTTCCCGTGCACCAGTTGACTATGCCGAAACAACAAAAATAACTCCATACATCAGATAAACTAGCAGCTCCCAATAGCAACAAAATTGCAAAGCTAATAAAACTAAATATAGCTGTTGTTGAAGTTGCACCAACCAAATTCAACGAATGACAATACACTAATACAGTGACAGCACAATATAAGAAGGGGCAAGGTATGGAAATGCACTAATTTTTCAATATCTCACATCTATCAATAAGTAATTACCACATCTACATTTATACCAAGCATTTCTTGGAAATTATAAAAATCCGTAAAACCCATGAGCCAGATAGTCACCTGTGCAGGAAATTGATTGATTCAGATTCAGCTCTTTGGCCTTCCACTTTCTTGCCTGGGTCCATTGTTTACAACTTCTATTTGATTAGCTTTATGTCTAAAATATGTTTCCAAAGACCAAAGTACTTCTTCCTGTTTTAGATGATCCTTGACGACTAGTAAACAACGATAAAAATCACCATGAGTCCAAGACCTTAGTATTTTAGCGAAAATTCTAACAAAATTTACAAAACCCAAACCCTAGAAATTGACTAATTGAAAGTGAGCAGTACCTCCAATTTGAGTATCGAACTATAAAATCAAATTATTTAAAACTATCAAGGTACTGGTAATTTGGATTAATAGGAATCGGTAAAGCTGTCGTTTGATTCTTTAGATTACACCCAGATTAGAACTCAACAAAACACCAAAACATAGAAATTGAGAAGAATAACAACAACACTGAACACAGACACTATAATTTATAGCAGAAACAAGGCAAGAAATCAAACCTTCCGAGATGGGGGAATCAGAGAGATCAATCAAAGTGCGGCGTGAAAGAGAACAAAAATGAGTTCGGTGATTTTAGTGCTTGTGTTTCCAACTTTAGCAAGAAAAAGTACCGGGGGGACTCCTGCATATTTTCTAAGCCCGTTGAAAATCGAAGCCCATTCATATGAAGAGTTAATGGTTCTAGTCTAGATCAAATGCAATGGTCCTTCTTGGTTTATGCCTTTTGCAGAATATGAGGAGGCTTTAGTTGCCTTTGACGTGCGAAGTGATCCAGGGAGTATTTCAATCGTGACTTTGAGGTAAAATTCTGGATGTTCAATGCAAGCCGAAGAGATTACATCACCGAAGCCTTTAGACTGGGAAACAACCGGTCTACTCGGAAGTTTACACACGTTTCAGGTACAAACATAATCATCCTAAAAGCAAAAAGAACTCATGATGCGCCAAGACATTTGATATCTATGTACCATTACGACAGGAAGAAGAAGACACTCGAGAATGTTAAAATGACTGGACTTCCTGCATATTGGTGATGATTCCTCTTGAAAGCTTACATCTCATCCCCGGATAGATTAGCCACAACTCCTCCATAGAGTCTGCCTTTTTAACAATGTTCGAAAGCCTTTCTCCTACTTGAAAGCAGCAGAATCCTAGTTATGACTAATCTCATTCTTTAAAAAGTTGTCTCCCTTGCTATTCACCTCTACGTAGGAGTAGTTATCCTTCCCTTTGTGGTTGTACTTTTCTGTACATGTCCTTAAAGTGCAATTTATGCCTTATGTTCATCAATCCAAATCCAAATCCAAAGTCTTTTCCAGTAACAAGTACCGGGTCTACTAGAGAGTATCTCATAAAAGTATAACATAGTTTTTACGCCGACTTGTCAGAGCTTTGCACAACTTGCACTGCGGAAAGCAACAATGGCAGTAGACTAGTAGGCTCAAGTCAACAATGAAGTCTTGGCTAGCTCTATATATCGTTTTCTATCACTATCACCGTAAAGAAATGACTAGAAAGTACAGTTTGAGTAATAATCCCATAGATTATAATTAGGCGTTAGTGCAGCCAAATTTGATTTTAACTTGAGAAGAAAAAAACCGTAATGGAACCCGTCTGGAATCAATCATGGGTTAGTTTTTCTAGAACAAAGCAGCCAAATTAGACATGTATACCTTGAACTAGTTAACCATAAATCACACATGTAACGCGCACTTAAGGTTGACCTTCTGATTACCGTGCATGATATTTGAATTTTACACCCATGGAATGAAATCATTTTGTAGACGTTTGTGGCTGTGAATTTTAAGTAGTCCATGAGCCTAGTTGCATAATCAAAACTGAAAGTTAGAAGAAGAAAAAAAGGAAAAAATAAAATAAAATAAAAGCTTACTATAAAGAGGAAAAACAAACAAACAAAAAGCTAGAATATCATAACATGTGTTATAAACCAAGTTTATTTACTAAGATGTCCTTCGTGACTAAGATTATGGTTTACATATCTTGGGAACCAAGTCTTCTATCTATATAAATAGAGGCTTAACCCATTGTAATTCTGTACATATCTAATAAGAATTTCTCCCTTCTTCTTCCCTCTATTTTCTGTCTCCTTCTTTTTTTCTCTAATTAACAATACGTTATCAGCGTCGTTGCTTTATCACTGAGCGGCGGCAGAAGAGAACCCTATTCTATTTTATCTGTTAGTCACATATATCATACGTGGTTTAGTTTTTCGGGGTTGTAATACGGTGGAACTTTGGAACAATTTCTATTGTTTTATGCTTTCTATCTAATGATTTCAATATTGATTTAATTTTTTTTTATTTTAATAACACTTATTTGTCTTTTTGCAAGTACTCAACTGGTTGGATCAATACCCTCTTTAATGTCATCAAAGAAAAGATAGCCTTCGATCTGAAAAAAAGAAGAAGAAAGGTCACGCAAAACAGATGCAACGTGTAACCATTTTCTGATCAAGCCGCCGGTATTTTTCCACGGACACGAAACTATGGTATTTAGTTTTGTTTATACTGTTGGGATTGAGAATCTAAGACAATCTGTTATATTATTATTTTTTCACTCTTTAATATTTTTCTGAGTTATTTAATAATTAGTATTATAGCTTCGATACGTAATTGATATTATCGTACATCGTAATATATGGGTAATCAATTTTTCCCAAGTATATTTGATTTCCTTTCTTCTCTAAATTTTCATTGAGAAAGAATAAAAGAAAAAAAAATCCATCGGAAGGTGGTATACAGTTTCTATGCCATCTAATGAAACTGTAGTCATCACAATTTGGTGTTTTCGTTTCTTTTCTTATTTTTTTTATCATAGAGAAAAGGAAAAGGAAAAATCCATTGAAAGATGGTTTACGGTTTCTATTCTTTTAATGAAACTGTAATCACCAAAACTTGGTGTTATCGTAATTTATTTATCTTTACGGTAATAATTCACATGCATGGTTGAAAAACCTCCGTCCAATTAAGTTTGGTATCTTTGTCTATTTGATGAAGATCATGTGATTTTTCTGATTGGTTTCTATTTATTTATTTTTAAAGAAACCATCTATCAACCACGAAGTGGATTTTCCATATGCGATGACTAGGTCGATTTTTTTTTTCTTTTTGTCGATGCAATTTTGGTGTATTGTATATACCAAAGGGTATTGGTTTTCTCCATCAATTCTGAGGAAGGAGATGTTAAACTTGGCATTCTAAGAAATTTGACGACAATTGTTTAAACAAACCATTACCGATTATGGTTTTATTTTTCTACTAATAAACCATTGATTTCCATTTCTTATGGGAAAACCATGGATTCACAAAAATAATATAAGCCAATTGATTTGGTTTTTCCCTATCGGTCCTAAAGGGATATATAAAGTATCGTTATTATGATATTCACAATTGCAAACACCTAGAGGAATTGTTGTATTCTTTAGGGATATTGAGCATATTTTTTCTCATGGTAAATCTCTAAAATTTTAAAATAATTCCACTTGTAGTTGGAATTGGACACTAAAGATCAAAGGGTGCGCACCCGACTTGTTAGACTATATATATTTAGTCCTTGAGAGACTTAATTGATCTTTCTATAAATTTCTTTTGCTAACATATATAAGTGTCCATAATTTTATCCTTTTTTTATTTTTTTTATTTTGGAGAATTTGCATATTTTATATGTTTTTGTATCAATTAATTTTGGGTTCCAAACGTAATCCATGGTTGGTGTTAAATATGTGTGTCTATTAAGACTACATTTTTTTTATGTTGAAAGACATCTTTTGTAGTAAGTATGTGTCTCGAATTAATCGGATAATACTTTATGAAACTTATTTTCGAATATGAGATGAAAAGAATTTTTCCGCCATAATCAGGGGGGGAGACTATACACTTCAGGACGTTGGTGTTCATTAGCTTAAAAGTTATATCAATTTCTCTCTTATCACCCAATTCGATTAAGGCTGTCATTACATGATTGGCGTGAAATTTCTTATTTTTCTTTTATTTAAGCTTTGCCTCTTAATAGGTAATCCAATCACATCTAGCAGATAAGTAGCGTTCTATAAGAAGCTATAGGCAGTGCTCCAATTGAGTGTACCTAATCCACATTCTCATAATTCATATCTCCTCAATGGAAGATGGGGAGATTATCATGCCCACGGGAGCTGGTACCAGTATTTCTGTGAATTTTTCAAGATACGTATATACTTGAGAATTGTGTGGGATCATAGTTAGTTAACATTGTCGAATATTCATTTACAGTAGCTACTGAAATAATAAATAATGGCGGTTGTGAACCCCTCTGCAGAGAAGTATCGACATATGTGATTGGTTGGCATACAATCCAAATTAAGTTGGATTAGTTTCTCAATTAACGCAATTTTTTGGATCCAAAACTTAACACTTTAAAAATGCCAAGCCTATTAATTACAGGCTAGTGTAGTCATATTGCGTATTAAGAGAAATAAGTCGTTTTAAGAGCGACTGAGGGTTATAAGTTCAAACCCGAGGATTGGTTTAATACTATATCGTTCTCCCTATATGATGCATTTTGCGTGGTAGTCTTGAAGGACTCGTATTGCATTCACACAAGTGATTTTTCTTGGAGAACATATTCAAATTTGTATTCTTTAGAGGATTCAAATTATATTTAGGCAGCCACTTGACTCGATTATGTCATGTTTAACAATCATGTATGTGTTTTTATAAGTTTGTTACCAAACAGAAAATCCGGATTAATTAGTTGATGATATCATCTTTATATATAGGTCTCTTGGGGAGTCCATAAAAACACAAAAATCCACGCTTTGGCAGCATAAATTCTATTTTCTTAAATCTGCAGTTGGAATTATGCTAGCTTAAACTCTTCTTTAAGATAGACTAGAGTTATTATTTTGATGCTTTTCTTTTGTAAAACTTATATAGTTGGGTTAGCATCCATATTTACGTCAAAAGTTGTACTCTTTTCCCTTCGTTTCAAGTTTTATCCCATGGGGTTTTCCTGACAAGGTTTTAACGAGGCAACATCTCATTGACGTTTGATTTTCTTTCAAAAATGTTGATATTTGTGCTCTTTTTCCTTCATCCAAATTTTTTCCCATTGGGTTTTATTGGCAAGGTTTTAGTGAGGCAATTTATTCAACATGGTGGTCATCCAAGGGGGAGTTGTGTAATTTTGGTTATTTGGTGGATTCCCACCATTAACTATGCTATTCTGTTTTATTAGACCACATCAACATAAGAACCCTTAGGAATTTGGATATCAATCTGATCCATATATGGTATGATCACAAATTTTGTTCACCTTTGGTACTGTAACTACATATTGGAACCTTGTTGAAGAAACTACATCAACTACATATGCAAATCATCTCCGAAGATAGCAAACCAAGACACAAGTTCTCAATGCATTTGGAGAAGCTTGAAGAATCGTGAACACTACCATTAGAAGACTAACACAAAAGAAGACTTCATCAACTTGGAATTTTTTCACGAAAGCATTGCTATCTCCAGCATTCAAGAAATTCGTTCACCGAAATCGGAAAGTCTCGACTCAAAGATTTGCAAGCCAAGAATTTACTGAAGTACTCATTAGGGGGAGCGCCATCATCAAATTCAGGTGCATTCACTGGACTTTATCGCGTTGTACTATTTTTTCCTTCGTCAAGGTTTTGTCCTACTAGGTTTTTCCTTGTCAAGGTTTTAATGAGGCAACATATGCGTGTCCAACACTGTATGAGTCTTTACATGCTTATGCAATTTCAGGTTTTTCTCTTTTGAGTTTTCCTGGTATGTTTGTAATGACTTAGCCACAGTGGTCATCAGGGGGAGTGTTATAAACCAAGTTTATTTACTAAGATGCCCTTCGTGACTAAGATTAGGGTTTACATATCTTGGGAACCAAGTCTTCTATCTATATAAATAGAGGCTCAACCCATTGTAATTCTGTACATATCTAATAAGAATTTCTCCCTTCTTCTTCCCTCTATTTTGTGTCTCCTTCTTTTTTTCTCTAGTTTACAATAACTTGGATACAGTAACACAATTTTTTCTACAAAACCAATTAACTTATGGTTATCCCGCCCTTTCTGGTTATAGTTTTCTGTACATGTCCTTAAGGTGCAATTTATGCCTCATGGATAGTTCCACCAGTGACTGGAAGAAAGTAATGTAGTAGGCTGAATTCGTAACCCTAAGTTATCCATGTGCGACTGACTGTTCTTAACAATAAGGTCTTGGCTAGCTCTATCGATCATTTTGTTTTATCAGTATCACTGTAAATAAATGATTAGAAAGTGCAGTTTGAGTAATAAGCCCATAGATTATAAGCGAAGTGCAGCAAGTTTGATTTTACTTGAGAAGAAAAAAAAAAGTAATAGAACCCGTCCGGAATCAATCATGGATAAG
This sequence comes from Papaver bracteatum, assembly GCA_023529315.1. Lineage (NCBI taxonomy): Eukaryota > Viridiplantae > Streptophyta > Magnoliopsida > Ranunculales > Papaveraceae > Papaver > Papaver bracteatum. The sequence goes on along the minus strand of JAJJWX010001822.1, from coordinate 23,038 downwards.
TTTTTCTAGAACTAAGCAGACAAATTAGACATATATACCTTGTACTAGCTAGTTAACCATAAATCACAATCATGGATAAGTTTTTCTAGAACTAAGCATACAAATTAGACATATATACCTTGTACTAGTTAACCATAAATCACAGTCATGGATAAGTTTTTCTAGAACTAAAACGACAAATTAGACATATATACCTTAGTACTAATTAACCATAAATCACACATGTAAAACACACTTAATTAAGGTTGACCTTCTTATTAGTATTACCATGCATGACATTTGAAAGTGATTTTACACCCACGGAATGAAACTCCAGAGTTCCTTCTATGAATTCTTTTTGAAGACGTTGGTGGCTATGAATTTTACGTAGTCCATGTTTAGTTTTTGGAAACTCATATGTTGAGTGTAAATCCATATTTGAATATCTAAAATATGTGACCATTAGAGAAAGAACTTTATTAATCATTTGATTTAGTTTTTGGAAATTCAAATAAACTAAATCACATATTTTATTTTCGAGAATGATCGATTGATTGACCTAAAAGAATGCACCTAAGGTGCACCGTGTGAGATAAGGAACGGGCCCACGTCCACCCTTCACACATCCAAATGCTAAGAACGCGATGCTGAGACCGTGCAATCCCCTTCGAGACAAAACGAAGTATAAAAACTTCGCTGCGTGTAGCAAGGTTCTTTTATTTTAGTATTTTACCACTAGCTCGTTGACTTATTTCCTAAACAAGTAAATAGCAAAGAAAAACGAGATATGCTCGAAATAAAAAAAGAGAAAATGAAATGGATTCGTAGAGGATGGATGGGACTTGTGAGGAAGTTCCCTGATATTAAACAAAATAGAGAAATAGTTAACTTAAAATGCTATATATCACCTGTCCCGGACCACGTTTTTGAACTATGTTTCCTCTTTCAGTATAGACACTCTCAAAGCCACATTTAGCCTAATAAAACCAACGAAGATGACATTAATCATACTGCTTTAAAAAAACTCAACCATGATTATAAAACTAAAAGATAAATGATGAATAAACCAAGGAGCTGCAACAGTGCGTGCATCATCCTACGTATTATTCCTATCTTAAACGTGGATTATGTTGGAAAACGATTAATAAAAAAAAGATTTTTAAAGTTTTAATAAAAACTTATAATTTATTGTTTTCTTTTGTGAATGAAACTTATTAGTCTCACATTTAGGGGTGTTCATGGTTAATGGTTAACTGAGAAACCGAACCAAGCTAAACCAATTGGGGGGAACCGAACCAAGCCATTAACTAATGGTTGGTTTTGGTTTAGAAAAGATGAAAACCGATATTAATGGTTTGGTTTTGGTATGATAGAGAAACCAAACCAATAACCAATGGTTAACCGAATATTGATAAAAAAAATAAAAAATTGATTAAATTTTCATTAGATATGTCACTGTATAGCCTACCATTAGTTAAATCTTCTTTTGATCTCTAGATTTAGAGTAAGCTTTAACTACTCTTGATATTCTTTTTATTTATTTTTTGTCTTTAAATTTTTGTAAACCAATACTATTTTTTTCTGTAAATTTGTGTAATTGTTTTTTTTGGTTTGACATAATTATTGGTTAACCAAAAACCACTGGGAAAAACTGAAACCGGCTGGAACCATTTGGAAACTGATCCATGGTTAATGGATTGGTTTGGTTTCAATTTTTAGAAACCGATAGTATTGGTTTCGGTTTTGGTTTGGCTTGAAACCGAACCAAAACCGACCATGAACACTCCTACCCACATTGTGGAGTTTCCAATTTTTAGTTGTTTTAAAAGATTATATAAGATTTTTAGTCCCACATTGGAGAGTTGCTCTTCTTAAGTTGTTTTTGACAATTATATAAGCAAATTCACTACTTTTGTAAAATATATGGAAAAGGGGTTGCTCTATATTTAGAGGGACCCCCAAGGAATTTTTTTTTTATATTGTTTTCTCAAGCATTCACGATTTTCTTTATGGTTTTTCGGAGTTGCCAAGCTCTAGTTGAGAATCTACTACAAATGCTAGTAGTAGGTGTAGTAGGGTGTTTTATCCTGGAGATACCCGTTCTGTGAGGGCCATAGCATCACTCTTGAGTGCAGCCGGGCACTAATGTCTTAAGGGAAACGTGTTGAACACGTGACTCACTCTGTTTTTCAAAGTTTTGCCTTGTTGTTGTTGTTGTGGAGATATGGGAAGCTCGCTCGTTTCGTCAAATAACTTTTGCTTATTTGATTACAAAGGAGCTAAGTATCAATAACTTTTGCTTATTTGATTTTTCTTTGTTTTGATTATTGCACCCAACAATCTTAAGACATTAGAATTTGTAATAATCAAGGATGTTAATTATGGAGTGAAAAAAAAAAAAAAAACGAATTTTTGGTCAGCTGTAGAGTTTCGAATTTATCTCTCAACCTAAAAGTAATTTCAATGAAACGTTTTGAAACAACGTATTGGACATCCTGATAGTTACCCAAGTAAAATTTCAGAATTTTTGGAGTTGTAAAAGTATTTTTTTGATATTTTACAAAACAGAGAAACGTTCCTGAAAAATTCTGACGGGCAGAAATTTGTTGTTAACTAAAGTAGTTTTTATGGGGTAACCATGAGTTTTTTGATATGGTGGTTCAAACGAAGTTTGTAAATCTAGATATTATCTTTAAAACTCATATTTTATCTTCCTCTTCAGAACTAAGGTTTGTGAGATGTGGTGTATTAGGGGATTGGGAAATTATCGTGTCCGTGGTCAGAGTATAAACGAAGATTGTGACATGAAGTTGAAAAGGAACATGGCTACCAGGCGCATGTGGATAAACACAAGTCTTCCAAAGCTGACAAAGAAGAGAATATCAAAAACAACTCTAAGAATAGTCTTCATAAGAAAGGTATGTTTCGTAAACTGAATCCGGCATTACTTTAATTAAGGGTGATCGTTATGTTTGTAAAATTCCTAGCCATATGGCAGTAAAGTGTAGACAACATAAAACCTTAATAAGTAGAAAGTTAATGCTAATTTCGTTGAAACAAATTAGAACGAGTTCATTGACATGATGTCGGAAGTTATTTTAATAACCAATGTGAGAGACTGGTGGGTGGACTCTGGAGCCACTAAGTATGTTTGTTGAAACAGAGACCTTTTCACCTCTTATCAGATAATAAGGGATGTGGAGAAACTCAATATGAGTAACTCATCTGCGACATAGGTTGCATAAAAGGGAAAGGTCGAGCATAAGCTCATATCTGTAATATTCTCACACTGAAAGAAGTTTTCATGTTCCGAGCATATGCAAGAATCTTGTATCTTGTTCTCTTGAAGATGGTAAAAGATTGAAGATCTTAATTAATGTGGAAAACTTGTTATAACTAAGGGCATTGATTTTTTTTAGGCAACAGTTATAGGACTTAGGGTCTATATAAGCTTAAAGGAAAATCTGATGAAGTGAACATAGTTGATTCTTGTGCTTTCTTTTTTGTGTCTTTGAATGTTTTGCATGGTAGACTTGGAACCATCAAATTATAAGTCAATGCATAAACTGCCTAGCATAGGCTGCATACCCAAATTTAGTTTGGATTTTGAACACAAAAGTGAAATCAATTTCTATAAAACCTTTTAGCAAAAATGTTCAGAGTAATTCTAAGCCCTTAGAATTAATTCAGATAAGCCTAGTTGAAATTAGTTCAACCCACACTAAGGAGGTAAAAGGTGGTTTGTAACTTTCATAGATGATTGTACGAGGTACTCTCTTGTATACTTGCTTAGGGGTAAGGATGATTCCTTAGAAGCCTTAAGAGTATAAACTTGAAATTGAAAGCGAAGTATATGTTACCACTAAATTGGTTAGGTCTAAACATGATGGAAAGTATGAAATTCATATGGGAGAACTTTACTTGTTAAATAAAATTATTCATGAGATCGCACCTCCTTATTCACCATAGTCTAATGTTATAGTTGAACGTAAGAATAGAACTATTAAGGATATGATTTATGCCGTGTTGTTTAAATGATAACCGCAAACTTGTGTGGGGTGGGGGGGGGGTCGTTCTCTAATTTTGTTATATATCCTGAATAGAGTAACCTTTAAAGGATCAAATAATAATCCATATGATTATGGAAAGATAGACAACCTTTTTATGCATACGTCAAAGTGTGGGGGTGTTTAGATAAGGTTTCTTGAGTACCCTACTGCATATAGATTTTTGATTGTGTGTTCTGATTTTTCAGACTTTGGTGTGATTTTTCTGAAATTGGTGTGAATATTTTTATGGAGTCTAGGGATGTCCTTTGAACATGTTTATTTTGAAACCTGTCTGTTCTTAGGAATATGTTGTTGATCCCCTAGATGTTTTTCAAATAGTCAGAACTTATCTTAAAGGAAGATGAAGTTAATGTTGAGCCTAACATGCCTAGATTAGTCTGAGCTCCAGACTTGTAAACCCCATTCATTTAGTGAAATGGACTCAGTCCTTCGGAACCAGACTTGGGAGCTTGTTAGTTTGCCTCCAGGGAGTAAGACCATGGGATGTAAATGAGTCTTTAAGAGTAAACGTTAGGTAGATAGAACTATAGAAATATTTTAGGCTAAGTTGGTATCTAAAGGCTATAAACTAAAAGAAGGTGTAGATTTACTTAATTCTTATTCACTTGTGACGAGAATTACTTCTCTTGAGATCCTAATTGATATTGCTGCCATAAACAACTTGGAGATACATCAGATGGATGTTAAGAAAGATTTTCTAAAACTGTGAATTAGATAAATAAATTTACATAGACCAACCTGAGGACTTTGTAGTGAAAGGTTATGAAGACAAAGTTTGTAAGTTGAAAAAATATTTGTATGGTTCCAAATAAGCACGTAAATAGTGACATGGAAAATTTGATCATGTAATAATGTGTAGTGGATTTAAGTTAATGAAACTGACAAGTATATTTACAAGTAACTTGTTAAGAATTCTTGTGTTATTGTATGCTTGTATGTTGATGATATGCTTATTATTGATAAAAACATAGATGTGATTAATTCGACTAAAACATGCACTAAATGAGAATGTTGACTTGAAATACTTAGGCCCTTTTGATGTAATCTTAGGGATGAGGATTAGAAGATAATCAAATATTTATAGTCTTAGTCATTCTCATTATGTTGAATTGTGCTTAAGAGATACAATCAGTCTGATTGTAAGACTGCTTGTACTCCGTACGATTATTATTGTAGACTCAAGAAAAATAAGGGTAGTGGAGTATCTTAACTTGAATACTCAAGAGTTATAGGATGTCTGATGAATTTAATGAACTGTAAGAGTCCAGACATTGCCTATATTGTGAGTAAGTTAAGTAGATATAATTTTAGTCCATAGCAAGAGCATTCAGATGCACTGAGTAGAGTATTATGGTACCTAAAATACTCTACTACATTTTATTTGATTTTATGAAAGGTATCTTGCTGTCCTTGAGGGACTTTATGATGCAAACTGGATATTTGACTCAGAGGAGTATAAGTCTATGAGTGGATATGGTTTCACTCTAGCATGAGGGTTTGTTTTTGGAAGATTTCCAAACAGACATATATTGTTCAATTCATTATGGAATCTGAGAGTATTGCGTTAGATAAAACACGAGAGGTGGCCGAGTGCCTAAGATGCTTTTTAGAAAACATTCCTCTCCGGCATAGGCATGTGCCAGCTATATCTATACATTGTGTTATCCAAGATATAATAGCTAAAGCTAAAAATAACTAATCTCAATCAGCGTTATTTCCATTGGTTGGATAAAGTCCAAGGAGAATATCGCGCAACCTTTGAAGAAAGGTTTATCCAAAGAGATAGTTAGAAATGCATCGATGGGGATGGGGCTTAAGATCATAAATTAAACTTGCCATGAAGGATACTCAACCTTGATGACTGGAGATCCCAAGATCAAGGTTTCGAACGTGAAAACTAATTTATGGTGGGCAAAGCTAAACACTATCAGAGAATTTCATTATTTGTCCCTTACCTATGGTGTAGACGTGATAGTGTGACTGCATGTGAAGGATGACTTTTAAGAAGTCTTAATGAGTTGTATAGTTTCAATTTAAGATTGAAGTGGGGTGTAATTATAAAACTCTTTATGAAAACTCACATATCTGAATGAGGAAGTGGGGCCGCTTCCTATGAGAATATGATCTTTGATTCTCTAGAGAATTCTGAGAAACAGGATATGTCCAGGGCCAAATTGGACAAAACGACACGATCTTGGCAGCAACCTTGGAGATATCATCTGTTGTTGTTATCGCGAATTACATCAAACGCTAGCAGTTCAAGACATAGTTTACTATCTCTAGCAAGTAATTTCGTTAATATCTCATTAAGAAAAGGTTCAAGACCTCATGGACATCTCTGCCTAAAATGGTATTTCCTGCACTTTTTATGTGATTTTCGTTTTGATGGTTTTGGTATTAATGGAACTTAGGACTTAAGGGTCACTAAGGGTTCACTAGTTCATTCTTTTTCACTTTGGTGAAAGGAACCTTTAGTATCACTTGTGAGGAACTAGGGTTGTTGATTTACCAAGATCTATTTGTGTTTTCGTATTTTATTGAGTTTTCATTCATGTGGGGGATTGTTGGAAAACGATTAATAAAAAAAGGATTTTTAAAGTTTTAATAAAAACTTATAATTTGTTGTTTTCTTTTGTGAATGAAACTTATTAGTCCCACATTGTGGAGTTTCCAATTTTTAGTTGTTTTAAGAGACTACATAATATTTTTAGTCCCACATCGGGGAGTTGCTCTTCTTAAGTTGTTTTTGATAATTATATAAATAAATTAACTACTTTTGTAAAATATATGGGAAAGGGGTTGCTCTATATTTAGAGGGACCCCCAAGGGAAAAAATATTTTATATTGTTTTCTCAAGCATTCACGATTTTCCTTTATGTTTTTTCGGAGTTGACAAGCTCAAGTGGAGCATCTACTACATATGCTAGTAGTAGGTGTAGTAGGGTGTTTTATCCTGTAGATATCCGTCATGTGAGGGATATAGCATCACTCTTGAGTGTAGACGGGTGCTAATGTCTTAAGGGCAACGTGTTGAACACGTGACTCACTTTGTTTTTCAAAGTTTTGCCTTGTTGTTGTTGTGGAGATATGGGAAGGTCACTCGTTTCGTCAAATCCATCACTTCCATTACAAAGGATCTAAGTATCAATAACTTTTTCTTATTTGATTTTTCTTTGTTTTGATTATTGCACCCAACAGATTATAGAACTAATAATTTGTTTTTCTGTTAACTATTAAAAAATAAAATAACAATGCCTTTTTTCCCTGTAACGGCATGGTCCCAGACAGGTCTCTTGACAAATCTGAAGTCACCAAGCAGTCGAATTCTGGAAGGTGGATTTCGTCCAAATTCTGGAAGATGGGAATTGTTCTTCTAGAAGAGGAGGTTCTTTTGGAAGGTGGATTTCGAACTCTTAAAATGTTATCACCTATTTTTACCCTCAACATATGGATTAACAGAAATGTAGGTGGACAGACTTCAACAAGAAGATGGGAACTGTTCTTCTAAAAGATGAAACTGAGACTATCCAGCTGGAAAAATGTGCCTCTTAATCCTGCAGGAAGGGAAATGCTCATCAAATATGTAACCTCCTCTGCATGTATCTATCGAATAAACTGTTTTAAGATTCCCAAGAAAACCTGCAAAGACATCAACAATCCACAAAGGGGTTTCTTCTGGGGAAAAATATAGAAAATCCCACTGGCTACTACCTAAAAGCTTGGACTGCAGTTTGTAAACATAAAGATATGGGAGGATTGGGCTTCATGAATATGGAATTTTTCAACAGTTCTATGATCACTAAAATTAGTTGGAGCCTTGAGCAAGACAAGGACTCCCTCTGGTACAAACTCATGAATTCAAAATATCTAATTGGCAGAAATGTTCTCAATATGGACATACATTCAAAAGATGGTGACTCCTGGATATGAAAAGGAATTCTAGAAGGCATCAGCAATATTCAACATCACTGTGTCTAGAAAATTGGGGAGAAAAATCAAAATTTTGGATGATATTTGGATCCCAAGAACCTCTACAAGGCTCAATAAACCTCAAAATTTTCCACACCAGTTTGAGTATGTGAAATCTCTCCTTCTACCAGATGATAAATGGGATGAAACTCTAGTGCAAGACTACTTCTGCAACAAAATTTCTCAGGATATCCTTACCCTGCAAACTCACCTAGATGAGTAAGATAAGATAATATGGAAGCTAAATAACACATGAACTTTCTCTGTCAAAGATTATACAAGGCAAAGATTGGCAAATTGTACAATGACATACCAATAGGAAACTGGGAGGCAATATGGCACATGGAGGTGGCTCCAGTTATCGGGATTTTTATCTGGAAATGTGCACATGGGATTCTCCCCACTAATGCTGAAACAGCTAGCATATTACACTACATTGATCCTCTATCTACTGTGTGCAATAACGGGGATCAAGAAATCATGACACACATGTTACTAAACTGTCTTGCTGCAACTTCAGTCTGGCAATAAATTCTTGGTTCTCATAACATTCAGTTTGATAACACCACTATCTTCATAGATTGGTTAAATTCCTGGTTTCAGACTGGGATGGCCAGTCAAGACTGTAACATTTACGCCACTACTTGCTGGTATATCTGGAAAGCCAGATGTGATTTGATCTTCAAACAAATCAAGTCAAATGCTGCAGTTACTTCTATGTGCATTAAACAACACATCTGCAACCATAATAGAATTCATCACATGCCAGAGCATATTATGAATGATTTTCCTCTTTTACCCGAGGAAATCGATTCAATTATGAACCACAATAATACTACTTATGACATGGATCTGAATGGGTCAATAGTTTATGGAAAAACCTTCAGGATCTGTACTCTACAAGATCCTGAGAACTTACTATACTATACTGCGCTAACTATGGTAGCTTTTGCAGGAAACATCATTGGAACCAGAGGACATTCAGGATACTCTGGAGCTTGGGGAGAAAAAGGAGGAGCAGGCCTAGCTTTCCAATGGGCCAAACAAATGCAGCACACAAATATAGAGATATCTGATGAATCAATGGAAGTCCAAACTCGTTTCAAGTTACTATACCATGAAGCTATCAAAGGAAGATCTCATCTAAGTTACCCTGGAAGAAACAAATATCAAGAAGATTGTCATGATATTGATATCACTCCAATAACTTTTTTTTATTAAGACTCACTCTCATCCATCGTCTTTAAAATATGGATACATTTAATTTAGTTCTCTCTTGTAAGAACAATGCTAGCAGGAAGGATGGTCCAACCATTGCCAATATTTTATATCAGTTTTAGGTGCTTGTTCTTGGCCTAATTTTTCTATAAAAAAAATAAAAACAAAGTTCTTCTAAAAGCTTTTCAGAATGTGTTATTAAGAAAAATACTAGGATCTGCACTCGCACAGTGAATAATTCTATGTGTATTTGAGAAAATCCCGAAATTGACATCGCTGGTACAAGTGATGAACCCACTTTACGTTTTTGTGATCCCGATGGTAGAGCAACTACCCTAATTACCACATAATTATTTTTTTACGGGATAAAACCTGGTTAGAATTTTTACAGCACGAGAGAGATGTATATTAAACAATTTTTATACTTTTTTTTTCTTTTATGAGGGGAATTTTTTATACTAAATTTAGGATCTCGAGTACTACATTCTTAGTGACATCTTTTGGGTGGCACCGGCACCGGCACCAAACCACCCAGCTATTCAGTACCAAAACACTGTACACCTAAAAGGACATCGACATTTTCATATTCCCCCACAACCCACTTCACTACTGAATTCATTGTCACAACCCACCCCATATTTTCCACATTTCGTAGCAATAGTGATTCCCCCACCCCACCACATAAAAACTACTAAAACATCCACATTTTTTATTACCAATTTGAGGGGGACTATGATGTGGTCCGGCTACACCAAAAAGTATGTGACCTTTTTTTGTCACGATTTGGAAATTTTTAGTTATTGGCTTTTTAAGAGATTTTGAGGGATTAGTTTTTAGGATAACTAGCATGAAATCTGTGCTACGCATCGGGTATGATGAGAATTCAACCCCTATTTGGAGAGGCGGGGCTTCGCCCCGCACCCGTCCCAAAAAGGGTCATTATTAATGATTGTAGTGTATAATGGAAACAACAATTATTATTTTAGTAGGTTAACAATTGGAACCAAATTCACCAATCGCATTTGGTTAAAGTGTTTGAGATAAATTAGATATCCTCTTATGAAAGTAATTTTGAAAAATTATACCAACCTTTAAAATTAGCAAGTAGTTCATAACACTGTCAATTTCAGTACTCTAAAGATAATTGATAATGCGATATTTGATGTCTTCTACTCAAAGTAGCATCACAACTACCCTTAGTCTTGCTAGATTTTAAAATACCAATACATTCAACATTTCTTGGCTAATCATTTTTTGCAACTTAAAAGTAAAAAAACAAAGTCATAATAATATTTCAAAACCCTAGTAATGGCTTCTAGTTCAGCCAAATCCTGTTTGTACCTCGCTAAATATTAGAGAAACTAAATAAAATAAAATGATGTACTGATAAAGTGATGTATTAATATAAAGTAGATTGACAACTCTAAATAATAGGAATACGTATAAAGTGCTTCCTATCGAAGATGATGTACTGATCTAGCTTTCTTTAGAAATCGTACACTTTCGTTAATAATCAATCGTGCAACTCAACTGCTCTTCTAGGCTCCAACTCCCAGTACTTAAATGAAAAATCACACTCAGTATATAGTTGCATCAATATCTGATATTAAAGACACTAAGAAAACACAATACATATATAAAATAGATTGCTTGCTCTAAATAGTGCATAACATATGAAATGCTTCCCGTCAATGCCGTCATAGAAGATTTGATCAAGGAAATGTATATAAATAACTCATCACTTGGAAAAACTAATTAATCGATCTGGAAAAAAAAAATAGATTTAGTAGGATTGGGGTTACCCTCGCTTCAACTATAAGTGTGGAACATGTCAGACCCAAGTCCATCTCAAAGACAAAGATGACTATCTTTAAGCACTCTCCCTTGAAATACAATATGTTAAAAAACGCTTCGTTAAAAAAAAAACGATTCAATAATATTCCTATTCCATGAAAACATAAGAAGTTTTTATCTTAACATTTAAAAACTATACCAATGCAAAACAATTACACCATGTTGCATAACTTATAATTTGTTAAAGTGGTCCACTACCCTTTAACAATGGTAGGAAAAATCAAGAAATACATCCCAAAAACAAACTGATGGTGTTACTTGAGCATGGATAACTAAAAGCTTGAAACAACATAAATACTTATACACAGAATGGTAGAGAACAAACATCAATAAAAACGAAGAACATAAGTGGAAAAAGATATGGATCACCAAAACTACCTAAAATTACCGGCATATGAACATCATCAATCTCCAATTACTATGCAGATACTACTCTGATTTATAATAGACCACGTCATATCATTTGTTAAATTAACATCATGAAAACAATAAGTTTAAGTGTATGCACTATATTATACCATATCAGAGAGTCAATTTAGCAGAAGAATATGCCTTCCCGTAAAGTAAAAGACTATGTAATACAAAATCACTGACCTCATTCATATCATAGGCTATATTCTTAAGTGGATACGTGAATTAGGAAACTATAAATAAAAAATATACGGGAATTAGGAAGAGCAAAGAAACCCGAAAAAATGACTTCCCATAAAGTTAAAGAACAAAAGAGCAAGAATGTAAAAATATAATATGACTTTATATTACTCAAAAATATCACGACTATATATTACTCAAAAATATCAAGGGCATCAGCTGAACTCTGCAAAATCATTTCAGTGGATTGTTTGGGTCAATTTTGTATTTTATTACTTTCATAAATGTCACAAATCCTAGATTCCAATTATACTATTAATGGTCATATTCTAGGATTAAATACACATGATGCCTTATTGGTCGTATAGTCTAACAAAATCAATCAATCTATTTTCTCCTAGTTTTACTAAGTCTTAATTTAATATACAAAAATGATTCACAAATGAAGAGAAAATGCAATAAATTTTCTTAAGCAGGTGAATACTTCGTCCAAATCTTATTTTGCTAGGTATCTATGACTGCATTTTCATGCATCTGATAATTTTCATTAGGAAATATTCAACTAAATGCCAAAATAAATACCACATCTACACGTGACGCTATACAAATATTACAAATGAGACTTAACAACTATATATATATATATATATAATTACCTACCACTGCAAACCCATTTCCATTTTTCTCTCTAGGTGATGCTGTTTTCACATTTAGCTACTCACAAAAATTATTAAATTCATCTAGCTGGACTAACCAGATTGTGATAGAAATTATCAAATTCAATCTAAATTGTAATTTCTCAAGGAATAACAAAAAATTAAACTAAAATGATAATCATCCAAGCGTGATGCATAAGTTCAGTGTCAAGATGAAAAACTACACTTTGCTGATTATGATTTCCGACTAATGATAATAAATCGTGCTTTTGTTGGAAAAGAAAATGTGACAACATAAAGTAAAAAAAAGCAGCAATGCCACATACACCAAGCTTGGTCAGTAGGCATAATAATTCCTTCTCCCCAAACTTGTACTTATTACAAATTACATTAATGCAAGAAGCTGACACACTCGAAATAAGTATACAATCCGAGCTAAAACAATTAAAAGAAGTTTCATAGATACCAAAGCTTCAATTGATCAAACTAACAAAGAAAGATTAAGTTGGTGTAAAAATTATATAAAAAAGTAAAACAACCCAACTCTTGGATGTAATGTTTCTTCTTCTTCTTCACCCATTATTCCCCACATTTTGCAATCTATCTTTGATTCTTTGTCATTGACCTCCAGAAAATTTCTCATGTTCATTTATCTATAGGTAGAAAAAAAACTTAAAAGTTACATTGCTAACAGACACTGTATAGCAACACCCTTAAAGTTTACATTTTTGTAGGTTACATTGCTTATAGGCACTATACAATACCCTTAAAGGTTACATTCTAACAGACACTATACAGTACGAAAAAAAAAAATATCAAAAAAAAAATCAAAATACGTTCAAATGAGGTTGAAATTACCATGATATATCTCCACCGAACACAATCATTCCTTGAGTATTAATTAGGCATATTCGATGTGGTAAATTCTTACATTGATTTTTCAAAAGAATGAGAGAATAAAATCTCCTCTTTTACATTTACGACAAGAACTAAGAAAACTTTCCTTTGATATTGGCCATCTTGATGTGTATATATAATTTATTCCTAACCAACGATGCTAACAACGAATGACACAAAAAAGGATTCATTAGTATATGAATAAAGTTCACACGAATTATTATCGAAAGTGTTTTCTAATAGAATCCGCAGTTACCATGTTTATGTGAATTAAAGATTATTCGTAGGTGTTAATTATCATTATATGTTTTAATGAGGTTGAAATTGACAGGATCTTTCTCCGTGACAAAGAAAAAAAATCTTACTTGCCTACTAACAGGTCCAGCTGCGGGATGGGGACTCCTGCAAATTGAAATATGAAGTGAACAAAGCTGAGACCGTTGTAGTTTGTTTGTTTTATTTCTTTTTGCTTCTTAATTCTTGTGATTCTCTTCTTCATCAAAAAAAAAAAGTGAACAAAGTTGAGTATGAAATAGATATTTTATAAATATACCCGTGATGCAATCTTCTTAACAAAATTTTCACATCTGACGTAACTAATTTATGTTATCATATCATGTAAGCCTTATTTTATAGAACATGAATCTTACTAGAACACTAAATTATGCGTTGTAAAAAAATAATAACATATATAAACTTTTTCCTACAATAAAAAAACATAGATGTTGTTGCCATGTCATACCACCATGCAGACTATTTGGAGGATTATGGACCAAGAATACTCAATTTCATTGAGAGTAAACTTCCCATATTTAATTCTATTTGCAACTTGACCCACAAGGTAACCAACAGATGTTCTTATTTCCGAATTTTCACCTGTATAATACGTAGTATCATTTTTTCTATTCCCAATATTCTCCAGAGCAAGGAAACTAAATATCTCTTGGATAAAAGTCGAGAGGTCAACTTTCAGATGTTCTACCTAGTTAAACCTGTTCATCCACATTACATTTTCAAAGGACACAATTTTATAACTGGCCGATGGCTTGGAAATGCTAAACCTATGAATGGAATACATATTTCCCTCCTCGAATTTCTCTTCAAGCAACTGTATATAATCTTTGCCTACCCTAGCATGCATTTGAGTACCCTTTTTTTCTATTTTCAAGCCTCTTGGTCAATGAGATGTAGGTCCAAACTCCATAATTGACCTGTTTCTCTGTTTTCAAACCTCCATTTTTTCAAAACCAAAGCCCGCACGACTTCTGTTGTGTCTGATTCCTAACCAGGCGCTTGAAGGGGGTATGAACTGTTCCCGAAGGTTTTTTGCCTACATATAAACATCATATATTTAAATTTTGCACTTGCTTTTTATAAATAAAAAATTGATAAGAGAAAAAAAAAACAGCAACCTAGGAATACAAAGAAAAAAATGATAAGAGAAAAAAAAAAACAGCAACCTAGGAATCCAAATTGTGACACTTGAATAAGTTTACATACCATCGGAATCAACTACCATTGCTTCCCCTTTGTTGTGATTTTCTTCAAAAGTCATAGTTGATATCTTCTGTTTGCTACCTCTTTTTCACAGAAAGTATGTGGTTTATGTAGGAATAAAGAGTGATTTGCATCCTTTATATAGATGTTGGAAACTTGGTTCCAAAGAAAATCTTTAAAACTGTTATGGAATTAAATCCAGTTATATGGCTTGTTATAAAGAAAATAGGGATGAAGAATGATTACCATCATTTATTAACCATTGACTTTGTTTTTATTAGTCAAATTAACCGTATTAATGGAACTTGTTGGATTGTGTTCAGGTAAATAATCAGATTTTTTTTATATATTAATGGATATTGTTAACATAAATAATAATAGTAATTTAAATATCAATTAATGTAGTATTTTTTATATATTGTTAGTTTTTCCTTTTTTAGATTTTTATCATCAATACTAAAAATTAATATAGTTATTTCTATATTTTTTCTTTTTAAAAGATTCAAAAAATATTAATCTTTTTTTATTCCGTAAATACGTTGATTTTTTTTTAATCATAAATGTCCAAAATTATAATGTAGTATCTTTTTAATTCTCTGGATCTTTTATAATAATTACATGAAATTATAAATGTAATTATTTTATTTCATAAATATGTTGAATTGATTTTTTTATTTTAATCATAAATGTTCAAAATTAATATACTAGTTTTCTTTATTTTCTGGATTTTCAACATAAATATACGAAATTAATATAGCAATTTTTCTAAATAGTGGGGGTCGTCCGTCGTGTGTGTCCCACTAATCCATCCAATCTACACCGCACATTGTCAGATCAACACACCATATCTAACGAAATTTCATCGGACGAATACGAATGGTTTCTCAATTAGCCAATGAGAGCGCGAGGTTACGGTAACCAACCAATAAGAGGGAGGGTAAGAAGCATCAGTGCTACTTTTATTCTGGAGTGAGGGATGGTATTGAGTTTTTAGGTTGTTGAAGTATGTTTTATGTTTTTTGGGAGAAAAAGTAGGATATGCTTTTAGTTAAAACTAATTTCTTATGCCGTGGCAAAAAATTAAGATGGGCAACATATTACTTTGAAGTGGCCCAACCACAACGTAGCCCCGGCGCAATTTGAGCGAACAACAAAACACCGTGAAATGCTTCAAAGCAAATAAATAATAGCGTGGACTCCCTTGCTAAGCCCGTCGAAAATCAAAGCCCAGTAATTTGATAGCTTCGGCCTATTAAAAATGGAGGAAGGATCCCTTTACACCTCTATTCTCACAGTATCTCACACATTGGACGTCATTTTTGTGAATATAAACCGAACCATAATGGATTTGAAGCTAATATTTTGAGGATATGTTCCTCTTACTAAGTTCTACATGCCTACCAAAATTGAACACATTCCGAAATATAAAACCTCACAATCTAACACTCATAATTTCGATGGCCAGAAATCCGTAGATCTTCAACGGCTCATTTTCAAAGTAATAGATGGTGGTGTTATACGTCTCGGAATACACTCATTTTCGGTAAGAAAGTAGAGCTATGTAATATTAATATATCCCCAAAGTATTAATTAGCTTCAAATTCGTTATGGTTTAGTTTTAATTCGCAAAAATGATGTCCAATGTGTGAGATAGTGTGATAATAAAAGTGTAAGGGGATCCCTCCTCTTAAAAATGAATCGATGCCCATAGACTAGGGTGTTTCTTACGCTCACCTCTATGTAGGATCTCGCTAGCCCACCCTTCCTTGTAAAGAACGATTTTTTTGGGGACCATATTTTTATTTGAGGGGACCATGATTCTATCTTTGGTAAGATATTTAGAAGTAAACTTAAGCCATCCTTATCCAAATATATATGTTAATACCAAAATTACCTTTCCCAATTAAGTTTGTGTAATGATTAGTTCGTGTAATCATTAGTTAGTGTAATTAAGTTAGGTTAATTAGTGATTAGTGTAAGATTAAATCAATATTATTTTTCTTAAAGTGAAGTTATTGAGAGGGAAGATCAAATTTAGTTTAAGAAAACTCAAAAAAAAAAATTAATTTCTTTTTTTTTGAATCCGAACCTTTAAACCACCCATGCATACTTCAAATTTAGTTATTTGTTGCTTGAATTTGTCAAAATTTTCTGAAAAATGAGAAATTTTATAGCTTGATTTGGGCTAAATCCAACAAATTTGGCTACAAGATATGAAGAACAGGTGGCTGAACTTATCTGCAAATGTAGTTCGAGTAATTTTCATGAAATCGCAGGTAGCCGAACTTAGTTTTAATGGAGTTTTTTTCTTTCAGAGAAAAGTTCGGTTAGGAGAATACTTTTGCGATGTAACCGAACTCAATATATAGAGAATTCGGCTAGGAGAAAAAAATTGCGACGTAACCGAACTCAATATATAGGATTTCATATAAAAGTTCGGTTAGGAATTATTTATTTTTTGGCGAAACAGGAACTGCTTTTCAGGTTCTTCATTTCCAGCAAGTTCGACGAGTTCGACAAAGTTTTTTTCACCAAATTCCTAACCGAACTTACTACTGTAACTTCCATTTTCAACCTATTTTGATGACTACTGCGCAAAATTTTCAATCAAAAACGAATTAGAAGTAATGGGTTTGTGGGAAAATACTTATGGACGGGTTTGTTTACAAAAGATTGATTAATTGATGATAAAAATTCAATGAATCGACGACGATGAAAATTTGATGCTTTTGATTAGATTTGTATATGATCAGGTTTAGATGATCATAAATCGATGAAGAAGAGAAGAAGAAAAATTGTAGAATAGAGGAATAAGAAGTTGTAGAGTTATAATTATATATAATTAGGTTAAAGGGTAAATTAGTCATCTCCACCTTTTAGGACACCCCTTATAATGATAGGGCAAGTGGCCTAATCAATTCATAGTCCCCAAAAAAAAACAGTGATGCCCAAAAGAAATCGTTCCTTGTAAATGTCTTTAAAGTACAATTCTTGTCTCTGTGACCGGAAGAATTTCAAACTGCAGCAGGCTAAATTAGCTAACATTTTCATTGTCCATGTGTGCGACTGTTTTTAACAATATTTGAAATCCTGGCTCTTCCGATCATCTTTTTTTCCATCACTATCACGAAAAAGAAATTATTAGATTTTTAATAATATGTCCTTTGATTACAAGGGTTAGTGCATGCAGCCAGATTTGATTTTAACTTTGAGAAGAAAAAAATAGTAACGGGATCTGTCTGGAATCACCATGCATGGATAGTGTTTCTAAAACACAAAGCAGCCAAAATAGACATATAAACCTAAGTACGTACTGGTAGTTAGTGAAAAATCACACATGTGACACACACTTGATCACCCAGCCATCGCCTAACGTACAGGTTGACGTTATTATTACCATGATATTTGAAAGTGATTTTACACCCATGGAAGGAAACTTCCAAAGATCTTTCTATGGTTGGCTGTGGAATTCATGTAGCCACCAAAGCTAAGCTAGTGGCGTACTCAGGAATTGAAGGTAAGAGAGTGCAGAAAGAAAAATATCTTACTGTGTAGGGAAAGAATATGCAGAGCAAACATTAACAAAAACCCTGAAACTAAAATCTGATTGGCAAGTAGAGACAGTTGCACACGCTCAGTCTCAGCTCCCTCTGACTTTTGTGTGATGCCTGGTTTCACAGTCAACATATGGATTGACTTGTCAAGAAACTTCGGAAAGTTATGGAGGATGCAGGAAGCTCCCTGATATATTAAACAAAAAGGGAAATAGAGGAAAGAAATAGTTAAATTGCCATCACCTGGACCACGTTTTAGCAATATGTACGTTTACCTCTTTCAGTATAGACACTATCAAAGCCTCAAGTACACATTTAGCAGCCTAATAAAACCAACGAAGATGACGTCAACCATAATTATCAAACTAATTAATAACAACCAAAATTTATCAGTAACCCAGGGGCTGCAACCGTGCATCATCCTATCTTAAACGTGGATTATAATAAAATAATTCAAGATATTTCTATGCTTTTTGTTTTTTTTTTACATGATATATGATCCCACATATTTGAAACCATTAGATATCAACAAAATAATAGCTTGCATAGATATCAGAATCAAAAGTTTAAAAGAGCTAAAAGTTTTTGCTCGATAAATTTTTTTTAATTTTTTTACTTCTAATTGTCATTCTAAAATTGCATATCTAAATTAATTTCTAACTTTTTTTTATTTTGAAAAGTTAAAAAGTAATCTCTGAACATATATCTAAACACGTTATAAGTCTTATAGACTCGACTTTCCTAAATAACTAAAGTGCAGTTGGAGAAACTTCAACAAGATGAGAATTGCTCTTCTCGAAGCTTTTAAGAATTTGTTGTCTGTCTTGTTAATGTTTATCAGATATATTCCAGTTCTACTCAAGGTAAAATCCAGGATCCATCTCTACACAATACCCCGCGATAGATATGATACAACTTTTTTGTACTAAATTTTGAATCGTAGTGGTACATTCATAGTAAGATATTTGTTCATGATCGAAAGAAAAATGCTATTATCATTTTTTGGTGGCACTAATCATCCAACTATATAAAATACACAAAAGGCTATGCAACTATAAGGACATTGACATTTTTCTATGATCTCATTTTTATATTCCCCTCAACCTACTTTATCTTCTGGATTCAGTGTCCCCCCCAAAATATCCCCATTTCGTAGCAATCGTGAATCCCCACCACATAATTAAAACATTAACAACACGAGGAAAACAATTCAATTTACCCAAACGTGCTTCAATTCAACTTTTACGCGTTGACCCCAGATGAGACCAGTCCTGATTAATCCCATCCCTACACGTGTCATAAAAACAATACGGAAACTGGTATGATCTTAAAATCGATGACCGTACGCGTTTTAAACGGGAGACATATATATAGTGCCGAGCCGTCATTCCAATTTTCATCATCACTCAACAATTCCTACTTCACTCTAAAGCACACTTGCATCTACAAATCATCAGTCAGTCAGTCAATCAATCAATTTTCGGAATCGTAATCGATCGATCGGCGGAAAGCATGATGAAACCAACAAAGACGGCAATGACAATGTCTACATCTAGTACTAGTAGTGGCAAATCAAGCGAGGAGAGGAGAATCGAGCGGAGTTACACTGGTGTTCGGAAGAGGAAATGGGGGAAATATGTGTCGGAGATCAGATTACCGAACAGTCGGGAGAGGATTTGGTTAGGTTCATTTGACACACCGGAGAAAGCAGCTAGAGCTTTTGATGCTGCGAGTTACTGTTTACGTGGACGAAAGGCGAATTTGAATTTCCCAAATTATAGTACTAAATTGGCCGATATGGTGTGCGGAAGTGGCGGGCGCTCGTTACTTACACCAACTGAAATCCAGAATATTGCAGCCAACTTCGCAAACGAGGAGCATCATGATCAGCAAGATCATGATGATCAAGAAGTGATTAGTAGTACCGCTGTTCCAATCTGTAGAGATGATCATAGTTTAAGTAGTACTACGACCACGACGACAACTACGCCAATAGCTAATTCAGAATTTTGCCACTCTTCAGAGGCTTCATCTTCCTACGCTGCATCATATTCATCACATATGTTTTCAAGTGCAACATGCTCGTCGCCAATGTTTTCTAGCATTACGGACACTGATAATGTGTATAATCCGTCAATGGATTGGTCATTCTTGGATTTATTAAACACACAGCCGCAGTCAGCCGATGATAGCATGGCTCCAGAGGCTTATTACGGCAGTAATATATTCGATGATGATCTTCCAATCGAATATTCGCTTCCACCACCGGAAACTGATAGTTATGCCGGTGAAGAAATGTCGACGACTCAATATAACCAACAATCGTTTCTGTGGAATTTCTAATAAAGTTTAATTTCAGAGTAGACGCATACACGTACAGTAAGTAGTAGAGTACTGGTGTATAGTCATCGGCGCATTCCGGCGAGTTTTAGTTGCTGGACCTTTTTCTTTTCTTCCCGTTGTCTCCTCCGGTTTACAAAAGCTAAAGCTCTGTATTTGGTGGTGCTATCTTTTTCAACTGTCATCTCCAAATTCTTTATAAAGAAACTTATTGTACTACAAGTCTACAAAGATATTTTTGGACTTGCACAGTTAAATAAATTAGGATATCTTCGAAATTAATGTGTTGTTCGGGACATTTTTGGCACATATTGGGCATCCTAGTTGCATCAACTTATGGGAATAATAGTGGCTCTACGAGTTGTCAATTGCCACCGATGGGTGCATAAAGCTAAAGCTGGACCACGGATTTAAAGAGTTTCATATCTTATCGTCGGCCACTACGGGGACATTCGATAAAGGTACTAACAGATGGCTGCAAAGATTTCGTAATATGATCCGACTCCTAAACATGCTTAAAAAAAATGTCATGTGATCCAAAATTTATGTGCAACTAAAAAATCAGTTACCATGATCCAAAATTTACCCTGTCGAAGCATCCAAAATTGGCCAAAAAGATGCTTCTACAGGGTCTCAATGGTCTCCACACTTTATCCAAGCTGCGTTAGGAAATACGATATATCGAGTCCGTTTGTTTCTGGTTTTTTCTCAATATATTTCTTTTCGTGAGATTGGTTAAAAAAGAACACAAAATTGGTTAAATAGACCAAAATCGATAATTCCCGGGTGAAAAAAACATATAAAATTTGATACTATTTAAATGGACGAAAATGTAAAAATAGCCATGTAAACAGTTCCATCCTATTCATTTAAAAATATTTTTTCTTATTTTTAATTTACATCAAGAGGCATCCATTTTCGTCCTCGCTTTTTTTTAAGTTTAAGCTAAGATGAATCCAGTTTCATTCTTACTATTTTTTTGGTGTCAATTTCACCCATACAAATTTTTACTCATCCATTAGAACCATGTTTTGAATATATTTGGACAATTGACCCAATTTCTAAGAAAATAAACTGTTATCGAAGCTTTAAGTCAACATTTGGTTAGTGATTTAGAATGGATTCAAAACCTGATTCAGAATATGTCGCCTGACACAAAATCTTAAAATTAAAAGTCCTTTTTATTTTCTTCTTTTTCTCATCGGTAAATTTTTTTATGTTCACCCATACAAGCTTTACCAGCAGTGAAGATATTTACGGGCTTCACAGTTAATGAATAGAGATTTTTTTCCGAAATTTTATGCATTTATTGGGACATTTTTGGCATATGTCACGCTTCCTAAGCTAATCGACTTATATGGGTGTGTAATAGGGACAACAGGAGTTATTCTCAACTGTGACTGATGGTTGTGGCGAAAGCTGGTCCATAATTTAAAAGAGTTCCGTATTAATCGCTCACTGCAATGATTGGTTAGCATCTTAACTCGTAACGATGCCTATTAAGTATGGGCCTAGTTGCCAGATCGTACCGCACAATTTGACCCGACACCCCATTTTTATTTGAAGTTTGCTTGCAAATATAGCATGTTTCGTTCAAGTGATTGAAATTTTGGTAATCTAGTTATGGGAAAATGTGGCCAATTCCTTGAACCAAGCAACACAAATCAATTCTTGGTCGGTTCGGATGTAGAATTTTAAAGGTGTAATTTATTGGTTCATGTGATTTGGTGGAATTACATTTCTTTCTATAAGTTTGATTGCCCAAATTCAAAGTAAAAGTTTTTTTTATTTTTTTTTATTTTATTTTTATCGGTAAAGAATTTTATGTTCACCCGAAAAAGCTTTACCAGCAGTGAAGATATTTTCAGGCTTCAAAGTTAATGCATTTATTGGGACATTTTTGGCATATGCCAGGCTTCCTAGGCTGATCGACTTATATGGGTGTGTAGTAGGGACAACATGAGTTATTATCAATTGTCACTGATGGGTGTGGTGGTGCATATGAGGTGAAAGCAGGTCCACAAATTCAAAAAGATTTCCGTACTCATATTTTTTTTTTTTTAAGCATGAAATTAAGAAAAAACCAATTAAACTGTTATTACACGTGGGAATGTGAATCCCACTCAAAAGAATTTGATTAAGAAAAGCCGGATTCGTCTTTTCCCAAATTGATGTTGATAGGTTTCCGGCTTGGCTACCGTCGACTGCAAAGTTTGTCAGTCCATCCGCGGCTTGGTTTCCTTCTCTATAGTTATGTTGAATAGCACAACATGGAATTTGCCACATTCGATGGATGATTTCCTCAATCATTTCAGAGATATACCATGCAGCTTCCCTTGGATTGTTGATAAAGTGCACGAGATTTTCCGAGTCCGTTTCGAACATGACTTTAGTCCAATTTCTTTCATTTATC